>CM034356.1:100114136-100291948 GCA_019925275.1 Mytilus edulis | reverse complement strand
CGATATCATTTGTGAAACGGTTATTCCATAACGGTCAACCGACTCGTAATGGCGTCCGTAAAATTTACGAAGGGATGATTTCAACTTCACCATTTGGAACTCTTGGTTTAATAGCTTCCTTGTGAGCAGCAACCCTCTATCAAGAAAATCATGATAGGAAATGCAAGCACGGGAATATCGTATCAACTGGGAGATATATACCTCGTATGCAGGTGCTGCTGGAATGTTGCTACTTAGAAATGGAAAGTTCACAATTGGAAAGCTGAAATCATCTCTTTTGTCGTAAAGTTTTGTTTTCAACCGACCCTCATTGTCAATTTCTAGATGTTAAGTTCTGAATGGTAGTGTTTTTAAACTGTCGTCTATGTTTTAAAAATGTAAGATGAACTTCAACTGTATCTATTCGTTCATAGGGTCAATTTTTGAAATTTGTCAAATCCTATCAAATAATGAAGGTTAAAGTGTCTGTATTATATGCTTGAAATATTTGTTAAGTATTCTACCCTCTGGGTCTAAATGATAATATCATGGGAATTGGTAATATATCTAGAACCAATTCCGTTAACATTTTGGATATAGTTTCTAAAACTGTTCGTAAAAAACGTTCTCACGGTCGAAGAAAAAATCGCAATCAAAGAAAATTTCGGGCCAATCATACCAATATTTCGGACCTAATTTCTATTTCAAAAAACAACGGCAGACATTATCTGTTAACAAAACTCTGTTCGTTACCTTTTAATAAGTTAAATAAAATTTTGAAGGATTGCAACACAATTTCATATAGCAGTCCTAAGTATGAAATTGTTCAAATTATTATGGCATATTGTTATTCTAAATTATTTCCCAAAATTGATCGCCTTGAAGATCATAAAAACATTTTATTAAAATTAAGTATGTCAATAAAGGCTTTGATTTTGTAAATATTGCCGGTATATTTAACGACCATTCTGTTAAAGAACAAATGCCTGGATATTTTGACAATACTGAGCTACCTCTTATTTGTTATATTTACAAGAAATCTACCCGGAAATTTGTGTTTAATTATAGTCAATTGTGTAAAGATGTTAATATCAGTGAAAATACACCTACTTCGTGTTATTGCAGTAATTCCGAATATATTTATGGACCCATTTCCCATGTTATAACAGGAGATCTTAACATCGTTCAAGACCGAGAGTTAAAATCATTCCTCAGTAAAGGACCTAAATATCGTCCCCCGTCAATTATTAATCGGAATGAGTGTCGTAATATCATCCACGACTCACTCCATACTTACTGTTTGAAATGGATAAAACGGGAAAAAGCTGACAAAAAATCTTTGGACTCTTTTTTTAATTCAGTAATGAAGATAGTTGATATACGTATTCAACATTTTAAAGAACATTTTACTATTAACAATAACCACAATAAACCTATTTCTCGTATCAAACATAAACTAAAAGAACTAGCCAAGGTATTTGTTTTTGTCCCGGCCGATAAAGCTGCTAATAATATTATTATTGTTTGACGTAAATTTTACATTGAGGTTCTGAAAAAGGAAATCACCAATTCACCAACATTCCAACTTACTCCATTTTCAGAAAACGAAATCTGTAACAAACATAAACTTTTAGCCACCGCTTTACAAGCAGAGCCAAATACAATGAAAGTCCCAACTATGTATTGGCTTCCGAAGCTACACAAAACCCCTTACACATATCGATTTATTTCGTCTTCAAGCCATTGTTCAACTACTAAATTGTCTATTCTTCTTACCAGCACACTTGGTACAATTAAAAACCTGATAATAATTGTTCAAATAAGGCCTTCGAAAATAGTGGAATAAATTACTTTTGGAGTGTCAAGAACTCGTTGGAAGTACTTGATAAATTGCATGCTTATATTGGTGATTTTGAATCTGTTCAAAGTTTTGATTTTTCTACCCTGTATACCACATTGCCTCATATTCTCATTAAGAAAAAATTCACACACCTAATTAAATGGGCATTCAAAAAATCAGAATGTGAACATATATGTTCAAACTCTTTTAGGTAATTTTTTAGTTGCAATAAACAAAAAAACTATGTTAATTGGACATGCTTTGATACTATATATGCCCTTGAATTTTTACTAGATAACATTCTTGTTCGCTTTGGGGATTCCGTATATCGTCAGATTATCGGAATTCCAATGGGGACTAACTGTGCACCACTTATTGCGGACCTGTTTTTGTATTGTTATGAGTTACAATTTATGACAAAAATAAGCAAAGACCCATCGAAACAACATCTGATAAACAAATTTAATAATACTTTTAGATATTTGGATGATATTTTGGCTCTCAATAATGACGACTTCAGTATGTATATTAATGAAATTTATCCTGTTGAACTTACTTTAAATAAAGCTAATACTAACAATGACCACTGACCTTTTCTCGATCTTGATATCTATATCACTAATGGAAAGCTGAATACTAAAATTTATGATAAAAGGGATGATTTTTCATTTCCTATCGTTAATTATCCGTTTTTAGATGGTGACGTTCCCTTGTCACCATCTTTCGGTGTTTATATATCTCAACTTGTACGATTCGCTCGTGTATGTAACAATGTTTTAGATTTTAACGAGGGAAATTTATGTATTACTGAAAAATTATTACACCAGGGTTTTCGATATCACAAACTAGTCAAAACATTTACTAAATTTTATCATCGGTATAAAGACATCATTCGTAAATATAGCTCAACATGCAGACTTCTAATACGTTCAGGTATTTCACATCCATTTTTTTATGGAAATATTCTTTATAAAGCACAAAGGTGTCAGTATTCATCTCAGAAACTTACAAAACCTTTGAATAGACTTATTAAGAAGGGATATAATTACGATACTGTTGTCAAGTCATTAAAGATTGCATATTTTGGCGTTAATATTGAGTCACTGACAGGGTTTCCCCTGGGTCATTTATTTTTTTCGCCACCTCTTTCGCCAAAACAATATATTTTTCGCCACTTTATTATTTTTTTCGCCAAGTAACATAAATATATTTTTCCTGTTGTGCCCTTTTTTACTAAGAAGTAATTTTTACAACAAAACAAAAGCTTTTATCACATGCAATTGATCCCTCATTTCATGTGTAGTCATTACATTGAAGGGTTACTCCCATTCGAGGGGTTGTTCCCAGCCTTTTGGATAGATTTTTTCATAACGACAGTTTTCTTTTCTTGACAATCGTAAATGAAAAAGTTGAGACGTGCAACTATGCTTGAAACACGTGCATGTGTCACTCACACGACTTTATTAAAGTCAAAGGATAAAAGAATTAAAGTTTTAAATCGGAGATTATTCTTGCGTTTGAACAATTTTCGTCACAACAACAGCTTTCTTTTCAAAACTATCTTTAAAGGGAGAGATGTCATAAGTTTGCTTCAAACACGTGCGTCGCAAAGATGTAAATACTAAAATTCTGTATGTGACATTTATAGCGGAAGCCATTTGACCATATCATTTTGTGAAACGATTCAATCAACACCTTTATTAATTAGCCCTTTGTTGTCGATAGCTATAAAATGCAATCAGCTGATTATTGATTTTCTGTCTAAATCTTAATGAGGTCAAGGTGAATTCCGAGTATTGTCTGATCGGGTAAAGTCCGAGAAACTCGAAAAAAAGTAAATAAACAAGATGGAGGAAAATAAATCAGTTTATATATTTCTTTCGCCAAATTCTTTCGCAAATGACGAATTTTTATCGCCACAATTATTATTTTTTCGCAAATTGCGAAAATGGCGACCGCCAGCGGAAACCCTGGTCACTGATAAGGTCTTTGCATCGGAACTAAACACATTTATTCTAAAAACAGTTGTTGGCATGACACGGGTTATGTTCTTCTCATATATGTTATGATGGTATGATACTAAACCCCTAACGGGAAGGATTGTGCCTGATGTTCATACGATGAAATCATAATCTTTCAGTCAGTTTAATTGAAGTCTGGAGCTGGCATGTCAGTTAACTGCTAGTAGTCTGTTGTTATTTATGTATTATTGTCATTTTGTTTATTTTCTTTGGTTACATCTTCTGACATCAGACTCGGACTTCTCTTGAACTGAATTTTAATGTGCGTATTGTTATGCGTTTACTTTTCTACATTGGTTAGAGGTATAGGGGGAGGGTTGAGATCTCACAAACATGTTTAACCCCGCCGCATTTTTGCGCCTGTCCCTAGTCAGGAGCCTCTGGCCTTTGTTAGTCTTGTATTATTTTAATTTTAGTTTCTTGTGTACAATTTGGAAATTAGTATGGCGTTCATTATCACTGGACTAGTATATATTTGTTTAGGGGCCAGCTGAAGGACGCCTCCTGGTGCGGGAATTTCTCGCTACATTGACGACCTGTTGGTGACCCTCTGCTGTTGTTTTTTATTTGGTCGGGTTGTTGTCTCTTTGACACATTCCCCATTTCCATTATCAATTTTAACAAAGTCATTGAGGAAATTGTTAAACATAATGTTTTATGAAGAGTTTATTTACATTTTCCATAAACATTTCTAATACAATTAAGCATTCAGTCATATACAAACCCTCTTTTAAAACAAGTTACAAATTTTTAATCCGGTTTTCAATTAAAAACCGACATTTCTACGTTAACTAACTTTTTTTCATGTCAATTTGTTCTTTTTTTTATCATTTGTATGAGGCAGTCTTCATGCTGGAGCTTCCTAAGAAGAATGGATAGAAAGCTAGCTTTATACTTCAACGTTGCATTATCTTATACTTTATACAGGAACTTTTTAGGAAGAAAGATAAGAAGTTAGCAATATCCTTTAACTCTACTTTCCGCTATATAGATGATGTTCTTTCACTTAATGATTCAAAATTTGGTGACTATGTTGAACGCATCTGTCCCATCGAACTAGAGATGAAGGATACAGCAGATACAGTTAAGACGGCCTCGAATCTTGACTAACATCTAGAAATTGACAATGAGGGTCGATTGAAAACAGAACTTTACGACAAAAGAGATGGTTTCAGCTTTCCAATTGTGAAAATTCCATTTCTAAGTAGCAACCTTCCAGCAGCACCTGCATACGGGGTGAATATCTTCCAATTGATACGATATTCCCGTGCTTGTATTTCCTATCATGATTTTCATGATAGAGGGTTGCTGCTCAAAAGTAAGCTATTAAACCAAGAGTTCCAATTGGTGAAGTTGAAATCCTCCCTTCGTAAAATTTACGGACGCCATCACGAGTTGGTTGACCGTTATTGAATAAACGTTTCACAAATGATATCGGATATGTTCCTTACGTCGTAACTTCAATCCCTTACCTTTCAATAATGTGACCTACCGAATTAGAATTTTTACCGGATTTGTTATAACATAAGTAACACGACGGGTGCCACATGTAGATCAGGATCTGCTTACCCTTCCGGAGCACCTGAAATCACCCCTAGTTTTTTGATAGGGTTCGTGTTGCTTATACTGAAGTTTTCTATGTTGTGTGTGCTATTGTTTGTCTGTTTGTCTTTTTCATTTTTGGCCATGGTGTTGTCAGTTTATTTTCGAATTAAGAGTTTGACTGTCCCTTTGGTATCTTTCGTCCCTCTTTTATAGAGATAATGCCATGTCACCAAATAATGCAAAGATATTTACTGTTATACGCATTCAACAATCAAACTCGAAATAAATGACACCACTTATTCTGTTAACTCTTTCTTTTATTTTGACTTACATCTAGAATGTAACAATAAGGGTTCGTGAAAAATAAGTTAGTTTTTGCAGAAACATTACAACAGCACCTTTATATGTAGGATATATAAATATCATTTGCTACGATATTCCGCAATTTTGCTTTTCGAATAATGAATAATCGAAGAAATAATATTTAATATCTCATTCGTTTGATTCAGGTTTCGATTTTTTAAATCTTTGATTTCGGATATATACTTTTAATATTCAACAACAATTAAAAGTTATATGACACCACAGTCATAACTGCGAAAATTCCCAGTTCCTGATTTAACTTTCCTCTTTGGCAGTCTTAGCTCGGCTTCTGTCATCTACTTTTCCCCTAAACGAACTAAACTTAATTAAAGCAACGGACATGCACTGTCGACAAGTTTTGGTACTACAGAGTAATTCCACGATGAAAGATAGAATTGCAATACCGACAACACCGAAGTATACATAGAAAAGGCCATATAAACTATCCAATCCAAGTGACTGAGCAGATCCAGACCTATCTGTGCTTGTACAGCTATCAGATTCCGATTTAGGCCACCATATTTCTCGCCATTTTTGTATAAGTCCTGCTTCTGTCATCTTCATAATCCTGAAAAAAAAAGTTTCTATATTTGAAAAAGATAAAATAACCCAATTTCCGAAATCCGAGATAAATTCAAAACGGAAATTCCGTACTCAAATTGCAAAATCAAAAGACATCAAATGAATGGATAGCAACCGTCATACTCAGTACATCTATGTATCGGTAAGTCATGTTGAAAATAATTTCTTTAGTGGTTGACTTTTGTAAATATTACGTTTGAATTTTAATTTGGTGATTTGGACATGTTAAATTCAAGATTTTTAGATATACAGTTTAAAAATACGATAATTTTTTTATTTACTGTATTTAAGAACTTTATATACGAGCAAATGTACCAGAAGAAGGGTAGAACAAAGTAAAAGTACAAAAATACTGAATTCCGAGGAAAACACAAAACGTAAAGTCTAAAGATTTTCCGTTTTAAAAAATAAAAAAAAGTGGAAATCAAATGCCATTTTTCTGACGTTGAACAGGTATTTCTCGGAGACAATGTTTTTGTGTTTCTTTGATACATCTGACGTGTCTCTATACTTATATATTCCGTCATTATGTTATTGTGCTATTGTAATTTTTTGTATTCTTGTCTTCCATATTTGCTAGTCATCTTTGTCTACATGACTTAAAGTGCTTCTTTGTAACATATTATTCGTTTTTATAGTGATTAAGATTATTACACAATGTTGATTGCTGTACAAATTTTTGACATATTTACGTATTGAATGTGTTTGTTTGTTATGATCACACAATGTTGTCAATATAATGGAATGTGATGCGATCGTCATAGAAGTGAGAGGTTTAGCTAGCTATATAACAAGGTTTAATCCACCATTTTCTATATAAGAACATGTCTGTACTAAGTCAGGAATATGACAGTTGTTATCCACTCGCTTGATGTGTTTGAGGATCTGCCATTTGATCAGGGACTTTCCGTTTAGAATTTTCCTCGGAGTTAAGTATTTTTGTAATTTTGTTTTAAAACCTGGTGACCTACCGAAAAAGACTATTTTGGGTTTGAAATAACTTGATGAACATTACCGGGTGCTTCGTATGGAATGAGATCTGCTTAACTATTCGGAGTACCTGAGATAAACCCAGTTTGGTTTTTTTTTTTGGGGGGGGAAGGTTGTTGCTAGTATTTATTTTTCTATGTTGTGTTTTTGTGTTATATTGTTTTTCTATTTGTAGCTTTGGAGCTGTCATTTTTTTTAAATTACGGTTAACAAAGTCGTTATGTTGTACACAAAAGTCGTAGAAAATCCAAAAGAAATATATATGGAATATATAAAAACTTACGCTATGTTAAAAGCATTCAAATAATTAGAATGTTCTGGTAGAACAAATCCATATCCTGCTTTGTTGAATGTTTCGTCAGCCACGGCGTAGGTTTTACAATCTTGGAGCATGATGTACTCAAGGACAGAGTGGTCTAGTAATAATGCATACTCGTTTGTTCGTACATAGCTTAATATGGTTTCTAAATGATTAGCTTTCGGCATGTCATCCATTTGGGACCATATTTGTCTGTAAACTGACGTTTTCGCAGTCTACAAATAAAAAAAAACTTGAAAAAGGATGTTTTTTAATTTGCATTGGAGTTCTGTTTTTTTGTTATACTTTTTTTGTGGTTGGTAGTATGTGAATTATTCTAAACTAAGTTTTCATGAAGATGTATACGCAAAAAAACAAAAGCAAAATACTTATCATTTAAGCAAGACTTTCTTTTAAAAAGCATTTTTGTAAGATTTTATTGATGAAGATTTTTATTACATGTAAACGATTTCGCTTCTTTTGAGGTTGTAGCAATTTCCTCATCATTTTTCTTGCAATCTCTTTTTTATCCTCGTTATCGTGTTATGAGATTTGAAAGGGGTTGTTCTTACTCGTTTATCACGATCGGTTCCACACGGGATCTGCTTACTCTGTTGGGGCAACTAAAATCAACCTATATTTTTGGTATGGTAGGTTACTTAGTTTTTATGTTTTTATGTTTGTCTGATTTTTTCTTTTCTAATCAAGACGATGTGAGTACATTTTCGACATATAAGTTTGATTGTTTCTCTTGTATCTTTTGCCTTTCTTTTTACCACCAGTAGACTAATGTTGCCTTTATTTTCTGTGTCTGACTAATATAGTTCTTTTATAATGTTTTTGTTTCACATGGATGTTGGTTCTTGAAGAATTCTCTAGACAACATAAAACGAATCATTTGTTATCCTTGACTATTAAACCTTGTATGGCTACCTGAAACAAAGTAAGAAGATTCGCTCCAGTGAATATCAATGGTCAAATGTTGTTATAAACCTTGTATGACTACCTGAAACAAAGTATGAAGATTCGCTCCAGTAAATATCAATGGTCGAATGTTTTCATGTCTAGCCAGTTCCTCTAGACTGTTGATTGGTGAATCTATTATAGTCACAGTCAGATAGGCAGCAAGATTTGCTGTATATGTGGCTGCCATCAAAATAGTAAATATCCACCAGAAACTTAACATAACTCTGCCTGACAAGGACCTAGGCTGAGCGTCTCCTCCTGGAAAAAGATCCACAGGTTACTGAACATAATCATGCACGGCAATGATCAACATCATGCACCTCCTGAGATAATTGTAAAGGTAAAAATGCAATGATATAAATCATACAAATTTAAAATGACAGCAAGAACATTTAAAGGACGGCCTTATGTTGCGATACATTTACAAAAAATATGGACGTTCTATCTTTATCCTGTTTGGTTTTTTGTTTTGTTTTATATCCTGGTGATATTGTTTTCATATTGTTTTTACATTTTGTTATTTTGTTGTAGGGGAGGGGGAATTACATTAAAATATGATATGATTTTGTTTACATCTGCATCATTTGATTTTTGGTTAACAGTTGTCTCATTGGCAATATCCTTAAATTTAGTCGCGCGAATCTTTTTTTATTGAACTTGAACTTGAACTAAAGAAAACAACCTTTGCAGTAATGTGTTCTAAATGAATTGATGTAAATGAAACCATCATACTTACCAGGATTAAATTTTGTATTTACACCAGACGCGCATTTCGTCTACAAAAGACTCATCAGTGACGCTCGAATCCAAAAAAAAAATTAAAAAAAAAATCTTAATATCATCGTACCATCGTGTATTGAATTTCAATACATTAGATATATTTATTTCAATTTGAATGTTTACGTTTTACACTTTCAACTGTCTTGAAAAATTATCCACCAACTCGACAGAACCAGGACCGATGCCACACAGAATAAAAATTCTAGCTACTCTTCCGAATTGAGGGTGTGTAAGTGCTGCTCGATAAAACATTTATTTTCGGTTTGAAAAAGATTTTAATTGACTAATTTTGTCCTTCAGTTAAAAGCTTGATTGTATGTTTATATTGAACAGGTATTGTATAAGATGGCATACAGCAGTTGAATATTTTTTAGCTAGCTGAATAGAGAAACTACAAGGCTTCTTATGCTACCGTGTCCTTTAAAGTCAATCTTACTCCTGAACAAACTCAGACTTATAATTTATCTGACATGATGAGAATGTGCAGGTATATGAACTTTCCAATAATCTTGTATTGTAATCTATCTTCATAAATTAAAGTAATACCCTGTTCAACAAACGCTCCATAGATAAGCCACATTGAACTAGACAAGTTCTCTGTCTCTAAGTAGTGCTGATGTTCTTCTAACTCATTAGAACAAGGACTGTATCTGTTTACTATAAACATAACCACGCCCACTACAATTATAGCTACACCAATCAGAATCCACACAGTAATAGACAATGGTTTGAACATTTTGTACTCTTTATTAGCCTCTACCTGCGGCCTCAGTGTAAGAATACCCACACCTTCTTCCATGTAGGTTTTTGTGAAGTCGATCACTGATTCCCTAGCGGCGGTTATTGTAAATGGACCAGCTGCAAAATCCGCTTCCTGCAGAATATATCAGAAATACTAGCAGTAAAATAAATCTTTGATAAAGATTGTAGTCTAACCGTTCGACAATGTATTTACTAAGAAATAAACACAAGAGTTAATTTTTTTAAATTTTAATTCAAGTTTGAACACGAATGACTGAACATGAAATTTGAATCGACTAGATTTTGTGGAAGGATTTACTCTATCGACACGCCTGACCTCCCTGTTTTTTTTTTTTTATAGTTATACACCTTTAACTTTCGTAATTTTTGGTCTCTATAGTACAGAATGAGGTAACAATAGTTAACCGGTGTTTAAAACACACAATGAAGTTAACCAAGCTTACAAAACAAACGGAATCGCGTTACTTATTTTGGAACGATATCGGATATGGTGGCATGATTAAAATGACACAAAAAGGGGTGTTGGTTATTAATTATTAATATCAAATTGTATTTGAATTTTTATGTACCTTAAATTTAGTATGTTTTTAAATGCTATTATTTCAATTATTGGAGCTTACTCATTCCGTTCAAATTGTAGTTGCACATTAGATAAATATTGATCTGAAGAGATGTAAAGAATCAACTCAGTTAACTCACCTTACGCATAACCATACCAACCATACCATTCCATGTACCGTCGTCTTCTAAACTACCATAGGCATTGTCAGCAGGAGTCACAATCTCATAACTCATGATAAAAGACAAAAGTACTTGTAATCATGAATATTAAACTTCTCGGGTGCTTTAGATCGGTAAGCAGATCCTGCTCCATATGTGGCACAAGTCGTGTAAATATTTCATGTTATGGTTCTGACTATGAGTTTACTTGTATTTAACAGAGCAGAAACTATTGCAATTGAAATATTTAATTAACATGGTCGAACATATACCAACTGGAATCGATCATTATCCGACAAATACAACATACATTGGAGGAGATAAAAAGAAGGTGCGTTTAAGTAAACAACCATAAATAACAACAACATATTTATAGAAATTTAGGTGTCTCTACACAATATTTGAGGTTTGATCACAGTCAAGTAAATTTACACCCTCTTTAATTTGTTTAGTATACAAAGTCAGGTATTAAATCAGGTGTTGCTTATTGCCAATGAGTAAACAAAAGTTGCAACTACCAAATATCCCAAATCAGCACCATATTGTCTTAAATAAAAGTAGCGATCAAACGTTTACTCTAGCCATTAAGCTGCAGAGATGAACTGCAGATGTGTTCAGCACCAGGTCAGGAAAATATTATGCAGTGAATTTTGCTGGTTGCTGTCTACATTTTTTAAAATTTTTTACCGTATGATATCTTGATAAATCGGGCAGTTGTTTTGTTTTTGTTTGAATTATGTGACATTTTCACTAGCGAAAATAAAAAGTTCATTATCTGATGTTTTTGAATTTGATTTGTTTATTATATATGTGATAAAAAAAGAAGGGCAGTAGTATATAACATACAATGGCTAAATCCGTCATATTGCTGTTTTGTGCATAACGTTATGCTTTCCAGTGTAACGAACAAGGAGTGTTCGCACCTATTTGCTTAGTTGTCGTGGCAATAAAATTACTCCACATATATTTAATGGGTCGCTTGAAATATACAAATTAACATGTTATATTAACAGAAAAAGGAAGATTTTATTGATACAATTTATTTTGTATTTGGTGCTTGAAACAGCGTTTCTGTTAAAATAAATAAATTGATATAAAAATATCATTTGAATTTTTTTTTCGTATTTACAGGTTTTTTTTCCTCTTTCTGTTTGGACTGTAAGTTTATTTTGTTTAAGTATCAATTTAAGAAGAAGAAAAAAAAAGAAAATTTTTACCTTCTTTTTTCATTTGAACATTTACATCACAACTAGAATTGTGAAAGTAGTTTGATACCAATTTAAATCCAAAATTAAAGATTTAAAAAACAAATTCTATAAACAAAAGCAAATGTAGTATACCGCTGTTCAATAATCAGAAATTAACAATTACGTCACGTGCTACTGATAAAACGATTCTTACTTAAAGTTCAGTTTGAGGGCCAGTTGATCAAGAATGTCAATACAAAGTCCAGTGTAGGTTGTCTTGTTATTTTCATCTGTATTGAAGAAAACCATTGGATCCAGCTTCATGAAAAAATATAAAAAACACAAGCACGCTTCAGATAGTAACCCGAATATTTATTAATAGATAACAGAGACCCGCAGGAAGCTCAAACATAAGTCAAATTTGGCAATGAATTGTTTCAGAACATAGTATTCATAGAGTACTTAATGACGGGAAACTAAAAGGGAATTATACATTTGAATCGAACATATACGTGCAAACTATATAAATATCTTGAGAACTTTGATGGTAAATGTTTTGCGCCAAATTAAAAATCAGATGGAGAAATCAACAACAAAAAATAAAATTCATCACAATGTATAATTTCATATGGAGTGGTATGTGGATCAATTTTTCTTTACTAAAACTTACGGGAACTGCTGCCACCTTTAATGTGGCATTCCTAAAGTCTAGGAAATCATTTCCAAAGAGTTTAAATTGCTTCAGAGATATTCCTGTCTTTTCTGACCAACTACCCATGTGTTTCCATTTATTTATCAAACCATTTTCAACGCTGCAGATTTGATATTTACTTTCTGTTATATGACCAACCTCCTAAGAAATAAACAAACACATGGTCAGCTATACAGATATGTGTACATGTTTTTTTTCAGCAATCGAATATTTTCTAAAACAACGATATCTGTCCAGTTCAAAAGATCAAAGAATTCTCAATTCTCATTTAATTTTGTCAATAGAACGGAACCATGCACAACTTTTATACAAATGAGTGGTTTAGTGAGCTAATAATCCAGCATAATCCACCATTTTCTTCATAAATAACAGATATTTGCCACCTTTTTGTTGATGGATAACTTTTGATATTGGCATTCTTTTTTGAGTTGGTATTTTCGTGATACTTTTTTTTCATTATGAGAACTATAAAAGTATTAGCTAGAATGTCGAATAAACCAAATAAACAAGTTTCAAAGTTTTAATATATACTTCTCATGTACTAAAATTTCAAATATATAACACAATAAAAAATTAAATATATATGTGATATCTACCTTAGCTGTCTTCATGACTACAGTCCGATTGAACATGGAGGTGCGTTTATGGCTAGAGCAAGAGAGGGGCTCTAATGACGTTATATTGTGCTGTGTAACTATGGTGGAAAATATGTCCAACATCTTTAATTTTGCATCTGCTAAATGGTTAGTAAATTCCTTAAACATAACGTTAATTGAAGAAATATCACTTTGAGAATAAATGAAATTATTCAAGAACTTTTTATATATAGACGACATTAGTTAATCGATATCCAAATCTCGCAACACAATTGAAATGCGACAATTAAAAGAAACAAGTAAACCACGAAATTGCGAATGGAAATTCATCAATAATCATTCTCCTTTTCTAACTTGATTTGATGAATGTTTCATTGAAATATTATGTTGCATTATACTTTTTTGTATTTGGTTTGTGATAGGTATGAGCGCATATTGTTACAATATCAATAACCATTATATTATTCTTTGTAACTCAATATTTTTTATTGACGGAAATGCTTGAACTAAGTTAGGAATATAACAGTTTTGTTTTTTGAATTTGTTTATTGTGTTTCAGTTTTTAATTTGGCCATTTGATAAGGGACTTTCCTTTTTGAATTTTCCTTGCAGTTTTTTTTCTGTTCTACTGAATTTTTCTTTTTTTCATAAATCATATCATTAATTATTGCTGTTATTTCTCATATTCTGAAATGTGCTAGTGTTAGCAGATTTTTCTTTCATAGATGTATATTGCTTTTGAACATTTGGTAGGTGTAAGGACAACCGAAAAAAAACCAACGTGTTAATTAAACAACACGGTCGCGAAATATTCTATAACAGAATGTATATTGGTTCAATCATTCCAGTTTTTTTAAAAATTTTGATGCATAATGCGTTCAATGGGATGCATATATTAACCACGCACTGTAAACATTTAAGTAGGCAAAGTTTGAAACTGATATTATCAAGATGCTTGATTTCTTGATTGACAACATATTTGTTACGTTCGGAGGACATGTTTTCCAACAGACTGTCGGCATTCCAATGGGAAAAACTGTGGCCCTCTACTTGCCGACTTGTTTCTTTATTATTATGAGGCTGACCTCTTGCAGGAACTTCTTAGGAAGAAAGATAAGAAGTTAGCAATATCCTTTAACTCTATTTATCGCTACATAGATGATGTTCTTTCACTAAATAATTCAAAATTTGGTGACTATGTGGAACGCATCTATCCAATCGAGCTAGAGATAAAGGATACTACATATACAGTTAAGTCAGCCTCATATCTTGACTTACATCTAGAAATTGAAAATGAGGGTCGGTTGAAAACAAAACTTTACGACAAAAGAGATGATTTCAGCTTTCCAATTGTGAACTTTCCATTTCTAAGTAGCAACATTCCAGCAGCACCTGCATACGGGGTATATATCTCCCAACTGATACGATATTCCCGTGCTTGCATTTCCTATCATGATTTTCTTGTTGATAGAGGGTTGCTGCTCACAAGGAAGCTATTGGAATAACCGTTTCACTAATGATATCGGATATGTTCCTTACGTCGTAACTACAATCCCCTTCCCTTTCATGAATGTGACCTACCGAATTAGACTATTTACCGGATTTGTTATCACATAAGCAACACGACGGGTACCACATGTGGAGCAGGATCTGCTTACCCTTCCGGAGCACCTGAGATCACCCCTAGTTTTTTGGTGGGGTTCGTGTTGTTTATTCTTTAGTTTTCTATGTTGTGTCGTGTGTGCTCTTGTTTGTTTGTCCTTTTCATTTTTAGCCATGGCGTTGTCAGTTTGTTTTAGATTTATAAGTTTGACTGTCCCTCTGGTATCTTTCGTCCCTCTTTTATAACCACTGGGTCGATGTCTCTGCTGGTGGACATTTTGTCCCCGAGGACATCATCCGCTCAGTAGCAAACTACAATTGCATGAATTACGAAGATCAAACAGGAAACTGGCTCGGACGTCGCCCAGTATAAAAAGGTCCGAAACAGACGTCACCATGGACACGGTGTCGTCTGATACGGCAGGTGTCCCCTCATCACCAGACATGACAAATATTACAAACATGACTCATTCAGATTATCGTCCTAGTGACAACAGCAATATTACACATATACAGCCATGTTCAGTTCTCCTTAAAGACATTTTTGATGACACAGTACAACACGGTCGCATTTCGAAATGTGACACCAAAGGCTGCAAAAGTTGTGCAATTTTAATTACAGATGCTGAATTCACTAGCGATTTGACCAAGAAGTCATATTTCACCAGAAGTTACGATGATCTGAATTGCAAATCGATAAATGTCCTCTACGGATTAGAGTGCAACCTTTGCGGATTGGTATACGTCGGTGAAACGAAAGGAAGGCTAAACAAACGTATGTGCGGTCATAGATCAGACATTAACCTCAATGCTAACGACATTCTATACCAGCATTTCAATCATCCCGATCATTCCATCGTTTCCATGACAGTTCGCATTTTCGAAAAGATATACCATAGCTCTAACAATCCTAATCTTTCAACGACTCTCCGTAGACAAAAAGAGGACTCCTGGATTAGACAATTGGGAACTGCGACACCTTATGGTTGCAATGACAAAATTGATGGTGTAGGTATTCTATCTAGTCCTTCGTGTAACTCGGTGAATGTGATGAATATTTTCAACTCGACTCCTCGACGTAGACGCAGTCATGGTCATGGTCATTATACATCACCTTCTCTTTATGATGTATCTATTAATGACTTGCTGCCATTTATACAAAAGCCGTTAGGTATTCATCAAATTCGCACGAAACTTTATTCATTACCCCTTTCAAAACTTCATTCTCTGTTCAATTTATGTTTAGAATCCACTGTTGTAAACCCTCATTCAAACCAATACAAAATGACAGCTATAATTTCGGATATTGCAAAGCCAGTCCGCATTGGCAAAGATGAAAAAGAGAAAAGATCTTTCCTTAATCTTTCCTTTGCCAACAAAGGTATCGATGGCGTCAACTTAGGCAATATTCTTCATCAATAATCGAAAATACCTCCTTATTTCAAAGACCAGTCTGTACCAATCATTTCTTATACCTATACCAAACCTATTGCAACTAAAATTTTCAATTACAAACACGTTTTGCAGGATCTCGATATTGACGACTTCAAGTCTAAACCTCCTGATTGCACTTGTGCTAGTTCCCAATTCACATATAATCCTGCTGGCCACGTTATTACCGGTGACCTCAACATTGTTAATAACACTTCTCTACGAAATGTGTTATCGAAAGGTCCGAAATATCGTGAGCCTACATCCTTCAATTGGAAATACAACTTTAAAATTTTGATGGACTCAGTTGAGGATTATACCAGGCAATGGGCTAAGCGCGAGAAGGAAGACGTAGACACTCTGTCCGAATGGATTAAGGCAGTGAGGTCGTTGATACAAATCAGAATTAAGAAACTGAATGGGTCTATCAATGCCCATGCTACGTCAATCTTTAAAGACCCAAATGTTGCAAAGCACCTATCCTACCTCCATGACAAATATGTTGTTGTTCCCGCAGATAAAGCCCCAAACAACATCGGTTTTGTGTGTAAAACTCATTACATTAACTGCTTGATAAACGAATTAGGTATTTACAATTCACTTGGAAACTCAACATATACCCTCGCGACACTTACCGAAGAGGAAATCCTGGATAATCATAGGTCTGTTCTGTGTTCCTTTGGAATTTCAACCAAAGATGAAGAACTGGATCTGCCATCACTATATTGGACACCTAAACTACATAAGTGTCCTTACAAACAACGGTATATTGCTGGGTCTTCCAAGTGCTCCACGAAACCTCTTTCGAAATTATTAACATCTATTTTATCAGCAATCAAAGACGGGCTTCAAAGTTATTGTGAAACTGCCTATTCTAGAGGGGGCGTGAATCAGATGTGGATACTTAAAAATTCCAAAGATCTTTTAAAGTACATACAATCTAACTCTCTTTCATCGTGTAACAGTATTAAAACATTTGACTTTTCTACTCTTTACACTAGTATTCCACATTCCAAACTAAAGGACAAATTGAAAGAGTTGGTATTGCTTTGCTTCGTAAAAAAGAATGGCCAACGTAGATACAAGTATCTTGTCTTAGGGAAGGATAAATCCTACTTTGTAAAGAATCACTCTGATTCGAACAAAAAATTCTCTGAAACTGATATTATCAAGATGCTTGATTTCTTGATTGACAACATATTTGTTACGTTCGGAGGACGTGTTTTTCAACAGACTGTCGGCATTCCAATGGGAACAAACTGTGCCCCTCTACTTGCCGACTTGTTTCTTTATTATTATGAGGCTGACTTCTTGCAGGAACCTCTTAGGAAGAAAGATAAGAAGTTAGCAATATCCTTTAACTCTACTTTTCGTTACATAAATGATGTTCTTTCACTAAATAATTCAAAATTTGGTGACTATGTGGAACGCATCTATCCAATCGAGCTAGAGATAAAGGATACTACAGATACAGTTAAGTCGGCCTCATATCTTGACTTACATCTAGAAATTGACAATGAGGGTCGGTTGAAAACAAAACTGTACGACAAAAGAGATGATTTCAGCTTTCCAATTGTGAACTTTTCATTTCTAAGTAGCAACATTCCAGCAGCACCTGCATACGGGGTATATATCTCCCAACTGATACGATATTCCCGTGCTTGCATTTCCTATCATGATTTTCTTGATAGAGGGTTGCTGCTCACAAGGAAGCTATTAAACCAAGAGTTCCAAATGGTGAAGTTAAAATCATCCCTTCGTAAATTTTACGGACGCCATCACAAGTTGGTTGACCGTTATGGAATAACCGTTTCTCAAATGATATCGGATATGTTCCTTACGTCGTAACTACAATCCCCTTCACTTTCATGAATGTGACCTACCGAATTAGACTATTTACCTGATTTGTTATCACATAAGCAACACGACGGGTGCCACATGTGGGGTAGGATCTGCTTACCCTTCCGGAGCACCTGAGATCACCCCTAGTTTTTTGGTGGGGTTCGTGTTGTTTATTCTTTAGTTTTCTATGTTGTGTCGTGTGTGCTCTTGTTTGTTTGTCTTTTTCATTTTTAGCCATGGCGTTGTCAGTTTGTTTTAGATTTATGAGTTTGACTGTCCCTCTGGTATCTTTCGTCCCTCTTTTATAACCACTGGGTCGATGTCTCTGCTGGTGGACATTTTGTCCCCGAGGACATCATCCGCTCAGTAGCAAAACTACAATTGCATGAATTACGAAGATCAAACAGGAAACTGGCTCGGACGTCGCCCAGTATAAAAAGGTCCGAAACAGACGTCACCATGGACACGGTGTCGTCTGATACGGCAGGTGTCCCCTCATCACCAAACATGAAAATATCACAAACATGACTCATTCAGATCATCGTCCTAGTGACAACAGCAATATTACACATATACAGCCATGTTCAGTTCTCCTTAAAGACATTTTTGATGAAACAGTACAACACGGTCGCATTTCGAAATGTGAGACCAAAGGCTGCAAAACTTGTGCAATTTTAATTACAGATGCTGAATTCACTAGCAATTTGACCACTAGTTTTTTGGTGGGGTTCGTGTTGTTTATTCTTTAGTTTTCTATGTTGTGTCGTGTGTGCTCTTGTTTGTTTGTCCTTTTCATTTTTAGCCATGGCGTTGTCAGTTTGTTTTATGATTTATGAGTAGATTTATGAGTTTGACTGTCCCTCTGGTATCTTTCGTCCCTCTTTTGTAAGCTTGGTACCTTTCATAACTAATAAGAAATCATATTTTACGAAAAATTGATTATATAAGATGTGGTGTGAGTGCCAATGAGACAATTCATCATCCAAACATGTATATCATATATTTGAAAGGTAATAGTTACCATTGCTGGAAGATAGTCATGTTCACATGTTTCGAAATCGGGTCCTGTTGATTGTTGTTTAAGTGATATGATTTTACCATCGCTATACTCACTACCGTTAAGATCAACTATTCGTTGATCTTCTGATAGTAGTATCCAAGGAAAATGTAAGACTTCTTCTGTTTTAGCCTACAATGTAAAATAAAAAAAAAGAATATTTTCAACTTGTGATATAAAAATTGTTATTGGATCACAAAAAAATGCAAACGTTTCCAACATTTGTCATATTTCTTTATTTTAAGTTGAAACCTTTCAAATACTTAAGGCTCTTTACTATGAAAAATGAAAGTTAAGAATTAAACAAAGGAAAAAAGGGATACAGAAATAAAAATATGTGTAAGGAGGTATCAGATATAAGATAACAACAGAAAGTCACAAATAATAACATATTCACTCGAATCACAAATCTTCTTTAGATGTGAAAAAGAATAACAATCGGTGTTTTGTACTCTTTAGTTTACGGACATTGTGTGTTTTCTTAGATTGTTGAAACAATATTCAATGACATTTATTTTTAAAAACCATAAAGTCTTATGTTACCTGAAATAAGATCCTTTCTAGCTTCTCTGTAGAGGTAATCACAAATATTCCATCTGGTTTATATTTAGATACAAACTTTATGTACTGTTCAGGACCTTGGTAATTTGTAGTTTTTACCATTCTGGTCGACACTGGCTTCAAAGACAATTGTCTTATAAGATCTGTGATGCATGCGGAATCTAAGAAACAATAGAATACACCTATAATTCCATAAATACAATTTAAAAATACGAATGAAAGCAAGGATTATTTGCTCTCGTGATATTTTGCTTAATTTTATTTTATGTAAGAAGTATAGTTCTGCATACATAGCAAGAGATACATAAAACAATGTCGATGTACATACTTTTCGAGTTCATTCGAGTTTTCTCCCCTTGATTCGTATCTCTTCATAGATTTAAAAATTAATAAGCTTACGATGTATTATCTTCTGGAAAAAGTTTTCACAGATTTTGTCCCCGGGAGCATTAAGAAAACATAAGTGAAGCATAATGATAAAGAAACTCCATAGTTTGCCTTTTCTGGCAATTTAGATTGTTACGGAACAGTTTTTTTGTCGATACTTGATTAAAATAAGGAGAGAATGTTTTTGCAACGTATAAAAAAATAAAAATAAGACGATATCAATTCGTCTTTTCACAGAAATCCCCAAAAGGTAAGTACTGTAAATTCAGAAATTAATGCGAGGTTTTTATTATTGCGAATAATGCGACAGAGTTTTAAACACAATAATTAAAACTCGCATTTTGTAATATTTTAACTGAATTGAGCTTGACTTTTCTCAAAATTGTAAAAATTGAAATCGCATTTAAGTTTAAAATGGCAAAATCGCAATAATAACTGCCCGCAATAATTTCTGAATTTACAGAAGATTCGGGATCCTCTTGAATAAACATGTGTATGAGTCTGAGTGGTGTTATAAAACGAATGCGTATAGGGAAACATTTGGTCTCTATCCGAGATAGACAAAACATCAAGAAGGTATACAAAGATAATCCATAACTTAGTCCACTGCTGTAGAACTATAACTACACTGAACAACTTGTGTTTGTTAATAAGACCGAATCACAGGGCTAACAGTGGAACTTTATATACTTTGTACTATTTTATATGTAAGCTGGATTTGGTAATTATTTTTTATTCCTTTACCCCATCTGAATTTGTTAATCTTTATATGAGATGTTCAACTTCTCATTTTATTTTGCCTTACAATTGTTATGAAGCCGACACATGCGTCGGGTGTACTTAAATATAGGCCTTGTTTGCTTGGTGATTTCATTGTATATTATTCCTTCGTTTTGAAAAGTTATTGCAATGCATGTGTGTAATGTTTAAAATGTCTCTCTACTTGATTGATTTTAGGAGAAAAATGATAAATAGTGAATAAAAAAAAATGTCGCCGATTTGACTGATATATTACGTCATTGCTGTTTACGTTACACAATTCAAATTAATACAATTTAAGTCAACTAATCACATAAAAATGCATTTCAAGCTTAATATCAATTTTAATAATGATGTCATTTTACATTTCCTGTCGATTGTTTAAATATTAATCAAAGTATCCCCATATGGGTCTACCTCGTCTTCATTAACAAGCGCGGTAGGCATCGGAGAAATTAATGAACACAAACTCTAATTTACAGGAAACTTAGTAATTATCAGAAAACATTTATTAAACTATGACTATCTATTGCAGATAGTATTCCATGAATGACAATACAAAATAAATGAATGGTTAAATTTTGGTAATAAACAAAACATCACAGTTTGCACATCGGAGATGAGACCAGTGAGATCTTTTTAATATCGTACTTTAGTAATGAGATAATAGGTTTATTACAATCAAGAACACAATGAGATAAACATTATCGTTCCAGTTTACACAATGTGTTTACAACCTCAGAATGAGATAAAAATTGTCGTTCCAGTTTACATAATGTGTTTACAACCTCAGAACTACAATAGCTTATAAATAATTATATACGGATATGTTCCTTACGTCGTAACTACAATCCCCTTCCCTTTCATGAATGTGACCTACCGAATTAGACTATTTACGGGATTTGTTATCACATAAGCAACACGACGAGTGCCACATGTGGAGCAGGATCTGCTTACCCTTCCGGAGCACATGAGATCACGCCTAGTTTCTTGGGGGGGGGGGGGGGGGTGTTCGTGTTGTTTATTCTTTAGTTTTCTATGTTGTGTTATGTGTGCAGTTTTTTGGTTGTCTTTTTCATTTTTAGCCATGGCGTTGTCAGTTTGTTTTAGATTTATGAGTTTGACTGTCCCTTTGGTATCTTTTGTCCCTCTTTTATGCGTTTTGGAATAAAATAATATACATTGGTTTGTTGGTGCTTTATATTGTGCATGATTAAATTGGGGCCTCGGTCAGCTGAAGAATTTAGTTGAAAACTTACTGTAAGTACGGTCATGGTAAAGTAGAACATTGCGCCACTGTCTATTCACAGCAATGTCAGCTAACAGTGTATTACTGTAACTACAGTCTTGCCGGAGCTGTATCATACTGGTACTTGTCACGTGACAAAAACCACGAATCACAACAACACTTGGGATATAACGAAGGATCATCTGTTTGTCTAATATAATGGCTGTTTTACAGTCAACAAATAGGATAAAGCCATCAACATCCTCATCCACCAGCTTACAGACTATAATATATTGATAAAGTACAATTATTGAACGGATCTCATCAAAGTTACATTTGTTTTATAAACAAAAACTGGTGATATACATATTGTACGCTGATTTAAATTATGTTTTGTATAAACAAACAATTGCACAGATAGCCTATTTTACAATAGAAGACGAAAAACAAGTCGTATTATCATGCCCTTAATTTGCAGATTTGCGGTTTTTGTTTCTATAGTGAAGCTATAAAAAAATGTAGATTTTTATGATTTGCCTGATAATGATAAATTTGTGTGTTTATTCCAAAACATTAAGGGTTATGATAAGGTTGCCGAAACCTGCTTTAATATTTTAAGTAGAAGAAATACCTTTTCATATTCTTAAAATAAAATTATATGAACAGTCGTATGTATTGAAATAGTTTTATATATACTTTATTTTACAGTCTGTCATAATTATTAATTGAAGGGTTCTTGCATTTTAAATTTGTAAGTTGTCTGTTTCATATTGTGTATATATGTTCCAGACCATACGAGTATTTGGACCGTACGCGTACGGTCCGGACCGTATACGTATACTCGTACGGTCGGACCATACGCGTACGGTCGGACCGTATGAGTATACGCGTACGGTCCAGCTGACCATACATGTTTTGGAATCATATGGGTTAAATTCAAACAAACATTTATCAAAATCTTATATAAATTGTTATAATTACAGTTAGATGGATAAAGTGAATAAGTGAACAATTGAAATTAAATATTTGTTTATCCGATAATTTTATTTTGTTACTCAAGGTGACACTGGTTTCCACAGAGAACGTCATATTTTTTTTACATTAACATTTTTTGTTCATGCATGTTCCTTTGCATATGCATTTTTTTGTAAAGTTCCTAAATATTCTATAACTATTGTTCTCCCACCCTATGTTTACTTCAGATAGTTTCAATGAGCATACTGGGCTGCTATTAATGAATTACTGACATGCTAAATACAGGAGATTAACAGATTGAATAAGCGTTATTTTTTTTAAATAGTTATAATATGAAAAGTTTTTATTTCAATTACTATTGAACTTTTTATATTAATTTCAGATATAAGTTATGTTGATCTGCCATATACATTTGTATCAAATAAACTTGTACAACTTCTTAATATTAGTCAGACCGTACGCGTACGGTCCAAATACTCATACGGTCTGGAACACATACACTGTATGTACTGTATATTTATGTATTGCAAGTAATTAGACTATAATCAAATATTGAATCTAAATCTACATACTATATTCTGTCTTGGTAGGAAGTGCTTCGGTTTGCTTACATGTTTAAATGATATAAAAGAAACGAATTCACCGAAACAAACGTTAGCCATTTAAAATGCACAAATGGTTTAAATTTATTATAGATTAAAGACTTGTTAAAAATGCATTATACTTTTGAAAGTGGAACCAATCTGTTTACAGTATGACATACGTAGATGAAGACCTTGATTTCGACTTTGATTAGTTTCATATTATGTCATGTCACGGCTTCATATATCTTTATTATACGGTTTCACGTTTGTACACTGTAGAAGGCCGTACGGCGACCTGTCGTGACTCGAGACTTACATAAACGTCTTTTTGGCTGTTGTTGATAATATCTCATAATCATACAATAGTTCCTTATACTTATATTACTCTAAACGACATAAAAACTTTCAATGCAGTCGTTGAAGCATCGATCTAATAAATATAAACCTTAATCGATCCTCCGTATTCAAACATGAAACATTTTTAGTTATATTAAAACAAGAAATATAATAATAAGTCTTTTGTATAAACATTCGTTTGCAATGTCGTATTTTTTTTTTTTTTTTTTTAGTAAAACAGTTGAACATATTATAAAGTAATATATTTGAATCTACCATTAAAAGGCTAACTCAAAAGGGCCATCAGTTACACTAATATTCATTATTGGCCGAAGCCTTGATACAAAGTATGTCCTACTTCACTTTTTCTTAAAGCCTTTAATGAAATATCAAGCAATACGTAATATTGGACTAAAATGATACAGGATATCTATACATCATGTATATAATTACAATCAGTAATGATGCGGTGGATGTTTTTGTTAAAATTAATTCATTTACATGTACCTTTTCTAGTTAACTCCATTGTGCCATAACTAAAAGTGGCATTCATTACATCTAACTGGACAGCATCGTTGTTCAAAGCCTCGGAATGTAAACTAGGCCATACTTTATCACTAAGTAAAGCTTCTGGCGAAATTGCAGGCCACGCACCATCTTTGATAATGGTGGCTGAAAATATTTAATGTGTTAATATGTATCAACCTAATAGAATAAAGCTTTAAAGTCAGGATTATCTTCAGCATACCAAACCAGAAAAAAAAGAAAAGTAACACAAAGTCAAAACAACGAAAATAAATAGCTGACTGAACAATACTTCTTAAACGCTGCTGTTAATTCATTTACCTGTTCCAGTCCAAGAACTGCGTCAGTGGTTGTTAGATATACTATTCGAATTTGTCATTTGGAATTTGATGATAATGGCAGATGTTTAAACAATTCGAATTTAAGTCTAAGACATCATATAGCAATCTTTTTATAATTGGGTGAGGTCAATTCGGAAATAAACATGTCAAAATGAATGTTTTGAGGTAATTTTAGCAGTCTGTTATAAAATGTAAAAGGTTTGAATCCCTAAATCATAATCGGACGACAACATTGAACAAATAGAGACACTGACATCTAAGAGTCTATGGCTGACTTTGCGGTATCGGTTTGGCTCATTGTTGAAGGCCGTACGGTGACCTGTAGTTGTTACTTTCTGTGTCATTTGGACTCTTGTGGAGACTTATCTCAGTGGCAATCATGCCACATCTTCTTTTTATATAATATCTCGTTGATATTTGTATTATCCTTTTAACAAAATGTTAAAAAAAAGATGACAGCCCGTAAGGTATACGAAGTATACAAAGACAAGCTTGTATACAATCATAAGTCTAATTTAATGAACAGTGAACAGTTTACAGAAATATGAGTCTTATGTAAAAAAGTTAGATTCCTTATCAAAATCGTTGCAGAGATTCTTAAGAACCTTAAAGAAAGGATGAATACTTGAAATGTAATTTAGAATAAACGTTATACATGTGTTATGCATGTCAGATAATATAAAAATCTTACCTATTTTGAAAGTAGGTAACAGATTCACCTTGTATGCAATTTGTAATAGAACCAGAGCAACACAACCACCACTTGATAGCATGATGAATAAAATACAACTAAAAGACGTACACTGTTAAATTATCAATAAAATAATCAAATGTTGGTATTGCATGTTTGCAACCTAAAACGACCTTGTTATGCAATTCGTTTCCTTTTGAATTCCATCTTAGCTGGGTAAGTTCTCTTAATCGGATTTCGAATTATTGGATAAAAGTCCGTATATTCGTTTTTGTTCATCGATTTGATTAACTCCAACAATTTTGATTATCCATCAGTTTAAGACATTATATTTATCGTTTTGTAAAGCAGATATTTTGGAAATTGTATGCTATTAAGAAATTATTCCCTATAGTTCTAAGTTGCAATAGCGAAACATCATGTTCCGTAGTTGTCGTATGTTGATGTGGTTCATAAATGTTTCTCATTTCTGTTTTTTTTTTCATATAGATTAGTTCGTTGGACTTTCCGTTTGCATTGTTTTACAGTAGTCATATTGGTGCCTTTTGTAGCTTGCTGTTTGGTGTGATTCAAGGATCCGTGTTGGAGACCATACTTTGACAATACTGGGTTGTCTTTAACAAATTGTAACTTGGATTGTCTCATTGGCACTCATACCACATATTCTTACATCTACTCGTATAGTTGTTACCCTTTTAAAAAAACTATCCTCTTTCACGTAACTCATTATAAATTTGATTTATAACACTATTAAATATTACTAAGTAATATTGAAAAAAATCGATTCGTTTTAGCTATATAAAGGCAACAGTAGTAAACCGCTGTTCAAAACCCCAGATGATTGTTTAAAAATTTATATCATTCAAAAGTTCCAAATTATCTCCCTTTGGTAAAAACATCAAAATTTGTTTAAAACTCATCGGTGGCCTGTATTTTTATCATTATTATCAAATAATCTGTGCTTAAACTAAACAATTGTAAAATCTAGGCGATTTCTGTTGTAATTCATTTCTTTTTTTTTTTCGATATTACCTTTTTTTATTAGTTCGAAAAATGCATGATTCTTTCGAAGGCTGATTTTTAAATGAACGGTGACCCCATTTTTTGATTTCATTTTTCTATTTATAGTATATGATAAAGTTCATTTATAGAAAAAAATTTAGCAAAATCCTATATTTTAGATAATAAAACGATTTATACTTAAATATTTCAAATTTCGCAAGACTTTACAATGAATGACACAGTGGCCACACACATGCATTTAAAGGTCAACAGACAGTCGTCACAACATATTATATTTAAACATGTTAAGCTTGACATCGTCAGGAGTATAACAATACAAAGATAAATCTCTGTAGAAACTCTCATTTATCGACCATTACAACCAAACTATGGAAATAACAAAACTTTTTAGTTATGAATGACGAAAAAACAACTGACAAGGTATCAGAACCCCCAAATTATTTTATGAAAAAGGAGGTGTAAAATGACCTCTGTGAATAAAAACAACCATTGTTTTCATATCTGTCACTTTTATTTTTGAAAATTGATTTTAATTCAATTGGTTTATATATTCTATGTCATTTATATACCTATATTGAGTTGTTTTCCTTCAGAACGACAGGTCATTATTTTAAGGAATCAACCCGGACGATACCAATTTTTAATGAAATATGCTTCAAGGCATAAAATAACGAACTGTGCACGATAATGTTTTTCATTCACAAAAATGTAAACGGTAATTTATTTAAACATTAAATTATTATGATTTTCTGTTTGAAAACAAATTACATTGTTTTTAATAAGGAAATTATTCTGAAAAGTTCATTCATTAAAAAATGTGGCAAAAATAAAGCGACAAAATTGCATTACCAAAGAGAAAAAGAAAACATCGCGCCAGTTGTATAAGCTAAGTTGGAACAAACAATACTTTACAGAGTTACTTGTATTTTACATAAGGTGGTAAACATTCACGTGTGTCTTGCAGTTGAAGTGATGTTTTTATTCTTTCTGGATAATGATTTCTAATGTTTATAGATATAGGTAGATGTGGTGCGAGTGCCAATGAGATAAACCTCCATCCAAATAACAATTAAAAAAAATAAACCCTTAATGGTCAATGTATGGCCTTCAACACGGAGCCTTGTCTCACACCAAACAACAAGCTATAAAGGCCCCCAAAATTACTAGTGTAAGACCATTCAAACGGGAAAACCAACGGTATAATCTACAAAAAAAAAAAATGAGAAACGAGACACACGTATAAATTACATAAACAAACGACAACTACTGTACATCAGATTCCTAACTTAGGACAGGAGCAAACATTTGCGGCGGGATTACACGTTTTAATGGTACCAAACATTATCACATTATCCCTTTTTCTGAAACAATAGCATAACATCACAACATAGACAAACAGACGATAAAATATCAATTGGCAGGCTTAACTCAATCAAAAAATGTAAATTAATACACTATGAACGAATAAATTTGATCTGCGATATCTGAATGCAAATGCACAGTTAATAAAATAATAGGGACACACATTCAAGGCCAAAAAGCAAACAAATAAGTCCAAACATATCCAGATTAATTAGTTAGTTTTATTTCACATTATAAATGAGCCTTACGGCAAATTAAACCTGAACACATTAGATAGGAATATCCCACGATATGTTGTCTGGAAAAGAAGGATGCAAATTCTACAAATTTTTGCAGAAAATTATATATGTTTTATGTGTATTGCTATTCAAAAAGATTTAATCAGAATTGTTTAAAATTATAAAAAAAAAAAATTTCCCTCGATATAAATCTCATAACATATAGAAAAAACAAATAAACACCCCGTCATTTTCCATAAACTAAGTTGGTACAATAATTTACCATTTAACTCATTTGTGTTTTATTTCATGCAGTTACAGCAATATTTTTATTGTGTATGGATGATAATTTCTAAGGTTTATATCTAGATTAATAAGTGAGTTTTATTTCAAATTTTAAATGAGCCAAAGAGCGTATTAAAACCTGAACGCATTAGAAAAGAATATCCCACCTTAGTGTGGTCAGTAAAATAGGACGCTAAATTTTGCAAATCCTTATGAAAAATTATATTTTTTGACGGTTTTAAGTCAGATAATGCATATTTTAAGTCTTTTCATATCACCTCAGGGTTTCCGGACTACGAATGAATGACTTCCCTACGGTAGGTCTTCCATTTGATCAATCCTGACACCACTCGGTGTTTATACGACAAGAAACCCCCTTCAACTTATAACACATCAACCTTATTGTACGTGTTTTTCTCATTGTAAAATGCCGTACAGTTGTATATAACTGCTTACAACCACTGTAAATTTATTTTAGTCCATAGTTATCTTATTTGAAATCATATGACATCTCCTTATTTTGATTTTAGATAGTTTTGCCAGATGTCGATGTCGCACATTGATGTATGAATATGAGCATTATTAACAGTCATTTGCTGAACTATTTTTTTTTTATTTCTTTTTACTTCAGATACTGATATCAATAATTGGCAGCTAAATTGACTAGGATTTGTCTTTTTAAATTGGACAAAAATTGTCTGCTTGAAAACATTACCAGAAAACAATTATCATTTGCATGTTGAATGAAAATTAAATTAGAAATAATCTAACTGGATTCATCAACTCCAGGAAACAGTGAAACTAATTTTCAGGTAAACCAATCTCCATGATTACAAATGTAACTTTGATCGAGTTATATAATCTTCGTTTAAATATCATTCCCTTATTTCTAATAGAATACTCTCAATGTTCTCATGGGAGGTAATCACGAATACTCAATCTGGTTTGTATTAAATAATAACTTAATGTATTGTTCAGGACTTTGGTATTTATAAGTTTGGACCACCCTGGTCAACACTGGCTTCATTGACAGTTTATTTATAAAATCTGTGAAGCATCCTGAATCTGAAATAGATGGGTATACTGCACGATGTAGTATTATATCATCAATAAAACTTAGAATGAAATGTATGTTAAGACAAATAATGTGTCAAAAGGAGATAAATTTGCTCTGTTTCATTTTCATTCAAACAAGTGAAAGAAAGATTTAGTTTTTTTTATTTATACGAACCAGTATCTTGAATAAATAACGGCAATAGTAGTATACCGCTGTTCAAAATTCATAAATCGATAGAGAAAAAACAAATACGGGATATAAACTAAAACTGAGGGAAACGTATCAAGTATAAACGACACAACAGAGACACAGCACCGAAATGTAACACTCGACAATTGTAAACATAACTGCATTACCAAATATCAATTGTTTTCAATCACATAATAAATTAACGAACATTTTAAAATCATGCGGAAATTCATGGAGTTAGATATAACATTGTCAGGAGAATGTTGTTTATTAAGAAATAACAATTGAATAAAAACATTTAGTTACAGCTGTACTATAGTTATAAAAATGAGGACATGTGTTATGATTGCAAAGAGATAAATATCAACTAAACGTCGTATGAAGTGGATGTTAGCAATTATAGGCAATTGTACGACCTTCAGGGTGAGAAAATTAAACACCATATAATCGGCTTTATAAGACATTGGAAATACCATAGACTTATTTCCATAATTAACAAAAATGAAAACGCATACCCACCGGAAATTGATTAGTTATCAAAAAACGTTATTGAAATTATAATTATCTAAAGAAATCATTACTGAAATATTGATGATGCTCCAAAAACGTTCACGGTGGGATTGAAACCTAGTGATCTTTATGTTCAGCCTACGTCATGCTCATATTCATCAATGCTATTAAGATGATCTGTGATTGAAATATCATGAGGATAACATTCATCTCATTTGCCACATTTACATAGTTATCAAAGGTATCAGGATTATAATTGTGTATGCCAGACGCGCGTTTCGTCTACATAAGTCTCATCAGTGACGCTCATATCAAAACATTTATAAAGCTAAACAAGTACAAAGTTGAAGAGCATTGAGGATCCAAAATTCCAAAACGTTGTGCCAAATACGGGTAAGGTAATCTATGCCTGGAATAGGAAAATCCTTAGTTTTTCGAGGAAATTTATAAAAATGACCACATTATTGATATTCATGTCAACACCGAAGTGTTGACTACTGGGCTGGTGATACCCTCGGGGACGAAACCTCAACCAGCAGTGGCATCGACTCAGTGATGTAAATAATTATCAAAGGTACCAGGATTATAATTTTGTACGCCAGACGCGCGTTTTGTCTACATAGGACTCATCAGTGACACTCATATCAAAACATGTATAAAGCCAAACAAGAACAAAGTTGAAGAGCATTGAGGATCATAACTGTCTTGTTTTGATTTACTTATATTTAATAGTAAATTGAATATTATATTACGTGCAACTTTAACAAGTTATGGTTTGTATGAAAATTCATTTCCATTCAATAAAAAGAAACACAACGATAATTCATGGAATGTGTTTCATAATTTTTAACAATAAACAAAATATCAAATAAAAAATTATGTTTATAATATTTTTGAAGATCTTCTTTTCTTGATTTGTCAAGGACGTTTGGCAAGATAACATACGAGCTACAGCTGTTTTCATTTTACTTGTATTGCTGCTGCAACTCGGATTTATCAAACGTTTTCAGGGTCAGGACAAACACATAATGAGCTATGATTTTGTTAGACATCATGATGTCCTTTTTTCTAAAAATTATTATTGGAAGATACCTAGACCTAATGAAAAATATGAAATAATGAAAATAGGTAAAAAGTAAAATAAAAAAAATACTGAACTCAGAGGACAATCAAATCGAAAAGTTCCTCATCAAATGGCAAAATCAAATGAATAAACACATAAAAAACGAATGTACAACAACTGTCATATTCTTGACTTGGTACATACATTTTCAAATGTAGAAAATGAAGGATTAAACTTGGTTTTATAGCGCTAAACCTCTAACTTTTATACGACAGTCTTATCAAATTTCGGTATATTTACAATAATGCGTGAACGTAACAGACATAATAAATAAAATAGTCAAAATATGAGTGCAGCAGTCATTATCATGCGACAATTTAAAAAAAAAAAACAATTTCGTGTGTCTGACGTCAGAAAATTTATACGTCACATATTTTTGTCGTTCAATGTTGATACAAACAATTTTAAAATTTCACATGGGCAATGTTAGCATACAGGGTTAAAAAATCAAAAGTATGTTAGAATTAATTTCAGAAATAGACCGAAATTTAAAATAGTCCAAAAGTTCTATAGAATTTATAAGAATCCGCAAATGGTTCATTTCACTACGTAATTTAATAGTTTTGACGTTTGTGGTTCCATGTATTTTCTAGTTTATAATAGAAATAAAACATAATGACATATAGAACAATATCATACTGACAGGATCTTTCTATATCGTATTAGGTCACTAACACACCATTTAACTAATAATATACATATTTTGTGTCTTTGTTTTTGTTGTGAATGTTCTGATATTGTGTCATGGAGAGATACCCCATATCTTTTGTTTTACTATTATGAGTATCCTAATTGGCAAAATAATGATTCCTCTAACTTTGACATGTTTATCAGAAAAAAAGGCAGAAGATATTAGAAATGACTAAGATATACCCTAGCTGTATTTGTTAAAATCTTTCCGAAATTTTGTCACTCAATTCTCAAAAACTTCGTACTTTGTTTGAGTTTTAATATTGTGTGTTAGCATGTCAAATAGAGGTCTTTGTAGACAAAATGCAAGTCTAGCATACACAATTATAAACCAAGTATCTTTAATAGTACCTAATTTTTAAATAAAACACATTGAATTCTTTCAGTTTGATATTCGTTACTATAATTATTCTTTGGAAGGGTGTAACTTTATTTGATTCTTACTTGATATTTGTTTATAAAACTTTCAATTCATTGTTCCTGGTCCCCGGATTTGCTATTTATTAGTTCTATTTTGGTTTTGTTCGCTGTTCAACATTGGATTTTTTAATTTTATTTTGGGTATTCAAATATGTTCCCTGCTATTTAGCCAAAAAGTGTTTTGGTGCTTTGAAATTGGTACCTTTATGTTATTAATATTTTATTTATTCCCTCAGTTTTATTATGTTACCCCGATTTTGTTTATTTTTTCCATCGATTTATGAACAGCGGTATACTACTGTTGCCTTTTTTTAATTGCAGTTTTCTTTTTTTATGTTTTACGAATTAATGAAAGGACATGGTCGTTTTTTTTAGTTGTCGGATGAAGATGAAAATGTTGAGATTCGATATGCTGAAAAAAATCTAATGTAACCCGCTATTCAACCTTGTGCTTTCTGTTGTCTTTAACCTCTTCATTTGAAAGCTTATGCATTAAACCAGTGTTATTTTATTTATAGGACAGCAAACCCTACACAAAAAAATAAACAACAATAAATTCCCCATCAATAAACAGATATAGGAAGATGTGGTTTGAGTGCCAAGGAGACAACTCTTCATTCAAATAACAGTTTATAAAAGTAAACCATTTTAGGTCAATGTACGGCCTTCAACACGGAGCCTTTGCTCACACCAAAAAAAACCAAACAATAAAAGGCCCTAAAATTACTAGTGTAAAACCATTCAAACGGGAAAACCAACTATCTAATCTATATAAACGAGAAACACGTATAAATTACATAAACAAACGACAACTACTGTACATCAGATTCCTGACTTAGGACAGGTACAAACATTTGCAGCGGGATTAAACGTTTTCATGGTACCAAACCTTCTCTCTTTTTCTGAAACAATAGCATTACATCACAACATAGAAAAACACACGATAAACTATCAATTGGCAGGCTTAACTCAATCAAAAAACGTACATTTACACACTATGAACGAATACATTTGATCTGCGATATCTGAATGCAAATGCACAGTAAATAAACTATTATGGACAAACATTCAAGGCCAAAAAGGAAACAAACAAGTCCAAACAAAGCCATGGCAAGACACTACTGCGAAATATTTAACAGGTATTAATTCAGGGGGTTTATCTGTATCGAAATATGTACGCTAGTACTTAATACATAACCGAGAAACTGTGCAAGGTTCGCATGGTTATTTTGTATAAAGTGATTATACACGAGTTAGATATATAAACTCATGAAAAAAATCACTGTTCATGAATGAAAAATTGATGTTATCAAATTTAAAATATCCCGCTTTTTTTTTAAATTAAACTTTCTTTTTTAATTGTAAAACCTTTGAAGAAATGTAATTGTATTTCGTCTTTGCTGAACTTAATAGATTGACATGAAGACAAGTGTTTACTGTTAAAGATATTTTCTTAATTCTATCAGTGACAAAGTTGACTCTTTCAAGGGTAGTTGATGCTGGTTCCTCATGTCATTCAAACACATGTATTAAATATATCCTTCAAAAGTCTGAAGCTTCTTAGGGGCCATTCAAAATTCATGAATTTGATGATTTTTTAGCAGAAAAAAAATCCAATGCTTACTGAACGTTTTAAATGTTAATTAGTGTATAAGGTTAGCAGGTTTGATGCACCAAAATTATAGCTAAATCATACAAAATATGGTTTAAATTAAACAATTAAAACGTTTAAATTGACAAAATAAAATGTTTACCACTGATGACACTTTGTAGACGAAATGTGCGACTGGTGTTAGTTTGATAGAATCCATTCTTTGTATGAACACTGGTTTATTGTAATCATTGTAAATTAATCAAAAACATAGAAACAAGATTTTTTTGGGTATGATTAATACATCATTAATAAGCTACTCTAAATATCAATTGGAATAATTTATTCAAAATACCGTTAGTGATGTAAATGTATACATTTGATCATTAATCTTCTTTGAGCCAGGCCAGGTCAAACTCTTATGACTGTATATAAGCAATAGAAAACCATGAAAATAAAAACAGGAAAATAAACAACAGTTAACACGGTTAGTAGCCTCTTATATATGTTTAAATACATTTCTAAATATATTTGGCAATTTCGAAACGAGAAGAACTGTAAGTATGGAAAGTCTAAAATATAATGTGCACATCATTTAAACAAAGATAATTTTTCCGCGAGACTGTCCAGTCAAGGACGTTCGATACTCAGTTTCAAAATGAATAGCTTTTCATAAAACTAGTATATATACTAGTATGGGGATCAATTAAGGAATAATAAAAGCAAAATATATATAGAGGTCAAGGTGCTTGTTAACGAAATATTAGCCATTAAAATTTTGGCGGGAAAATGTTCACTCTTGACTTTTCATAGCTTTATCATTGACAGTTAAAGTTATCAAAAGCTATTTAAAAATAAATAAGATTTTATAAGACTTTTACAAATGGCTTATAATTATACATGCAAAAGATTTATTAAAAGTAAAATGGGGGTCAGTAGGTAACCTTTTTTAAGGCATTCAAATGGATAAAACCAGAGGATTCCGAAAATCTGACAAAAATTCTAAAACATGATAAGCGAACATCCTTAAGGTGGCTCGGCCCTTTACCAATGCGCATATTTTAACGCATGTTTCTTACGACGAGTGCATTGGAAACGGTCGTTTTAAGGGGTCTTCTCAAAAATAGCTTTGACGACCTTGGAACGCGGGCGTGTATGAAAGCACCCTTGACGATGTAAACAAGTGACGCTAAACGTTCTTCAAAACAGGAAATACGAACGGTCAGAAATTCACAGTGCTTTCTTCATTTTTCGCATAAAAGTTTAAAAGGAGAAAAATATACATGATTTAAGCATAACATTAAAAAAAAGAATATATAAATACTGACAAAGTCACATGTATGACGTCGACGGTATTTGGTGCCGCTTCGCTCCAAAAACGCATTCTCATCTTACACGGTCGCCTCTTGGGTCCGTTCGTACCATATTTTGAATTCACTTAAATAACAGTTGAATTAAATGATGTCGTGGATATTTATTTTTGAAAATGTTTTGCCAATGACGCAATGATTAACTGTAAACAAATGATAGCGATGTAAACAACTTCATGTCATCGTACAGCTTTCAAAAACAGGTAAACTTGTGACCCGTATCAGAGACATATATCATATATGTGTATGTCTCTGCCCGTATAGTATGGTTTAAAACATCGGGGCGGGTTTGTTATCATGATATAATCCGTTTGGCGTTTTATAACAGTTTGTTTCTGTCATAAATATATTTAAAACTTGAAATATCTTTATTTCCAAGTATTTTTAGGAGTTTATTCCCGAGTATGCGATATATTTTTCCACTGCAAAATTTTGATAATTATAGTTATACCAAAACAAATTTGAACATGTCAATTTTCTAACAGACTTAATACTTAACATTTTCATTTAAAGATATGTTTACCTGCACGAAAATCATCTGATATTTTTTCTCGTATCACAATTCCATGATTTCCGGAACACTAGACTTAGTCCTATAATCTAAGACATCGGGACCAATGTTTTCTATTTTTATGATACTTTTCTATTACTTATTTTGTGAATTGTTATTTTGTTGATTTGCAATTTTCTGTTGTATCTATCAATATGTCAACCGAGTTCATATTAAAAAAAAAAAGAAAAATCAGCATTAAAACTAAAATAATTGAATCAGAGCACTGAATGTTATTAAAATAGACTAATGGATCCAGCAACGATCAATCGGGCGGATCCAGCCATTTTAAAAGGGGGTTCCCAACCCAGGACAAAAAGGGGGTGTTCCAACTATATTTCCCCATTCAAAGGCATTGATCGTCCAAAAAAGGGGGGAACCCGGAACCCTCCTCCTGGATCCATCACTGTCAAAAGTAACCGGGACTGGCCTAGTATTCCGACCTTATATATCGGTCTATGATATAATTCCTAAATACTGCATGCTTTGCGGAGAACCGCAAAATTTTTGGTTTCACCATGTCGGGATTTTGCTAGGACATACACCCGCATCGTGCCGGGCAGTCTCAAACACTACTAAAGACTTTATATATAAAAAAAATCTATACTACTACTAGGTTCAGTAAAAGTTTGGATTGTAATTTAAAAGCTACTCCCTGAAGAACGCTATATTAGCCGGTGATGTTGGCAAACTTTAACTTTAATCTTAATTTTTGAAATGCTTTTTTAAAAGGTAAGCTAATAAGGAAAGTTCTTGATTAAAACAAATGATCACAAATATAGTTGAGTGATGTCAATGCGGCAAAAAATGTGAATGACAATTTTGTTTGTGAACACTGATTTGATCTTACCGTGGCAAAGAAATGCATAACTAATCATCGATCTATGCGTGATGATAAAAGGAGATAATGTTTTTTTTTATTTATAATATTGAATTTTAAATATGAACTTTGGTGGATAGTTGTTTCATTGAGAATCATACCACATCTGCTTATCGTATGGTTAACATAGAAATATGACTAATCTGACAGATGACCCCTTGATTATACAGGGTGTTCAAACAGCTGGATGTATACATACGAAGCCTCGTAGGGTAAAAAGGGGGAATTTTGCCTACACATGCACCAAGCGTAATTGTCCATTCGTTTTTTTTTTTATGGCAGTCCATATATCTAGCTCCCGTCTTACTTTGCATAACTTTCATAATTGATACATATCTGCATGTTCTCATCCGTATTATGCTTGAAATACTTGCCAGTGATCATTCAGTATGCACAACTTTAATTTTCATTATGTGCAGTCATATAAAAAAAACGTAATTTCTGGGACTTTTATTTGTTTGACTATGTGGTATATCAGTTTATAGTAATTGTTGAAGTCCGTACGGGGACATAATTGGCCTTTATCTTCTATGTAAATTGGTCTCTGGTGAAGAGTTGCCTCATAAACAATGACACCCCATCTTCCTATTTTTATACCCTACACAAGGAAGTGGCGCAGGGTATAACATTTTTGACCCGTCCGTCCGTCCATCAGCCAGTCTATCAGTCCTGTTTCTTGTCATCACAACTCCTCTCAAACCGCCCAACAAAATTTCAGGAAACCTTTTTAGATAATAAGGACATACTATGCAGATGTGCATATCGACAGGAAATTATGATTCAAACTTTTTCTAGGAGTTATGCCCCTTTGAACTTATTTGCTTCAATATACTACTGCAAGTTTGTCATCGCATCTCCTCTCAAACCGCACAATAGAATTTTATGAAACCTTTTTAGATAAGGACATACTATTTAGATATACATATTTTTTTTTCTAGGAGTAAGGCCCCTTTGAACCTATTTGCTTCAATATACTACTGCAACAGTTTGTCACTGCATCTCCTCTCAAACCGCACAACAGAATTTCATAAAACCTTTTTAGATAATAAGGACATACCATGTAGATGTGCATATCGACAGGAAATTACGAATTATTTTTCTAGGAGTTATGCCCCTTTGAACTTATTTGCTGCAGTATACAACTGCAAACAGCTTGTCATCGAAACTCCTCTGAAACCACACAACAGAATTTCATGAAACTTTGTAGATAATAAGGACATACTATGTAGATGTGCATATTGACAGGAAATTATCGTGATTTAATTTTTTTTTCTTAGTTATTTTATTTCTCTAGTGGCAATGTGGGGACTGACTGCCAAAGCGGGGCTGGCTTCAGTTATTTGCAATATAATCCACCAATGAGCCCCCACCCTATGTCGGACTCTGTAACAATCATCCCATCAACCAAATATTTTGAAACATATTTAGAATTCAAGAAACAGACAAGTCCATGAAAATGAGGTTAAGTTCAGATAAACCCTGCAAGACAGACATGTTTGTTATTCATTTATTATTTTGTACATAAATCACCCATTAGTTTTCTCATTTTAAATGTTTTAAATTGTTCATTTGTCATTTCGAGACCTTTAAAACCAACTATGCAGAATATGTTTTACTCATTATTGAAGTCCATATGGTGACCTACAGGTATAGTTATTTCTGTGTTATTTGGTCTGTTGTGTCTCATTTACAATCATATCACATCCTCTCATTTGATATTTTAATTTGTGATAAGACATTTAATAATCATTTCATACACCAAATATACATGAAGATGACCTATTAATTACACAATATTGACTACTACATGTACCTATTAGTATTTATTATTTTTGAGTATCTGTCCGACATGTTGACGACGGACAGTCAATGGTATACCATAATATGTCCTGAAAACTGGTGTTAAAAAAAAGGCTCAACTAAATCAAATTTTTGAAACGTGATTGATTTTATTCCTCTAATATCTATGAGATCAAATTTATAAAACATCTATTAATATAATTAATTTCAATGTACTAGTATACATGTAAGAATTGTTGCCATTTATACATCATGTACATCTACAATCATTAGCTGATCAGCTCTATATTTTCTTTATTTTTATTCTCCTTCACTGTTTTATTTATAAGAGTAGACTTATATATATGATCTGTATTAATCATTGGGACAGGTAGCTATATATATAGGTGAAGTAGGTCCTTTTGATTTGATTTTTTAAAGGATTTTGACAGCACTAAAGCATATACATGTAGTTCCAATTTATAGTTGATCTTAGCTCCTTAAGTGGATTGTGGCAACATATATTGCATATATACATGTAGAATGTTGTTCTTAAGTTTCAGCACTTTACGCATAGTTTCCGGTTGCAAGACTAGAATATGATACTGGCTTCTCATGAAATTCTGTCAGTACTTTGCCAAAAGTTTCCAAGTAAAGTTGAACATTCCAAGCTCACTCCTTCCATTTGCAATGTACATGTACAAATGTACTTGCAGCCTGAAATTAAATATCAGAGCAATTCTGTCAGAAAATCAACAATTATTGACATTCAAAAGCATATAGATGTAGACTAGTTCATAATGGTAATGTGTCCATGGGACACAGATGAGCAGCCGCTTGCATATAAAGGATGAAAAGGGTGACACCACCCAAATTTGTACTTGATCTGAGTGTTGTTGTAGTAAGCATTGCATATAAGTTTCAGAACATTTGGATGAAGCAAACTTGTGTTAAAGAAAGGAACAAAATTTCAGCATTTTTTTAATTTGTAAAGTGGCATAACTCTAGAAAAGTAAAAGCGACCCCACCAAAAATTCAAACTTCATGTGTGTTTGTTGGTACATTGTAGTAAGCATATATATATGCATTAATTGTGTATTAGTTTCATAACGTTGGTAGAGGCAAACTGAAGTTGGAGAACAGAAACCAAATTTGGGAGGTACATGCAAGTTTGATAAGACTGACAATGCAAGGGTAACCTTAAAAGAACTAAAATGGTCTAAATTAATATGTGTTTATTTGATAATAGGTTCGTTTTCATTTATTTTTGTTTTCCCTTGAGAAAACATAAAATATTTTTTTTATAATTTAATTTGGTTGAATATACATGACTTGTATATCGAATTTCTGAACAGAAAATAATGAAAATGAGACACAAAAAAAATATAACCAAAAAATAAACCTGTGATAATACTGCTTCTATTGGTACCAGGATGCTTAAAATCAATCCAAAATAAAAAAAAATTTGAAAAAATGTATACACCTATAGTTGTTTTAATGTCTCTGTCATTTTGGTCTTTTGTGGATAGTTGTCTCATTGGCAATCATACCACATCTTCTTTTTTATATTATATACAATATATATGAACAGCTAAAAATCTCAAGTGACAAATACTTATGGCCACATTCTGTACATGTTTAACCCTGATACTTCTATTACTAGACCTTAAGACATTTTTGTATACCTAACAGAATTAGGAAGGGGGGGGGGGGGGTATAATGGTAAACAAATTGTGATTGATAAAGATGAATCCTTCGTTTGCCTCCTACTGTAGGGTTTATCATTTACAAATTAGGCCAATTATATTATATTCTCAAGAAAATAAAGAAGTCAATCAAACCCCAGACCTTAATAGAGGGGTGGACAGGGGTAAGGAGACGGGGGAATGAGGGATCAGGGAAAAGGGGGTATCTTTGAAATATATTTTGTCTTGGGGCAAGGAGATGGAAGAATTGAAGTAAAAAGGAGGGGGGTTAGAGTAAAGTGGGAAGGGAAATATAGTTGGGGTCAAGGAGTAGAAACTGTCCCGATGGAAGTTATGGGGTACCCCACATACATATGACCCTAGTCCGAGATTTCTCTGACGTCCAACGGCTGTTTTGCCAGACAAGCTGGGGCTAATCTCGGACTAATATGAACCTAACTTGGCTACGAAATAAGTTATTAAAAATGATGATTAAAAAAGACTAATTCATTGACACTAACCATTGCTAACGGTAGCGTAAAAATGACAGTAGATGTCATCCCTTCCTCTTCGGCCGTTTGCACACGGATATTTTGCAAAACTGGCCAGACATGTTTACAACTTGTCTGTAAAAGGTAAAATAAACACATAAATAAGATACCAGCTATAACGATCTATAATATTGATATATATAAACATGGAACAGAAATTGATCCCGTGCAAGGTTTCAGCCGCAGTGATTTTCAACAGTAGCGAGTATTTTGAGACAACCCCCAAGTTTGTATTTTTCGTTATACTGATAACATTTGGCTGCCTAATATATCGAAATCTATGTTTTCTTATGTAATAACTCTACCTTCATCGTTGTATATTCGCCACAATGTCTGTTATGCATGTACATGGTCGTATTCATCAATATAGTATGCTGCTCGGCAATGGCGACCTTGAAATTCCTCTGGTCCGATAATGGCGCCAAATTAGAGGGAAGCAACTCGCGCCAGACAAAATTACCGTATTTCACCAAAATAATCAAAATTTCACTTTTTGATAACAAACAGTAATACAATAACCACATTTATATTCAGCAATCGTTTATTGATATAATTACAAACATTATTTTATTAAAGCCATCAATAAAGAATTCACAATTAAGTAATTAATGGAGTGCAATGAAATCAGACCTTATGGGGTAGAGGGGTTAAACAGAAGCTCGTAACTTTTTTAAAAGCCTGGTGACCCCCATTTTATTTTACCTTAAAATGTTCGAAAAGTTCATAGCTTTGACATATCTGTTTTTAAAAAAAATCTACCGGGGAAATTTTACGAAAAATCGATTAAACCAATATTTTTTTCCTTAAACGAAAATTAGAAAATGCAAAATTTAGACATTAAATCTGAAAATAAAATGATTTTTAAGTCAAAAACAACCAAGGGAAAGGTTTACATTTCAAATTCTAATGTTTTTTTCACATAAAAATCATACTGACTTTGTTTTAAAAGTCTTTGAATTTGATGTAACGGTTATTGTTGGAAGGGTGGGCATGTTTGGAAATAGGGTCAAAATCGCACATTTCGCTTCAATTTGAGGAGAAAACGAGCCTGGTGACCCCCTTTTTTCTTTGCATTTTTGGATTCAGCATAAAAAAATCTACAGAATATGTGAAAATAAAAAAATTCTACCGGGGGTCACTATTAGGGTGAGCCACCTTAAGGTGAAACACCAATTGGACATGTAGAATGCTTGTCAATGATTGGTAAGATTTTAAGTATATTGTTGGTCGTTGTTCGGTTACATCTCAACCATATTTGTAAACATTTATAAGAACATCTTTTTACAGTGAGTGAAGGTAATTTCGAATGACAAGTTTCAGAGGAATCATAGCTGTTAACATTCTGCAAATAGATGAAAGCAAAAGAATTTGAATAAAAGCTTATTATTCTAATAAACCTAATAATTGATAATGACTTAAACTACTTAAATGTCGCATAATTAATCCCATTGAGAAACATCGACATTCAAACTTGGCGCCAAAATATAATCGCAACCATCTTTGTCAAGAACCCGATGAGAAACGGAAAATATTTGTAAAACGATAGATAACCCAAAATATGTTCAAATTGTGATAAAAACAAACGTTTGTTTAATCGAGTAATATCGTAGTGCTTGTGCGTAATGAAAAATAGTTGGCATCAAAATATCAAAGTTTTATTAATAGTTTAATGATTGAACATTTTTCAGCTTATCACATTATGATCAGACCTACAAGTTTACACGTATACCTCCTTGTCATACTAGTATGCTACCACGCATCCATGCAATGCTGCCCGGTGCACAAGTCGTACAACATGTATATATGTTGACCAACAAATTGAAAAATTGAAAGGCAATTTAGGTAAGTAACACCTTTGTTCAAATGTTGGAAATGCATATAAAATTTTGAAAGGATGCAAAATACAATTAAGGTGGCAACATTCTAGATTTAAATGTTTGAAAATGGCCATATAAGAGGATGCAAAGCAGGCATTTGATCAATTTGCCAGATATGTTTGAAATCAACATTTAGGTAGTAAGTCTGTTTACTTTATACTGGAAATTGCAGAACAAACATCAACTTCATTTAAAGGTTTATTTCCAGATTGTTTGTCAATTTTTTTTGTTCAATCAAATCTCAGTCTATATTAAACAGATTGAAACTCCGCCTACCTATTGTTGCAAGCATCCAAGCAAACAAAGCAAGCAAGTTCATCAAAGTTGTGTTATGCATGCTTGTATAGAAAAACTGTAATGTAAGTAATATGATTTCTAAATATATTTGTTAACATTTTGGACAAGAGTTTGTGTTTTTAGTGTTCATTGTTTTGAAGAAGAACAGAAATAAATGATTATAATTATTATAGCATAGTATGTTCAATTTGACTGCTGTGGTTTTTTTTTATTATATCTATTGTTTCTATGATGAATTAATGAAAAAAAGTAAATTTTGTATATGATAACCGAGTTAAACATATTTTAAAAACAAAGTGTGCAAAAAATATGTAAGGTACATGTAGGGGACAAATTTTCCATTTAATGTGATCTCAATCATTAACAACAAAAAGCTCATTTAATCCTTTGCTCTTTTGTAAAGCAAATTGAACTTATGTGCGTTCACTAACTTGTAAATCTTTTTTGTTTTGGTTCATGATGGAAATTTCATTCATTGACAATCATTGAACTCCACATAATTTTCATATTGGTCCTTATATAAAAGGTCCATTTTGATTTTTAAGTTCTTCAAATATTTCTGTTCTTACACATCCATAGCTTTTAAATAGATATAGGAATATGTGGTTTGAGTGCCAATGAAACAACCCTCCATACAAGTCACAATTTATAAAAGTAAGCCATTTTATGTCAATGTACCGTCTTCAACTCGGAGCCTTGGCTCACACCGAACAGCAAGCTGTAAATGGCTCTCCTCCAAAAATAATAGTTTAAAGCTTTTCAAACGGATAAAGCAACGGTCTAATCTATATAAAAATAGAGAAACGAGAAACACTTATGAACCACATCAACAAACGACAACTTCGAATAGTTAGTTTAAAACATTCCCAATGAAGATAAATTCATAAAAGAGGCCAGGACAAATGACATTTATGAATTGTTGAGGTTTTTGTCTTTTATGTCCTGGTGGTCCTTTACCTTGATTTAGCAACACTAGTATATGTGATATAACTAATAAAATGATGAGTTTGTAATTGATGTATTTGATAAGTAGTGTCGGGAGCTATGTCGCGGCTTTATATATGTAGGACTAAAGGTTAGTAGTGTCGGGAGCAATGTTGCGGCTTTATATATGTAGGCTACAGGTTATTAGTGTCGGGAGCAATGTTGCGGCTTTATATATGTAGGACTACAGGTTAGTAGTGTCGAGAGCAATGTAGCAGCTTTATATATGTAGGCTACAGGTTAGTAGTGTCGGGAGCAATGTCGCGGCTTTATATAAGTAGGACTACAGGTTAGTAGTGTCGGGAGCAATGTTGCGGCTTTACATATGTAGGACTACAGGTTAGTAGTGTCGGGAGCAATGTCGCGGCTTTATATATGTAGGCTACAGGTTAGTAGTGTCGGGAGCAATGTCGCGGCTTTATATTTGTAGGCGACAGGTTAGTAATGTCGGGAGCAATGTCGCGGCTTTATATATGTAGGCTACAGGTTAGAAGTGTCGGGAGCAAGGTCGCGGCTATATATATGTAGGCTACAGGTGAGTAGTGTCGGGAGCAATGTCGCGGCTTTATATATGTAGGACTACAGGTTAGTAGTGTCGGGAGCAATGTCGCGGCTTTATATATGTAGGACTACAGGTAAGTAGTGTCGGGAGCAATGTCGCGGCTTTACATATGTAGGCTACATGTTAGTAGTGTCGAGAGCAATGTCGCGGCTTTATATATGTAGGCTACAGGTTAGTAGTGTCGGGAGCAATGTTGCGGCTTTATATATGTAGGCTACAGGTTAGTAGTATCGGGAGCAATGTCGCGGCTTTATATATATGTAGGACTACAGGTTAATAGTGTCGGGAGCAATGTCTCGGCTTTATATATGTAGGCTACAGGTTAGTAGTGTCGGGAGCAATGTCGCGGCTTTATATATGTAGGCTACAGGTTAGTAGTGTCGGGAGCAAATTCGCGGCTTTATATATGTAGGCTACATGTTAGTATTGTCGGGAGCAATGTCACGGCTTTATATATGTAGGCTACAGGTTAATAGTGTCGGGAGCAATGTTGCGGCTTTATATATGTAGGCTACAGGTTAGTAGTGTCGGGAGCAATGTTGCGGCTTTATATATGTAAGACTACAGGTAAGTAGTGTCGGGAGCAATGTCGCGGCTTTATATATGTAGGCTACAGGTTAGTTGTGTCGAGAGCAATGTCGCGGCTTTATATATGTAGGCTACAGGTAAGTAGTGTCGGGAGCAATGTCGCGGCTTTATATATGTAGGCTGCAGGTTAGTAGTGTCGGGAGCAATGTCGCGGCTTTATATATGTAGGCTACAGGTTAGTAGTGTCGGGAGCAATGTCGCGGCTTTATATATGTAGGACTACAGGTAAGTAGTGTCGGGAGCAATGTCGCGGCTTTATATATGGAGGCTACAGGTTAGTAGTGTCGAGAGCAATGTCGCGGCTTTATATATGTAGGACTACAGGTTAGTAGTGTCGGGAGCAATGTCTCGGCTTTATATAAGTATGCTACAGGTTAGTAGTGTCGGGAGCAATGTCGCGGCTTTATATATGTAGGACTACAGGTTAGTAGTGTCGAGATAAATGTCGCGGCTTTATATATGTAGGACTACAGGTTAATTGTGTCGGAAGTAATGTCGCGGCTTTATATATGTAGGCTACAGGTTAGTAGTGCCGAGAGCAATGTCGCGGCTTTATATATGTAGGACTACAGGCTAGTAGTGTCGGGAGCAATGTCGCGGCTTTATATATGTAGGACTACAGGTTAGTAATGTCGGGAGCAATGTCGCGGTTTTATATATGTATGACTACAGGTTAGTAGTGTCGAGAGCAATGTCGCGGCTTGATATATGTAGGCTACAGGTTAGTAGTGTCGGGAGCAATGTCGCGGCTTTATATATGTAGGCTACAGGTTAGTAGTGTCGAGAGCAATGTCGCGGCTTTATATATGTAGGCTACAGGTTAGTAGTGTCGGGAGCAATGTCGCGACTTTATATATGTAGGCTACAGGTTAGTAGTGTCGAGAGCAATGTCGCGGCTTTATATATGTAGGCTACAGGTTAGTAGTGTCGAGAGCAATGTCGCGGCTTTATATATGTAGGACTACAGGTTAGTAGTGTCGGGAGCAATGTCTCGGCTTTATATATGTAGGCTACAGGTTAGTAGTGTCGGGAGCAATGTCGCGGCTTTATATATGTAGGACTACAGGTTAGTAGTGTCGAGAGAAATTTCGCGGCTTTATATATGTAGGACTACAGGTTAGTAGTGTCAGAAGCAATGTCGCGGCTTTATATATGTAGGCTACATGTTAGTAGTGCCGAGAGCAATGTCGCGGCTTTATATATGTAGGACTACAGGTTAGTAGTGTCGGGAGCAATGTCGCGGCTTTATATATGTAGGACTACAGGTTAGTAATGTCGGGAGCAATGTCGCGGTTTTATATATGTAGGACTACAGGTTAGTAGTGTCGGGAGCAATGTCGCGACTTTATATATGTAGGCTACAGGTTAGTAGTGTCGAAAGCAATGTCGCGGCTTTATATATGTAGGCTACAGGTTAGTGGTGTCGGGAGCAATGTCGCGGCTTTATATATGTAGGCTACAGGTTAGTAGTGTCGAGAGCAATGTCGCGGCTTTATATATGTAGGCTACAGGTTAGTAGTGTCGGGAGCAATGTCGCGGCTTTAGGTAGCTATACACAGAAGTTTAGTTTCGCATTATGGCCCCTGTGAATTTTTTAAATATGAAAGTTTTTGCATAATAAATTTGATTTTTAGATAATTGAAGAATAATATAGCCTTCTTAGTGGGTTTATATGAATATTAAGATTGTTTTTAACATGTTTTATAGGCCATTTATATGATTGACAGTCCGTATTTTCCTATCCGTACCGTTCATAAATCCATACATTATTGTAGTGTTTATCAACAAAGATTTTGCGCTCGATCTTTTCAATTCAATTTTATGGAAAAACGAGCAGACAAGCATATGATTTTTGTGGAACCACTTGATAGATATAAACCTATGGATTTAGGAAACGTATTACTGTAATTGATTGAAAGTTTGCTTTAGACCAAATTTTGGAGACTTTTGTGACATGTTCACCCCCCTTTTTTGCTATATTTTGTATCTAAGAAATGCAGATTGTTGCCATGGTTACACCCAAGAGGGATTATATTTCACCCTTATGAACATTAGAAATCAAATCTATGGAAGATTCTCTTTCTATAAGTATATACATGCATAACACACATATAAAGCCTTCTTTGTTAGACAGGAGGGGAAAGAGGGTGTTTAAAAATTATGAGTGTCAATTTTAAGTTTTTTTCCTAACTGTGTATTGCTACCTTATATATGTAGGCTACAGGTTAGTAGTGTCGGGAGCAATGTTGCGACTTTATATATGTAGGCTACAGGTTAGTAGTGTCGGGAGCAATGTCGCGGCTTTATATATGTAGGACTATCCTTTAACTCTCCTTCCGCTATATAGATGATGTTTTTTCACTAAACAATTCAAAATTTGGTGACTATGTGGAACGCATCTATCCAATCGAACTAGAGATAAAGGATACTACAGATACAGTTAAGTCGGCTTCATATCTTGACTTACATCTAGAAATTGACAATGAGGGTCGGTTGAAAACAAAACTTTACGACAAAAGAGATGATTTCGGCTTTCCAATTGTGAACTTTTCATTTCTAAGTAGCAACATTCCAGCAGCACCTGCATACGGGGTATATATCTCCCAATTGATACGATATTCCCGTGCTTGCATTTCCTATCATGATTTTCTTGATAGAGGTTTGCTGCTCACAAGGAAGCTATTAAACCAAGAGTTCCAAATGGTGAAGTTGAAATCATCCCTTCGTAAATTTTACGGACGCCATCACGAGTTGGTTGACCGTTATGGAATAACAGTTTCACAAATGATATCAGATATGTTCCTTACGTCGTAACTACAATACCCTTCCCTTTCATGAATATGACCTACCGAATTATACTATTTACCGGATTTGTAATCACATAAGCAACACGACGGGTGCCACATGTGGAGCAGGATCTGCTTACCCTCCCGGAGCACCTGAGATCACCCCTAGTTTTTGGTGGGGTTCGTGTTGTTTATTCTTTAATTTTCTATGTTGTGTGTACTATTGTTTTTCTGTTTGTCTTTTTCATTTTTAGCCATGGCGTTGTCAGTTTGTTTTAGATTTATGAGTTTGACTGTCCCTGTGGTATCTTTCGTACCTCTTTTAGTAGTGTCGAGAGCAATGTCGCGGCTTTATATATGTAGGACTACAGGTTAGTAGTGTCTGGAGCAATGTTGCGGCGTTATATATGTAGGACTACAGGTTAGTAGTGTCGGGAGCAATGTCGCGGCTTTATATATGTAGGACTACAGGTTAGTAGTGTCGAGAGCAATGTCGCGGCTTTATATATGTAGGACTACAGGTTAGTAGTGTCGGAAGCAATGTCGCGGCTTTATATATGTAGGCTACATGTTAGTAGTGTCGAGAGCAATGTCGCGGCTTTATATATGTAGGACTACAGGTTAGTAGTGTCGGGTAGCAATGTCGCGGCTTTATATATGTAGGACTACAGGTTAGTAATGTCGGGAGTAATGTCGCGGCTTTATATATGTAGGACTATAGGTTAGTAGTGTCGAGAGCAATGTCGCGGCTTTATATATGTAGGCTACAGGTTAGTAGTGTCGAGAGCAATGTCGCGGCTTTATATATGTAGGCTACAGGTTAGTAGTGTCGGGAGCAATGTCGCGGCTTTAGGTAGCAATACACAGTTAGAAGTTTAGTTTTGCATTATGGCCCCTGTGAATTTTTTAAATATGAAAGTTTTTGCATAATAAATTTGGTTTTTAGATAATTGAAGAATAATATAGCCTTCTTAGTGGGTTTATATGAACATTAAGATTGTTTTTAACATGTTTTATAGGCCATTTATATGATTGACAGTCCGTATTTTCCTATCCGTACCGTTCATAAGTCCATAAATTATTGTAGTGTTTATCAACAAAGATTTTGTGCTCGATCTTTTCAATTCAATTTTATGGAAAAACGAGCAGACAAGCATATGATTTTTTGGAACCACTTGATAGATATAAACCTATGGATTTAGGAAACGTATTACTGTAATTGATTGAAATTTTCCTTTAGACCAAATTTTGGAGACTTTTGTGACATGTTCACCCCCTTTTTTGCTATATTTTGTATCTAAGAAATGCAGATTGTTGCCATGGTTACACCCAAGAGGGATTATATTTCACCCTTATGACCATTAGAAATCAAATCTATGGAAGATTCTCTTTCTATAAGTATATACATGCTAACACACATATAAAGCCTTCTTTGTTAGACAGGAGGGGAAAGAGGGTGTTTAAAAATTATGAGTGTCAATTTTAAGTTTTTTTCCTAATTGTGTATTGCTACCTTATATATGTAGGCTACAGGTTAGTAGTGTCGGGAGCAATGTTGCGACTTTATATATGTAGGCTACAGGTCAGTAGTGTCGGGAGCAATGTCGCGGCTTTATATATGTAGGACTATCCTTTAACTCTCCTTCCGCTATATAGATGATGTTTTTTCACTAAACAATTCAAAATTTGGTGACTATGTGGAACGCATCTATCCAATCGAACTAGAGATAAAGGATGCTACAGATACAGTTAAGTCGGCTTCATATCTTGACTTACATCTAGAAATTGACAATGAGGGTCGGTTGAAAACAAAACTTTACGACAAAAGAGATGATTTCGGCTTTCCAATTGTGAACTTTTCATTTCTAAGTAGCAACATTCCAGCAGCACCTGCATACGGGGTATATATCTCCCAATTGATACGATATTCCCGTGCTTGCATTTCCTATCATGATTTTCTTGATAGAGGTTTGCTGCTCACAAGGAAGCTATTAAACCAAGAGTTCCAAATGGTGAAGTTGAAATCATCCCTTCGTAAATTTTACGGACGCCATCACGAGTTGGTTGACCGTTATGGAATAACCGTTTCACAAATGATATCGGATATGTTCCTTACGTCGTAACTACAATACCCTTCCCTTTCATGAATATGACCTACCGAATTATACTATTTACCGGATTTGTAATCACATAAGCAACACGACGGGTGCCACATGTGGAGCAGGATCTGCTTACCCTTCCGGAGCACCTGAGATCACCCCTAGTTTTTGGTGGGGTTCGTGTTGTTTATTCTTTAATTTTCTATGTTGTGTGTACTATTGTTTTTCTGTTTGTCTTTTTCATTTTTAGCCATGGCGTTGTCAGTTTGTTTTAGATTTATGAGTTTGACTGTCCCTTTGGTATCTTTCGTCCCTCTTTTAGTAGTGTCGAGAGCAATGTCGCGGCTTTATATATGTAGGACTACAGGTTAGTAGTGTCGGGAGCAATGTCGCGGCTTTATATATGTAGGACTACAGGTTAGTAATGTCTGGAGCAATGTTGCGGCGTTATATATGTAGGACTACAGGTTAGTAGTGTCGGGAGCAATGTCGCGGCTTTATATATGTAGGCTACAGGTTAGTAGTGTCGAGAGCAATGTCGCGGCTTTATATATGTAGGACTACAGGTTAGTAGTGTCGGGAGCAATGTCGCGGCTTTATATATGTAGGCTACAGGTTAGTAGTGTCGAGAGCAATGTCGCGGCTTTATATATGTAGGCTACAGGTTAGTAGTGTCGGGAGCAATGTCGCTGCTTTATATATGTAGGACTACAGGTTAGTAGTGTCGGGAGCAATGTCGCTGCTTTATATATGTAAGCTACATGTTAGTAATGTCGGGAGCAATTTCGCGGCTTTATATATGTAGGACTACAGGTTAGTAGTGTCGGGAGCAATGTTGCGGCTTTATATATTGAGGACTACAGGTTAGTAGTGTCGGGAGCAATGTCGCGGCTTTATATATGTAGGCTACAGGTTAGTAGTGTCGGGAACAATGTCGCGGCTTTATATATGTAGGACTACAGGTCAGTTACGTCGGGAGCAATGTCACGTTCATGTATATGTAGGAATACATGTTAGTTGTGTCGGTAGCAAAAGTTGCAGCTTTATATATGTAGGAATATAGGTTAGTTTTGTCGGGAGCAATGTTGCGGCTTTAAATATATAGGACTACAGGTTAGTTATGTCGGGAGCAATGCCGTAGTTACATATGTAGGACTCTAAAGTGCGATGGGGACGATGAAGTACGATGGTCTCGCTAAAATGCGATGGTCTACGCTAAAGTACGTGGTTCCATACGCTAAAGTGCGATACCAGTCCGGGAAAATATAGACGTAAAAACGTAGTTCGATAATGACGTTAAAAGTTGTTTATACAAACTAAAAATGAACATACCGGAAATTGAATTAGGAATATTTAATTAACAATGTTTACACCATATGTCCATGACTTACGAATAATTGATTGAATTTAACCGTTCTTTGTCGGCTGAATCACAATGTTTATTTTTTTGAGTGCTGAAAAAGGACTTGTATCCTACAGTCGACCATTTTACTACATAAATACAAAACAGTATAGGCATACTTATCCTGCTTCTATTTGAAGCCGTTAAAATGCCGTCGATTTTAATGAAAAGTAACGTCGGTAAAATAGAGATACATGTTTTCATGCGTTAACTATAAATTGTCTGCTAAAACATAAGTTCGTACTGTATATTGTAGGAAAATACGGAAAAGGAGAAAGCTCGGCGAACATTGCATTTCTCTCGCATTTTGATTTAAGCTTATACAAATAAATGTTGCATATTTCGACAATGAACAAATTAGGGATTTTTAATTTTCATTGACAAATGTAAGGGAGGTTGTAACATTAGTGTGAACGGCAATCTACACCAATTATCCAAATATTCAATACGCTCCGAATTGTTAAAAAATCATTTTACATGACATATAATATTAGCAAAACATAAATTACCTTTATAGCAATTATTACTTGATCGGACTTGTTAATTTAGAAACAATTATTTCTGACTACCGGAAAATTGTAAAGCCTATCACAAATGTTATACCTTAGCATAATAGCTTTTGCAAAAGGACTTTTTAAACCTCAATGTTTTAGTATTTCGAATCTTACCCTTTGGACCATCACACTTTAGCGTGAGACACCATCGTACTTTAGCGAACAAACAACCATCGCACTTTAGCGTGAGACACCGTCGTACTTAAGCGTAGAACATCACACTTTAAATAGCGTGAGACACCGTCGTACTTTAGCGTAGAACATCGCACTTTAGCGTGACCATCGCACTTTAGAGTACCATCGCACTTCAGAGTTCTACACATATATGTAGGACTACAGGTAAATTATGTGGGGAGCAATGTTGCAGTTATATATATGTAGGACTACCGGTTATGTATGTCGGGAGAAATGTTGCAGCTTTATATATGTAGGACTAAATGTAAGTAATGTCGGGAGCAATGTCGCAGCTATATATATATATATATATGTAAGACTACAGGTTAGTTATGTCGGGAGAAATGTTGCGGCTATATATATATGTAGGACTACCGGTTATGTATGTCCCAAAATGTAAAATTCACTTAAACTGACTATTTGGAGCTGTTTTATTCTCATAAAAATATCTAATATCTTTAAGGCATATTTTTTTGGCATCAACGACAACTCCATTTTATATAAATTGACATGAATTTATTATTTTTTATAGGTCTATCAGAATGACTTTGCATGATAGAGTCTGTTTTTAAAACGTCAGTTTGTTGAGGTGTTAACGAAGATTTAATGCGGCTATATTGTGCAATTCAATTTCTTTTATCTTTAAGACTGTTAAAAATATCAAAAGAAGTTTCAAAGGATTTATTGTTTAAGTCCAATATATCTTTTATTTCTTTTATTCCACTGGAGGCAAAATTTGCATAATATAATGCATGTCCCTTGAACTTAAATTTACAATTGCCGAATATATTTTCTTCTAAAAGGTCCTCTTTCGTGACCGAGTTTTGGCTTTTCTGTAAGTCAGTCCAGGAAATTAAAAGTTCTTTGAACAAGAATATATAAAAAGGTCTGTATCACATTTTTCGTCTAGTGACGTTAACCAGTATTTACCTATTGCATTCCATTTTTGTGTTTTTGAGTTTACAATACTGTACATACTTTTCACCTGTTTTGATTTAATAAAGCCCCTTAAGTTTATCATTCCTATCCCACCTTTGTCTTTCGGTAAACAGCACACTGTTCTAGCGATTTGGTTTGTTTTCCCATCACATATAAAGGACCATATAATATTATTTATTTGTTTTTCGTATATATCCGGGATACCTCTCATTTCAATTTCGTATCCAATGACAGACAGTACAAAGGATTTCATAATTAAAACTTTTCCCGTAAATGTGAGATCTCTTGATTTCCAAACTTCCATACAGTTTTTTATCTTATTAATTTGTTCTAACCAAGTTTGATCTAAGTCCACCCCATATCCATGTTGTACCCCTAATGCTTTCACAGGACGCTTAGACCATTTAATTTAGTTAAATTTTGGTTTTTTATTTCGCCACTTACCTAAATACATGCCGACAGTCTTATCCATATTCATTTTAGCCTCCGAAACATTTTCGTACAGTTTTAAAGTTTTAAATGTTTCTTTGATAGACCCCTCGCTTTTATTAAAGAGTTGAACAGCTGAGTTGCGGCCCTGAACTAAGGTGACGGGTGTTACATAGCTCCGAAGAAAATTAAACCTATTTGAAGATTTTGAAGATTTAATGGTAACATACTTATATGTGTTGAAGACAGTAGGTAGTTGCACTACTCTATAGAACTTTTCTGCAATATTTCGGGATAAAACCCAGTAAATTAATTTTGTCAATGTGTACTGACAAAGACGATCCAAACAAAGAAAAAAACATGGCTGCCTCATATGCCGAGGCAGCAAAAGGTGACAATACACAATCACAAGCATATGATGATAAAATGACCGGAGTTAAACCTATTTTTTTACTGGAAGAAGATGTTTTCGGAAACAATCTTGTAAGTTCCAATGGTCAGCGTTACTTTTTAACTCACTGGGTAGTTTACCATGCAATAAATGAGCAAGTTCCAGTGAAATCACTGTCTGGTCTACAAAGAGTACGCGGTATATGGAGAATATACTTTGATAACGAAATGGACAAAAAAGACCTGTTGTCCAAAGGAGTTACAATCAGAAGGATTTCTGTTACCCTGTACACTCGAAATCCAAAAATTACTTTTCGTGAACAGGAAGATACAATCAGAGTACGGGTAAAAAACATTCCCCTCTCAGCAGACGACAACCAAATAATAAGAACATTAGAAACTTCTGTCAGTAAATGTGAGGTTCTTAGCTGTTATAGGGAGAGGCTCCGAATAGACAACAAGATTACAAATTGTAAAAATGGTGACCGCATATTGATATGCAAAACTTTTGAACAACCCTTACCTAAAACTATGCAGGTTGGGAAATACTGGGCCAACATAAATCATTATGGTCAACCTCATACAACAAGGCCAAGTACAAAATGCAGCAAGTGCCTTGATGAAGGACATACAGCAAGAGAATGTCCAAATGGCTGGAAATGCAAAAAATGTGGGCAATTTGGGCATAAACAATTTGAATGTACAGAAAATATGAATTCTGATAGTGAGGTAAATGATGATGGTGATGAAATGAATAACACGTTCAACAAAGAAAATCATGATGATGATGATGACGATGATGATGAAAGCAATGATGATTGCACAGGTGAAAACAATCAGTCTCTTGAGGAAGGAAATTCCTAAAATATAACAAAGCCGTCAATGAGTATCGAGGAAAGTAAGAAGACGGATAACAATCCAGAACAGTCTCAGTCAATCCTTGAAACTCAAAGTGTGTTGTCCAAGAAACAACAAGGTCAAACACCAAAGAACAACAAAAACACAGGCCACAAAGAGAGCATAACAAGATATCTATCAACAAAAGGCAGAGATCAAGACAGCACTAACAATATTAATGATACGCCTAAACAGTTAAGAAATAAAAATCCAAACGTTGAAAAATCTCCTGTGACGCCAACTGAAAATCTTCATGACGCAACGAGAGATGCAAAGAAGCCAAAGAAGAGACGCTAGCTTGATGATGATGATATTAAAAATACAAACTTTAGATAGAAATACTTTTAATAAAAATTATATATAAACATTAAAAAAAAAATGCATTGCCATGTTAAAATGTCTCACAAAATAGTTTGTACAGCACTGTTTTTATTTATATCATCCATTATTTACTATCTAAAATGTTTGATCTGTAAATTTGATGTAAGCTGTATTCTATTGCAGCAAGTTGTGAAGAGAATTGAAGGTCTAGTTTCAACAGATTCTTTAACTCTACTGAAGTTAATCCTGTTTGAAATGTTTAACCTGAAAAAGAAAAAAGTAAAAATAAAATATGAAGATTCTGATATAGAACAAAGGTGTACTAAGATAGTGAATAAATTACATTTAATAAATTTGAGTAAAACAAATCTTTTCTATTCAAAGCGAATTATGACTTGTCAAATGATAATAATGTTAAATTTGTTTGTAAAATATATAAGAAGCACACATTCAATACTTAGATTAGCTTCAGAAAAGGTTTTTAATATTTTGCCTAATAGTAAAAGCTCTAAAAATGCTATTTTTCAAACTGTGTACTTGAGAAAAACAGTATACTATATATCACATGTTTTTGTTATAAGAAATTTATATGTATATGTATGCTATTATGTATGGACATTTTTATATCTATTAATACTAATGATATACTTTCTAGAGATATGTATTGTGATAAAATTATCTTATCATATTTATGATGAAAAGAGTACTGATAACTGCATATGGTGCCAAAAAGCGCCTAAGTTTACATGCATTATTTTGTGGTTAAAAAAAGTGTGTCAACACGTGCTTGTGTTTACATACAGTGTCACGTGGGCAAGTAAATATAGGTCATTCGACCTTGAACGGACTTTTAAATCAATTTCAAAAGTTTTGTATCTTGCAACAAGATCTACTGACAAATGTCTTAAATGGTTGTCTATTAAATTTTATAACATAGTTTATAATGAGTGTAAATCATTAAAACAATGGAAACAATCATCAAAATTCGATTCAGCCTTAAACATTAGACTCAATAGAAGAGTTATTAATAACAGCAGGTTAAAATCTAGAACATACGTAAAGAGGCAAGCAAATTTAAATAAATGTAGGATAAACCGTAACAAAAAATCGCCGGTAGTAAATGCTAGACAATTGTTTAAAGGTACATCGATAAAATTTAAATCCGTAAGAATCAGTGAAGCGTATTTTGTAAATACTCGGGAAATATACCTGTATATGAAAAGAAAAAGCCATTTAAAACCTTTCTGTAAACATACATTTAAAAGTTATAAAAATGCTACATATATGGTAAAAGGTTTCTGCCAAAAAATGAATAAAAAGCCCTATGAAAAAGCAAAGTATAAAAATGATATACAAATGTATAGCAACAGCTGTATATTATATATGGAAAATATTTTGAAAACTATGATTAGAAAATGGTACTTACCAGATAAAACGCTCAATCAAATTTTTTTTAATCCAAAATGAAGAATAATCTACATATAAGCACGGTCAATGCCAATGGCCTGCAACAACCTGAAAAAATAAGTAAAATTGTAAGCTGGTCGAATCAACAAAAAAATGATATTCTATTCATACAGGAAACCCATTTTACAAATAAAATGAAGTTCACATTAGAAAAGGAATTTGGTGAAAATCTTTTTAGAAGCGACGGGACAAGCAATTCACGTGGGGTAGCGATATGGATAAAAGATAAAACCAAATTCAAATACATAGATGAACATAAAGACTTAGAAGGGAGAGTCATTATGATTAATATTGAAATTGATGAAAATATTTACACATTAGTTAATATCTATGCTCCGAACAGATTAAGAGAAAGAAATAGTTTCTTTAAAACAATAAAAGTGTTTATTAATAAATACAGACTCGGGCAAGTCATTCTAGGAGGTGATTTTAATGACATTTGGTCACTGCTAGATACAAAAAATAAAACTAAATCTTTCAAAAAATTTGATAAACCTGTAACAAGTTTAAAAGGGCTTATAAAATCATGTAAACTAATTGATATTTGGAGAAATAAAAATAAAAATACTAGACAATTTACTTGGTGTAGGAAAGATAGAACAGAAGCTACCAGAATTGATTATTTTTTTGTTTCTAAAGAAGTACAAAAAAACTGCAAAAATTGTGATATTAGACCTATTGTCCAAAAAATAACTGACCATAATGCAGTGTCACTCAAAATAAATACTGAAAGAGGAAATAAAGGAAGGGGGTATTGGAAGTTAAATGCTAGCATAATGAACAATGAAGAATATGTTTATGTTATTAAAAAGCTAATATCTAAATATATAAAAGAATTAACCAACTGTGATGATTTGGGGATTCTTTGGGATAATTTGAAAATAGAAGTAAGGGATGCAAGTTTAGACTATTGTAAAAGAAAAGCTAAAGTAAGAAAAGATGAGATAAATGTTCTAGAAACAAAGTTGAATAACCTTAGTAATAAAATAAATGATAGTACTGATATAAATAAAACATTACAAAAAGAAATACAGAATGTTGAAAATAAGTTAGACACTCTGTATAAAGATAAGATTAAAGGTAAAAAAATAAGGTCAAGGGTAAAATGGTTTGAAGAAGGTGAAAAAAATAGTGCATATTTCTTGGGGCTAGAAAAGAGTCGTCAAACAAAAAAAGTTGTTACTGAATTATATGATGAAAATGGTTTGGCTACTAAAAATCAAAATAAAATTTTAGAGTTAGAAGTAAAATACTAGAAAAAACTTTATGAATCAACTAATCCCTGTGATAATGAGGTTAAGAAGTATATAACAGAAACAGAAATATCAAAACAGCTAGATGAATCAGAAAGCAATCAATGTGAAGGGGAAGTAACTGAGAAAGAATGTACAGAAGCAATCTTTAAAATGAAGTTAAATAAATCCCCTGGCCTGGATGGTCTGACGGTGGAATTTTATAGGCAATTTTGGAATAATTTAAAAAATATTATGGTTAAAGTATTCAATAATAATTATGAGAAAAAAGAACTTACCAATTCACAAAAAAAGGTGCGATTTCCTTAATATATAAAAAAGATGACCCGCTTTCATTAAATAATTACCGTCCAATTACATTACTTAACATAGATACAAAACTACTGGCTTATGTGTTAGCACAAAGACTAAAAAAAGTTTTACCATCTATTATAAGTCTAGACCAAACTGGATATGTAAAGAATAGATATAAATTTAACATAGAAGGAGCAGTACTATTTCTCGATTTCAGTAAGGCTTTTGATTCCTTAGAATGGATCTTTATGACAGAAACTCTCAAAAAGTTTGGATTTAAAAGTGGATTTATCAGATGGGTTGAAACTATGTATAATGATATTAAAGGGTGTATTTTGAATAATGGGTGGGTCTCAGGTCCATTTAAAATATACCGCGGTATTCGACAAGGGTGTCCGGTTTCTGGGTTACTGTTTGTTATAACTGTTGAATTAATGGCCATAAGATTAAGAAAAAATAAAGAACTTAAGGGAATAACAATAAAATTAGACGGACAATCTTGTAATTTAAAAATCTGTCAATTAGCAGACGACACAACACTATTTCTTCAATCTCGTAAAGATATAAGTCTAGCTCTCAGTATAATAGAGACATTTGGAAGTCTATCAGGGCTGAAACTTAATAGGAATAAAACAGAAGGAATATGGTTAGGGAGATTAAAAAGCAGTAAAGATAAATATGAAAATATAAACTGGACAAACAAACCAGTCAAAAGTCTAGGTATTTATTTTGGATATGATAATAAGGAATGTCAAACATTGAACATAGAAAAAATCTTGGATAAAATTACAAAACTTGTAGACAGATGGTCAAAAAGAAATTTAACATTGCTTGGAAAATTTTTAATTGTAAAAGCTCTTCTGCTACCAAATTTAACTTATTTTGCTACTAATGGTATTATTACTAAAGATAAGTTGCAAGTCATCAACAATATAATTTATAGGTTTGTTTGGAATGGCAGAAAAGATAAAATAAAGAGGTCAATATTAACAAAAAATTATGCTGAAGGGGGCTTAAAAATGATTGATCTGGAGTCTTATATAATGTCAATACATATAAAATGGATTAAAAAAATAATACAATCAGAAAATGCTAACTGGTCAGTGTTGCCTAAACTACACCTGAATAAGTTTGGCAAAAATTTGCTAATTTTCAAGATAAATATAAGAAATATAAAATTAATTGACAAAAAAATATGGAACAATACACCATTATTCTATCAAGAACTGATAAAATCATGGATTCATGTAAATCTGAATGAAGCTAAAAATAATAAAACATGGAACTTTTTAGAGATCAGAAAGCAAATAATATGGGGCAATAACTTGATAAAATTTAAAGGACAATGTCTGTTTTTTGATAAATGGATTGAAAGTGATATTCTATTTATAAATGACATAATTGACAATAGAGGACAAATATCAGAAATGTAATCAATTTAAAACTAAAAAACAAAAGTAATTGGATTGCTGAATTTTCAAAACTTAAAAAAGCCATACCAAATAACTGGGAGGAGAAGCTTAAAACTGAGAGATCATTCAAAACTAAAGTAAATATTAACAGAGAAAAAATTAGATTAAGAGACCATGAGGATATACTCGGCATTAATGATAAAGATATTTATAAGATAGTGCAAAGTAGAATAAAAACAGAAACACCCATTGGTTTTTTGAAATGGGAAAAGATATTACATACAGGAAATATAAATAGTGAATTCAAAGACACGATAAAATTCACTTTTGAATACTTAAAAGATAATAAAATTAAGATGTTCAGGTGGAAATTAATGCACTTCATCTTGGCAAATAAAGAGCTATTATTTCAATGGAAAATTTCTGAAAACAGCCTTTGTTCATATTGTAATGAAGAAGACAACTACAAACATTTTTTCATCACATGCGCATATAACACAAACTTCTGGAGATCAATGAGAGATATATTTAACAAAATAGGTATTGACAAACATGTTATAAGCCTACACTCTCTAGTAATAGGATACAAGATTCATGATGATGCTTATTTTGGACTCAATCACTTGCTGAGTTTAATATTTTTTCAGTCTATAAATCAAATTATAAATCCAATAATAAGGCAAAAAAAATAGATATAGTGAAAATTTTTAAATATGAAATCTCGAGTACAGTTGAATTATATTATATGGCCAATATGGAAATAAACAAAATGTTTAAAAAAGTGTTGCAGATCTTGAAATAAACAAAATTAACTCTTGGAAAAAAACAGAATGTATGTTCTAGAATGTTAATTTCAATATTTCACCAGTGGACTAGTGAAAAAATATGATACTATAATATAAGTATAGGTGTCTATGTACAAAAAATGTATGAAAACACATGTAGATACATGTACAATGTATGTGAATGCATCTTTTTGTAAAGGTCTTTATACATGTTATATGTGTGAACATGTATGTATGTAACTAGAGCATATGTGTGAATGAATATATATGTAAGTGTGAATGCATGTATGTAGGTATGTAAGTTATGTATGCATGAAAGTGAAGTATAAAATTAATTTGGAAAGAAAAGGGGGGATAAAGGTAAAAAAAAAAATAGTTTTTAGGCAATATTCAACATGTATTCTATTTTATCTGTACAACAAAGATTATGTACATTTTCATATGTTTAATGATGTTTTTCTTTTTTTATGTGAAACTATATGAACATATTATGTACAAGAATAATAAGGATAATTCTAATGTTTACAATATAAAGGTCACAGACAGGTCACAGACTGTTCACAGGTAATAAAATTTGGGTCAAATTTGTAAAATCAAAAATCATGACAAAAGCTTATAAGAAACAACAAAAAAAGTATACTTTACTTACCATTCTTTAGTATTAACAAACACTTCCAAAGAATTGTATAAATCCAAAGGTACGATTTAACAAAAGTTAACAGAAACAGTAACCACGCTGTATCTCATTCATCTGTTCATATTTTCATATGTTTCAAAATTCTATTAAAAGAACCGATAACGGATTTTTCTCCGTAAATTTCACGACACATGGTCTGTAACATCTTTAAGTACTTCGATAAGATTTTATATGATATTATGTTTATTTATAAAGTAATGATAGAAAATAGAAATGTATTAAATGGCTATGTATAAAATAAGATAAGTTTTACTGTATATTCTCCCTGGATATCAGTTATAATTGTATGTAACAGGGATACTTGATGGAATGCTGTACATTAAGAAATTTGTTAAAACAGCAAAGAGTGCAATAAAGAATTTATGAATGTTAAAAAAAAAAAAAAAAAGAGTTGAGTATCGTCAGCAAACGTATTTAGCTTTGTTTCAATATAGTCCCCAGTTCTAGTAGGAAGTTTTATTCCTTCTATATTAGGATTGTTTCTAATTGATGCTGCAAGTGGTTCTGCTTGCAGGATATATAACATCGGGGCTATTGGACATCCTTGACGAATTGAACGGTTTATGCCTACGAATCTAGAAGTAAACCCATTCGTATGAATGCACGTCTTGGCGTTAATGAAAAGCATTTTTACCCAACTCCTGAATTTTTCCCCAAACCCAAATTTTAATAAGCAAAAATCGATCCATTCCCACTCCGCCCTATCAAATACTTTTTGTTGATCTAAAATAATATCGCCCCCTCCTCATCTTCTAATTCACAAAAATCTATAACATCTTGTAATAATCTATTGCCTTGAAAAATGTTGCGCACTTTGACAAACCCTTTTTGATCGAAATCAATTATTTGCGGTAATACATTTTTTAACCTTTCCGCGAGTACTTTAGAAATGATTTTATAGTCCGTGTTCAAGAGCGTTATAGGACGCCAATTTTTATGTCTTCTCTCTCCCCAGACTTAAACATAAGTGTAATCATACCTCTGTATTGAGATTCACAGAGCAAGTTGTTATCAAAGATTTCCTTAATAACCGCCACGAAGTCATCCTTTATTAAATACCAATATGTTTTATAAAATTCATTTACAATTCCGTCTTCCCCAGGGGATTTATCAGGTTTCAATATTGTAATGGCCTTACTTATTTCATCCAAAGTTATTTCCATTTCACATATTTTGTTATTTTCTTCGGTTAGTTTATGGTCTATATTCTGTAATAGATTTTCTGCAGCCTCCCTATCCCAACCCTCGGACGTAAATATTTTTTTGTAGAAAGATACTTGTTCTTCTAAAATAGATTCTATATCATCTTTATACTTTCCGTCTGCATCTTTTATTTTAGACCATATTTTTTTTCTAGATTAAAGAAGTACCCTGTAGATTTTTCACCTTTCTCGTACCAATTAACCTTAGACCGAATTCTGACTGCCTCGGCTTTTTTGTCATAATAGTCTTTTATTTAAATTTTAAATCATTTAATACGTTTTCATTATTTGTAAGATCGGTTCCCGTAATTTTATCCAACCTTTTTTCCCACTCCCTTATTTGTTTTTCAATAACGTTTAATTGCTTTGCTACTTCTATAGTAATACTTTTTATTTTTATCTTAGTTTCCTGCCACCATTCAAGACTATTTTCGAACTTCTTTTTTTTTAATTTCCAGTTTTCCCAAAAGCTTTCGATCGTATTTCTAAATAAATCCGATTGAATAACTGATGAGTTCGTTTTCTACGTTCCGGGACTTCGTTCTGGTTCATTAGTTTTTAATTTCATGAATGCACCGTCATGGTCACTGAACGGAAAATAAACTATTTTTGCCTGTTGCGATTTATATTGGAGCTCACTACTTATAAAGATATAATCAATTCGTGACCTCGAGTTACCCCGACAAAAAGTATATTGTTTGTCTTTAGGGTATCGTTTTCTCCACACGTCTATTAATTCGTTTTGCTCGACAAATGTTTTTAATTCAAGTGATCCAATGTCTTCTCGAAAAGGCACCGGTTTTCGATCTAAGTTTTTTTTATAAAATCCCCAAGAACGATATTTCTATTATAGTTATCAATAAGAATATTTAAAAAAAAAAAAAAAATTATGTCACCAGCCAATTGTAGATTGGGAGCATAAATATTGTAAATAAAAATCCCGTTATTTCCTGGTGTTTTAACATGTACAGAAATTGTTTTCTGAAAAAAGAATCGCTTGAGAAATCAACGTATTATTCAGAAATAGAAGAAATGGAACTGTATTGATATGGAACACGATGTTGACGTTAATGCTGAGAACGTTGTAAGATCGCGGTATGAACGTAGTATAATCGTGGTAAGAACGTGCTATAATCGCAGTAGAAGCGTGGTAAGATCGTGTTGCAATCGGATAAATCGGGGTATGGTCGTAGTGAGAACGCGAAGAGCGTAGAAAGATCTTGATAAGCGTAGTCAGGTAGCAGAATAAGCGCAGTGCGAACGTGGTATAATCGTAGCGGGATCGTTGTAGAAGCGAAATGAGGACGTAGAAGCATCGTGAAAGCAACGAAAATTTACATTTTCATGCCGCTAATACCGCCACCCCACCAAGATCTGAATTTATTTTAGATCGCGGTGAGCGTGGTGCGATCGTGGTCTAGTGGGACTGGGGCTTAATCCGCTACGCGCGTTATTCAGTGTGCACCGCATTTTTTTAATGTTATTTCTTCATAGACAGAAAAAATGTTACAGTCATTCTATAAAACACAAAAAAGCATATAAACAACGCACATTTTATTTAGCTAAAATGACAGGCAACAATACAAAAATTATTAGAACAAAAACACAATGAGGCATACAAAAGTACAGTATCACGCATATCATAAAAAACAGACTAAACAGTAAAAGTAATATTCATAAAGACAAATACAAGAATAACATAACACGTAATAATGACGATAAAGTACGTAAGTACCCAAACGCTATACTTCAGAACCATCGTGTAATATTTGTGAATTGTATACGCAATATTTATCAACACGGTCTTTGAACCTTCCGATGAACTTTTTAGAAAAAGGATGAGACATACTCCTGGTTCATCAGTTTTTTCAGACACTGGTGACGTTTTCAAAAGTCTGAGTTTGATTGTTTTTTTTCTCTTCAGCATTATGAGACCCAAAACTGTGATACAAGTCAAACAAGTGCTGAAATGTAATTTTTTGTATTTTTAGGTCGAAAAGCATATATTCATCATCGGCAGGTGGATCATGTTTTATTGTTCCTTCAATGTCTGCAATATCATAGCATACTTCATAGTTTTCTTTTGTAATCATAGTTGTTAACTCATTACACAATAATGTGTAATCTGTTCTAAAATCGCACAAATCATGGGACTTTGTCAAATATTTACGTAAAATTAAGGGAATTAGGCCCCCACCTAATGTTGCTAAAGCTAGATAGGTTCCTGTCACCCCTTTGGCCTGACCGAAAGCTAAAACTATTGTTGCAACCAATAAAAGAAACACGGTTATAATTACGAAATGAATAGATGCCTTTTTATAATTTTCCCATAATGTTCCAGGGGCCCCTGAGAAATTGTTGCGACTCATCATGACTAAATCGTTCTGAGTAACGAAAGGTTTCCCATGATCATTGAAAAATAAAAATGGCAACTTAAATGAAAGTGTAATCGCATTGTTTTTGACGAGCATTGGCGGAAATGGAACAATTTTTCTATTTAAGTTTATTTGCAGTGCATAGTTTTCGAATATCTCTCGTTTATCCATGTTATCTGTTGACTTTCTTTCGTCGTTTTGAAGAAATCGAGTTGAATCATGTAAGACAAACATGTTAAAAAGGATGTTTTCCGTTACAGTTTCACCGAACACTTCATATTTTTTTTGTACATGTCTTATTGAATTAGTTGCATACAAAATAAGCATTCCGGCAAAAGTAATGTATGTAAGAACATAAGACGCATTTAGTATAGCACCTATTACACCATACATTAGCATCTCTAGAAAGAAAAATATAACTTCAAGAAACAAAATCAAAGAAGTTATCAACGAAAGAAGAAAAGCAATATAACAAATCGAGAACACAACAAGTGTAAGAGCAGCTATTAGAGTTGAATTGATTGGACACATTTCTTTTGTTAACTTGCCTATTCCTAATGGTGCAGTTATCATCCAAAACAAGACATGGACAAGAGGAACTGATGTTAACACAATAAAAGGAACAACTAAAGTAAAAAATATTGGGCAAATAACAATTCCAATAATACCACATTCTTGGAAAATACGTAGTATTCCGCTTAACAAAAATAGTAAACTTTTATTTACTCTTTCCGGAATTTTATGAATTTCAACAGAATATAACATTCTTATGACAAATGATTTTGACACAATGGTAAAAATTAGTAAAGCATAAGACAATATAAAAAATGAATGATCTGGTTTCAACGAGTAAGTTATGTTCCACTTAAAAATATTTGGATACTCCAGATTTAATTTTTTTGCAAAATTTTCCCTGTCATTTCTATCCTTTTCTTCATAAACATAAAAAAAACAGTATACGGAGAAACCATGGAATCAATAGGCCAAACACATACACTATCTGCATGGATAACTTTAAAAAAGTTTTCCACTTCAAGCAGTTACAACATGAACCAATAGGTAAACATTCAGCGTCACAACACTTTTGCACTTTTCTATTGATTTTAACGCGTTTTTCGTAATCTAAACATTCAAACATGTTTTTGGATCGAATGTTGAAGAGGCTTTCTTTGTGTCTTGAAGACTTATATCAATTTTGTTTATATTCAAATATAATACATTTATAGGTTTTTCACTTCCATCACTAGTTGGAAGATTTTCCGATTCATTCTCACCTGATTTCTGCTCCGATTTAGGGTCGTTATTTTTTTTCAATTTATCCACATACGATTTAAGGTTTTTCATATGCAAAATTCGATTATAATCAATCGTATTTCCAGCAGATTTGGGGTTGCCTTTTAAAAAATCCTTCTCCAAATATGTCAATTTGATACATATTTTTTGACGAGGTTGAAATGAATATGATGTTGCACTTTTCTTATACCAGGATGTTGGAATAAAGAGTGGTGAGTATAGAAATACAATGATGTATATAAAAGTCATTACAAGAAATAAAGTGCTCACCCAAAAATGTTTTTCAATAGTTTTACATTCAAATGAATAGTTGGAATCACGGAAGCAACATTTATAGTAAAAGTCAGCACGCTCATTAATTTTTTTGACATGCATACTGCAAATTCGGTGATTGGAAGTAAAATTCTCTAATAAACGGAATTCTCTTGACGCAAACGTTAACAAGTCTGTGTGTACCTGCTCTTCAGTTAAATTGAATAAGCACTCCCTTGGCATGGGTTTTAGCTGAATCTCTACATGTTCCACACCAAACATCAAAGTACCCATGGAAAGTTGTTCAAACTGTGGATGCAAAAGTAATAATTCATCTCCAAAGCTGCCGGCTGTTCGAACTAAATCTAACATTTTATAAACTTTTGCACCTGATTCAAATGGAAAGATATTAGAAAAATTATGAAGATTTAGATGAATAAAAATTAGTTCTTTCTCTTCATCTATGAATTTCAAAATCTGTTTTTTTCCATATCTATCTACTGTTCCAAACGAACAATCAGACACATATAGACTAACATTAGTATGAAGTGATACATTTGATACACTGACTGTACTGATGTTGGATGAGTCGACCATGACGAAAATAAATCTCAAGAGAATCAACGATTGTCGGATTTTTCCAGATTCCATCTTCAGTCGTAATTCGGAAGAATCTATTTTTCAAAAACTGAAACACAATAAGTATTCGATGCGATTATTTCAACATAATTTAAATGTAAAACTATATGTGTTTATATTTTGATTACAAAAAGATAGTTCCCAACAAGACAATTATCTGTACAACTAACGCAGTTTTTTTTCCACCTGTCATAGTGCATACTGACAAATGTATTTGTTACAGAATTCTCGCGAAATGCATTGCTTGGTTCTAATTTATTATTTTTTGTGGCTAACATTAGCAAATGTTAAATGAGAAATGATTGTGGACATAAACTGTCAACGTGTATTTAAGAATTATAATAAAGAAACTGAAGACCAATAGCCGAACCGTCTTAAAGAAACATTAACGATATCAATTCTTTTGCACCAACAGTGCATATCAACAAAACATTACTACTCAGTAATATCTACAAAATATAATACAAGGAAATATTGAAAACAGTTTTTTGTTACATGTTTAAACTTGGTATAACCTTCGTACAGTTGATTCCGGACGTTTATCGCTACATTATATAACATGATTATCGTGTGACTGTTTTGAATAGACATGTCTGTCACTCACACCTTATCTTCCTACATCTATGTCTGTGAATAATTTGCAAACATCGCAAAACAAACACTGTGTAACTCAAACTTGTTTAAACTACAAATAGATTGGCTCTCACATAAAATCCGACCGTGTATTATATGATTAATTGGTGTTAAAAATGCATAATGCGAATATGAAACCCGTTGTTCAAATTATTTTTAAAGACATTTACTTGAAAAACTGACCTCAAATTTTGGGCACTGTACGATTCGTTCTCTACGTAGTTTGTTTATTTTCTTTAGTACCGTTCGTTGTACCGTTCTTTGTTCATTATGAAACTGTTCGTTGTGCAAAATGCTATCAATATGGTAGACAATTGGTGAAACACGGCGTGATAAATTTTCAAAGCTTTTTAAAGCGATTTTTAAAACTTTTAAAGGAACATTCGCCGTTATTATACGTTATATTCATGGATGCTCCAGTTAATTTTCAGATCCATGAAAATCTAAAAGCAAACTCAACAACAGAATTTGAATAATTATGCATGATATGAACGTGGTTCTACCCATTCAGATTCAAGTAAGCATCTAACAGCTTGCATTTCAAATGACAAATATCATCATTATTAAAGTCATTTAAAAACAATTTTTAGTTGCATGTCGAATAAACATATAAAACAACTAAAATTCATCGCACCATCAACAATTTCACATCAGGAATGATTGTACTAGCAGTGATAATTCATAGCATTTATAGTTACAATGAATTGCATTCAGTAATCAATATAAAGGATTTTCCTGCTTTTTAAGATACTTGTAGTACTTCTTGTACATTCTGTCATTATTGTTTGTGATATTCTGGTATTCTTGTCTTTAATTTTGCAAAAGTGATTGTCTGTATGCCTTTTGGTGTAACTTTCTTGTTTGTTGCTCGTCTTTTATTTTTGCTTTGTTTATATGCCTATTTATGTTTCCTCATTACATATATGACGTGTCTCTGTACTTGTACATTAATCATTGTGTTATCATACTTTAGTAAATTTGTGTATTCTTGTCTGTAATTTTTACTAATATGCTTGGTCTGTATGCCATGTTGTGCTTCTTCGTTACATGTTTGTATGTTTTTTTTTATTGATTAGAATTATAGAACAATGTTGACGGTTGTATATTTTTAGCTATTGTGTATATTTGTTTTGTTCACGCATCATTGTCAATATAGTATAATTTGATAATAAACTGATCATAGATATCAGGACTAAATTTTGTATATACGCCAGGAACGCGTGTCGTATACAAAAGACTCATCAGTGATGCTCGAATCCAAAAAAGTTAAAAAGGCCAAATAAAGTACGAAGTTGAAGAGCATTGATCCGACTGTCATACAAGTGAGAGGTTTTGCTAGCTTTGAAACCAGGTTCAATCCACCATTCACTACAGAAGAAAATGCCTGTACCAAGTCAGGAATATGATATTTGTTATTCATTCTTTTGTTTGAGCGTTTGATTTTGCCATTTGTTTATGACTCATATCAAGAAATTGACTATGAGAGTCCTTTGAAAAACTAAACTTTACGACAAAGGAGATGATTTAAACTTCCCAATTATGAATTCTCATTTTTTAACCAAGAGTTCCGAATGGTGCAGTTGAAATCATCACTTTGTTAATTTTAAGAACACCATCTTGAGTTGGTTGACCGTTATGGAATATGCGTTTCACAGATGATATCGATCCTTAATATATATGATCCTTAAGTCGTTACTATAATTCCGTTCCCTTTTCAAGAATGTGACCTACCGAATTAGACTATTTTTAACTATTGTGTCTGTTTTGTTCACATATCGTTGTCAATATAAGGATGAATATTTAGGTGCGACTGTCATACCAGTGAGAGGTTTAGTTAGCTATAAAACCAGGTTCAATCCACCTTTTTCTACTTAAGAAAATACCTGTCCTGAGTCAGGAATATGACAGTTGTTATCCATTCGTTTGATGAGTTTGAGCTTTTGATTTTGCTATTTGATTAGGGACTTTTCGTTTTGAATTTTCCTCGGAAATCAGTATGTTTGTGATTTTACTCCTTTCTTTTTAAAAGTACATTTGGACTTTATTCCTATTACATGTATATAAATTCATCATAGATACCAGGAATAAATTTGGTACATACGCCAGACGCACGTTTCGTCTACAAAAGACTCATCAGTGACGCTCGAATCCTAGAAAATTAAAAAGGCCAAATAAAGTACGAAGTTGAAGAGCATTGAGGACCGAAATTCCTAAAAGTTTTGCCAAATCCAGTTAAGGTAATCTATTCCTGAGGTAGAAAAGCCTTAGTATTTCAAAAATTTTGTAAACAGTTAATTTATAAATATAACCATATCAATGATAATTCATGTCAGCACAAAAGTGCTGACTACTGGGCTGGTGATACCCTCGGGGAAATTAATCTCCACCAGCAGTGGCATCGACCATTATACAGTAAAAAGTTATATTCTAATGAAGTTAAAATAAAACATACCTTCAAATCAATTTTTTTTTTAAAGTAAACAAACGCAGTTTTCCCATCATCCTTTATTCTACAATAGACATTTTCGAATACACAGGTGGAAATGAACTAACTGGAATCGCACATTATATTCACAGCTAATTGTTTACTTTTGTTATTGAATTGGCCTGGCGCATGAACATATGTGTTGGTTAATGCAAAAACATGCACTCCATGAACTTCACTATCTGATAAAAATAAACCATAACAAGAATGTGTCCATAGAACACAGATGCCCCATCTGCACCATCATTTTCTGTATTCAGTGGACAGTGAAAATGGGGTAAAATATCTAATTCGGCATATTCGGGTATAAATATTACTTATAATTATAAAGGATGTACTTGGGTGAGGTTTGGTGAAAATTAATAAATTAAGAAGTTCAAACTGATAATATAAGCTGGTAGAGCACTCTTTAAGGATAAAAAAAATCTTAAAATATTGATAGGTCATGGACCTCCTTTTCGAGATATTTGAGATTTAAAATATTGCGGGAAAAGGCTGACTCGGACTTTTACCTTTTATTTGCATTGATATTACTTGGGTCTCAAAACCAATGAAAGAAAATCAAGAATCTTCTAAAATTTTGGTAAATGACCTTTTATTTTGTATATACTTGTATATATACCAAGTACAAACAATTAGCTTCTTCCGGTTTACACAAGTTCACTTCCGGTTGACTTTTCCAAGGTTAAATGGTTTAAAACTTAACGCAAAAAGTCCCATGGCTTTATCATGAATACATATGAGGTTAAAGCAAAGGTCGAAATCTAGAACGTCAAATAAACCTATGACCTTTAGCTCAATTTCAAGGTCATCAACCAAGGACCTCAAGTCATAACACCCTAGGTTTTAATTATATATCGTTAATGAGTTATATCACCATACGTGTTTTTTGAATACACGAGGGGAGAAAGTATAATTTAATGTTAGCGTACCCTTTAAACCAGTATGTATGTGTTATGACAAGACGTAACTAACAATTATGTAAAATATGTTGTCAATATCATGAATGGTGTTTGAAAAGAGACAAAATCAAAATTTAGAAATGACCTTGACCCTATTATATTTCATTTCGGACAAGAAACTCAAATCAAAAGAAACCTGGTTTCCTTCACTTATGGTTTAACAATTTCAATTACATTTTACTTATTTTTAAATACAGAAGGGAAAATAACTCTTATATAGAGTTACTGGACCGCTTCGGTCAAAATTATTTTTATGATTCTAAGGATATAACGAAATAATTTTGTCATAATCTTTACCGATGTCGAAGAAGAATCGCACACAAGAAAAACAGAGTTTAAGAGAAACCTAACAATAAAAATTGGCTCCTGTTTTGGGACATATATAATATGTGGCAGGTTTAATATTTTTGTTAGCGTTCAATTATTTCCTAAACCTTGCGAAGTGGTATAAGAGAATACCATAAGAACAAACTATAAAATAAGTTGAAAAACAATAAATTCATCTGATAGATATAAAGCAGAAAAACTTTAAAAATTGACGTGACAAGGTATTTATACAACCCTCATCTTTAACAACAAAAACAACATTTAATACAAGTATTATAATTGTTTATCAGTTTCATTTTACACAACAATAATTTAAAAAAAAAATTCAGCTTTAAGTGAAATTTACTTCAATCAAATTGTCTAAACTATAAAAAGTTACCTGATTTCAGATGATACTTGTTAGACCTCTGCTTACAGAATGATCAAGGTGTTATGGGGAATGAATATATAATTCAATTTTTATGTTTCGTAGAATATATACTCGGCAACAGGAGAAACATTCTATTTCTCGCATTGTTTTTCTGCCTTTTTTTCTAGGTTTTATGGATTTGCTATAAAAAAAAAGAGTATAATAACGCAAATAATTGAAAAAATCTGTCTTAGCGATAAAAACGTATAACTTGCAAATCTTGAAAAAAATCTTAGAATGGATGTCAAAATGGAAATAAATGGTTTTTTTTTTGCACGACAATGTTCACAAAATGTTTAAGCAAAAGGCAAAAAGTTCAGAATTCGAGAAAACAAAAATTCAGAAAGGAGTAGGTCCGGTAAGGACCGATTTTGGCCTCAAATTTCAAGTTCATCTGACGAAAGATTTTGACCACTTTTTAAACACTTAAGTGTCTATTTCATTTGAATCAATTAGTTTTTGTGAAAGATTTTAACTGATTAAGTCATTAAAAACGATCCGATTCAAGCTCAAATATGAAAAATCTACCAAATATGCCGAAAAATGTCACTTTTCAGATGGTTTTTGTCAAAAATGAAAGTGGCCGCATCCGTGTTCATCCTAAACCTTTATATATGTTATGTATTATCATAAAATACAACTTACATTTCAATATTAAGGATGAACACGAATGCGGCCACTTTCGTTTTACACGAAAACCGTCTAAAATTTAACAAAAATGATAGAATTGTGAAGATTTCAGTAATTAAGAATGACTTAATGGTGATAGTACCTTATATATGTGCATTGTATTGTCAAAAACAGCCTATATTTATATAGCAGGACCATTTTACTGTCCAATAAATAACTAAAAGTTTACATTTTAACAATTTTGTAAAACTGCTATATTTTGGGGCCAAAAAGTGGTCTTACTGGACCTACTCCTTTGTTATTTGAAAGAAATTGCATTCGGTAAATTTATTTTCAATGATTTTAAGACACTTTTATTTACTGATCAGTATATATTTTCTTTGACTTACTCGTAACATTATACTTTACATGGGGTAGATAAAGTTGATTTAATTGGTTATCAAAAGTACCAGGATTATAATTTTATACGCCAGACGCGCGTTATTAAACACTATTCAAAAAACATTATTCAAAAGAACCAAGGTCGCATTCTTTGTTATATAAGGTTTTGGGTGGTATAATTTCAACGTGTCATGATTAATTTTTACATGAAACCTCTTAAATGAACCATGCTATTAAAATGCTTAACATAGCACAAAAATGTCGACATTCACCAATAAAGGAAATAAAACCTTTAAACAGACCTACTTAGAGGATATAAAGTTACGATACTGTTGTCATAAAAGATGTTTTTTTTTTTAAATTAATTTTGATTCTCTCATAGGGGTTTTGTATTGGAAATAAACACCTTTGTTCTAAAACCAGTTTTTGGCATGATACTGATTATACTCTTCTCATACAATTTATGATGGTATGATACTAAACCCTTAACTGGAGAGATTGTGCTTGATTTTCATATGATGAAAACAGAATATTTCAATCAGCTTAATTTAGGTCAAGAACTGGCTTGTCAGTAGCTGCTAATTGTTCTCTGTTATTTTTGTATCATTTTCATTTTGTTTTCTTTATTTTGTTTTACATTCTGACATCGGACACGGACTTCTTTTAAAGAGAGATTAACTGAGTGTATTGCTGTGTTTGTGTTTAATATACATTGGCTGGAGGTATAGATGGAGGGTTGAGATCTCCTAAAACATGTTGTACCCCCCCCCCCCCCACCCCCCCACACACACACATGTGTCTGTATGTCACAATTTAAGTTATGACCCTCTGACCTTTGTTAATCTTGTGTGCATTTTTAACTTTAGTTCATTTATATGTTTTTGAGTTTGTTATGACGTCAATTTTCACTTAACTAATACACATCGTTGTTTAATGGTCACCTAAAGCCCGCCTCTGGGTACGGGATTTTCTCATTGTTTTTAGGTCTATTGGTGGAATTCGGCTGTTATTTTGCTCTTTGCTAGAGGTTTTGTCTTTATGATACATTCTACATTTCCATTCTCAACTTTAATTAATCTTTGAAAATCAATCGGTGATATTACTAAACATATGACACCGTGTAGAACGCCACATGCGGGGTGTCGGCTATGTTTGACATGGGGTGGCAATTTTGAAGCGACGAAAAAGTAACAAGGTAAGTTCAAGCATCAAAATTTCTTTTTTTAGAACTCTCAGTACCATATAATGTATTGCACGGAAGGAACCGCAACATAATCTATTTCCTGAAAGCAGAAGCAGTCGTTTTCAGTGCTCAGTTTTCTCAAACACCTCGCCCTAGTTTTCCGTGTTGCAGATTTTGAGGCTTTATATGCCAATTTCGGTACAAAAAACTACTTTACACAGCTAACCTCCGTATCATTTATATAGAATTGTATTCCTCTCATTGACTTATATCAAATACCAGTTTCTTAGTTAAAATTAATTGGTTTTAAAACTGTTATTGCTACAGTGCGATACTGGCATTTTGCACCTTTGAATGCGGGTGCAATAATAGAACAGAACAGAAAAAGAGGAATTTAGTGGTCAAAAACTTTGTTATAGAAAACGGGGGTAAAGCTATATTACATGAGAACATTAGGGCAAGTGAAGTGTCTTTATACAGAACAGATGGAACTCATTTGTCACAAACTGGACATCAGATTTCAGAAGGGCGGGGATGGAGTCTTTCCTACGCACAACAAAATCGACTTTTTCAAAGATTCAATAATGAAAATTTTGTGGAGGTGAGAACCAATGTCAGATTTGGTAGCTGACTTGGGCTCTCATGAGGCGGTCCAGGGAGACTGGTAGTGATTCACTCGGCCATTGCTCTGGGCCTGACAAGTTCTAAAATTTGCAGGTTTGGAAAATATGGTTAGTGGTAACGGTGGGGTCTACAGATGGGTGACTCTGGGACCTCCTCCACCTCATCTTATAGAGGGGAGGCCTACACCTGCCAACAGGTGGGGCACTTATAACTGGAGCATTGGTAATACGAGTGTTTTCCCCGGTCACTCCCAATTGTAGGTGGTGGTGTAACCGTGTTTAACTACCATGGGTTTTATGACACTATGTCAACATAGATCAGCTGATAGCCATTGTGTATAGGTAATCGGTAGTCACCTTGGCGCCTCAACAAAATATTATAGAATACTCTGTAGCCAAAGTAATGCCACAAAGTAAAAATGTATATTCTAGTAATGAAAATGTAAATACAAGTTGGTGTAATAAAATGTATGTTTAATTCAAAGGATTGTTTTCGTAAAAGTTGTAAATGAAATACAGAGGATGGAACCTCTACACAAATGAGTATAATATACCGAAAGTCTGTAGTATTTTGATTTTGGTATTTGTGAATTACAATTAACAAAGACAAAGAGAGACAACTCTAGTATAATTTTTAATATAGTTTACAAAATACGTCAACAACTCTTGATCGTTGTTCTTCATCTCATTGTTATTCGTTCAGTATTGATATAGGGTCTTCTTATATGAGTATTGCAATTAATAGAGATTATAAACATTTTATATTTTCAATTATCTGGTTTAATTCAATCAAATATTTGTGTGGGTGCGTGGGTGTTGCAGCCTGTAGCTCATTGCCATATTCGGCATGGCCATAGAGGGCGCTCGCAGCTTGAATTAGAATTTTGGAATTCTCGTATCAGCTTGAATTAGAATTTTGGAATTCCCGTATCGGGCATTTGTTAATTTGCCCTCGACTAGAAAGCAGGTGTTACACAAATTAGTTAAACTTTTAAAACCCGCCCACCCTCCCTATGAGAATAGTTGCTGCTGTTTTTCTTTTATATTTTCAGGCACTTGTTTGCTGTATTTGATTGAAATATTATGGTTACCAGTATCCAAGCAGGACCTTCATAGTTTTGGACCAATACAGGATAATTACGAATAAACTTGCGTTTCTATGAATTGGACATTTCCGTTATTAAGCACTTTATTAACATATTATGGACTATTGGGATTTTAGCATCCAGAATTAATTTTAGTATTTAGTAATTAACAATTTTATTAATTGGAAAGAAAACAAGACATTTTAAAGAAATTAATTAGCTTCTACTATCCTTAGGCGCATAGTCAATTTTGAATGGGGGGAGGTCCAGGGAGACTGGTAGTGATTGGGGGATTATTTCACTCGGCCCTTGCTCTGGGCCTGACAAGTTCTAACATTTGCAGGTTTGGAAAATGTGGTTAGTGGTAACGATGGGGTCTACAGATGGGTGACTCTGGGACCTCCATGTAGTCAAAAGTAATGCCACAAAGTAAAAATGTATATTCTAGTAATGAAAATGTAAATACAAGTTGGTGTAATAAAATGTATGTTTAATTCGAAGGATTGTTTTTGTATAAGTTGTAAATGAAATACAGAGGATGGAACCTCTACACAAATGAGTATAATATACCGAAAGTCTGTAGTATTTTAATTTTGGTATTTGTGAATTATAATTAACAACAGACAAAGAGAGACAACTCTAGATTAATTTTTAACATAGTTTAGAAAATACGTCAACAACTCTTGATCGTTGTTCTTCATCTCATTGTTATTCGTTCAGTTCTGATATAGGGTCTTCTTATATGAGTATTGCAAATAGTAGTCTTAAATCTTGTTTTAATCGACCTACAATGTAACTTTAATCTGATACCTTAGTAGTTTCAACTTCTAACTTCTTATTGACTACTAAAATTGTTCTTTGTTCGTAACTGAATGCTTTAAAGTTAAATACAACCCATAAAAAACTAGCTTTTTTCTTCGAATTAAGTTCAGATTGGTAGTTTTTTTAAACTATCTTCCATGTTTTGAAGTTGTGAGGTGAAGTTCCATTGTATTTATTCACACATAGGGTAAATTTTTGAAAGGAGTAGGTTCAGTAAGACCTTTCTTTTGCCCCGAAATATAGCAGTTTTACAAAATTGTGAAAATGTAATCTTTTAGCTATTTACTGAAAAGTAGAATGCTTCTGCTTCATGAATATGGGCTGTTTTTGACAATACAATGCACACATATCGGGTACTAGCATCATTAAGTCATGCTAAATTACTGAAATCCTTACAATTTTAGCATTTTAGTTAAATTTTGGACGGTTTCCGTCTTAAATGAAAGTGGCCGCATTCGTGTTCATTCATAATATTGAAATGTAAGTTGTATTTGATGATAATACATAACATATATAAATTTTGAGGATGAACACGGATGCGGCCACTTTCATTTTTGACAAAAAACATATGAAAAGTGACGTTTTTTGGCATATTTGATAATTTTTTCATATTTAAGCTTGAATCTGAGCGTTTTTAATGACTAATTCAGTTAACATCGTTCACATTAACTAATTGAATCAATTGAAATAGACACTTAAGTGTTTAAAAAGTGTTCAAAATCCTTGGTTAGATGAACCTGAAATTTTAGGCCAAAATCGGCCGTTATCGGACCTACCCTTTTGTCAAATCCTATTAAACAACGAATGGTTAAAGTGCCTGTATCATACGCTTGCACTATTTGTTAACAATTCAAAAATAGTTATTCGATGATGAAGCACTCGTTTGGCATATAAATTGTTAATCATAATGTCTCATGATGAGTTTATTTACATATTTCCATAAAAATTGCGAAAGCTATTCAGCACTCAGTCATTTAAACCCTCTTTTAAAACAAGCTACACATTTTTAATCCAGTTTTCTATTAAAAATTGGCATTTGTACGTGAACTAACTTTTTTCATTCCAATTTTTCTTTTTTTTTAATTAATAGTATGAGAAAGACTTCACGCGGAAGCTTCTCAAGAAAAATGGATAAGTGCTAGCTTTTTACTTCAACGTCACATCACATTATAGAGATGATGCCATGTCACTAAATAATGCAAAGGTATTTAACTATTATACGCATTGGACAATCAAACTCGCAATAAAGAACACCACTTATTCTTTTAACTCTTTCTTTTATTTTGACTTACATCTAGAATGTAACAATAAGGGTTCGTGAAAAATAAGTTTGTTTTTGCAGAAACATTACAACAGCACCTTTATATGTAGTATTTATAAATATCATTTGCTACGATATTCCGCAATTTTGCTTTTCGAATACTGAATAATCGAAGAAATAATAATTAATATCTCATTCGTTTGATTCAGGTTTCGATTTTTTAAATCTTTGATTTCGAATATATACTTTTTATATTCAACAACAATAAAAAGTTACATCACACCACAGTCATAAATGCGAAAATTCCCAGTTCCTGATTTAACTTTCCTCTTTGGCAGTCTTAGCTCGGCTTTTGTCATCTACTTTCCCCCTAAAAGAACTGAACTTAATTAAAGCAACGGATAGGCACTGTCGACAAGTTTTGGTACTACAGAGTAATTCCACGATGAAAGATAGAATTGCAATACCGACAACACCGAAGTATACATAGAAAAGGCCATATAAACTATCCAATCCAAGTGACTGAGCAGATCCAGACCTATCTGTGCTTGTACAGCTGTCAGATTGTGATTTAGGCCACCATATTTCTCGCCATTTTTGTATAAGTCCTGCTTCTGTCATCTTCATGATCCTGTAACAAAATTCTCTACATTTGAAATAAGTAAAATAACACAATTACCGTAATCAAATTTCAAAATCAAAAGACATCAAATAAATAGATAACAACTGTCATACTCAGTACATCTATGTATCGGTAAGTCATATTGAAAAAAAAATTATTACGTGGTGGTCTTTTATAAATATTACGTTTGAATTTTAGTTTAGTGATTTGGATATTACTGATAAATTTACGATTCTAAGATATACAGTTTAAAAATCCGATAAACTTTTTATTTCTTGTATTTTTACATAAATATAAATGTATCAGAAGAAGGATAAAAAAAAGTAAAAGCACAAAAATACTGAACTCAGAGGAAAATACAAAAACGGGAAGTCTAAAGATTGTCCGTTAAAAAAGGAAAATCAAATGCCATATTTTGACGTCGAGGTATTTCTCGGAGACAATGGTTTTTGTGCTTTATTTATGCATATGACGTGTCTCTGTACTTATACATCCCAACATTATGTTATTGTGCTGTTATAAATTTTGTTTTCTTGTCTGCAATAATTGCTAATCTGCTTTGTCTACATGCTTTATTGTGCTTCTTTCTTACATAACTGTTCGTTTTTTATTAAGATTATAACACAATGTTGACTGCTGTACCCTTTCATGTATTGAATGTGTCGGTTTGTTTTATTCACACATTGTTGTCAATATAATGGAACTTGATGCGATCGTCATAGAAGTGAGAGGTTTAGGTAGCTATAAAACAAGATTTAATCAACCATTTTCTGAACATGGTCAGGAATATGACAGTTGTTAGCCATTCGTTTGAAGTGTTTTAGCTTTTGGTATTTGATTGGGGATTTTCCGTTTTGAATTTTCCTCGGAGTAAAGTATTTTTGTGATTTTATTTTTTATTTTTTTTAAATACCCTGATTCCTACCGAACTGGACAATTTCGGGTTTGAAATTACTTGAGCTCCTGAAAAGGTAAAGAGCCGCGGGTGATTCATGTAGAGCAGGAACGGCTTACCCGTCCGGAGTACGTGAGATTACCCCGATTTTTTTGTGGGATTATTGTAGCTTAATACTTTTTTCTATGTAATGTTTTTGTAGTGTTGTCTGCCTGTTTTATAGTAGAAACGGCTAATATTTTTTTTCTTCTGAATACGGTTAACCAAGTCCATTAAAGTAACCCAGAATACAAAAGATAAATACATTGAATAGAATAAACTAAAAACGTACGCTATGTTAAAAGCATTCAAATAACTAGAATGTTCTGGTAGAACAAATCCATATCCTGCTTTGTTGAATGTTTCGTCAGCCACGGCGTATGTTTTACAATCTTGGAGCATGATGTACTCAAGGACAGAGTGGTCTAGTAATAATGCATACTCGTTTGTTCGTACATAGCTTAATATGGTTTCTAAATGATTAGCTTTCGGCATGTCATCCATTTTGGACCATATTTGTCTGTAAACTGATGTTTTCGCAGTCTACAATAGTAAAAAAATTGACAAAAAAGTAGGTTATGATTTTTAATTTGCACTGGAATTCTGTATTTTTTGTGTATGGTAGTCTGTGAATTGTCCTAAATACTTTTTCATGCACATTTATACGCAAAAAAAAAAAAAAAAAAACAAAAACAAATGAAAAATACGTATCAGTAAAGTATTTTTAAAAGCATATGTGTGATGTTTTATTGATGAATATTTTTATTACATGTAAACGATTTCGCTACTTTTGAGATTTTAGCAATTTCCTTCGCAATTTTCCTTGAAATCTATACTTCACCTTCGTAATCGTGTTATGAGATATAAACGGGATTGTTCTTACACGAGTGTCACGACCGGTTTCACACGTGGAGCGTGCTCTGTCGAGGACCCAAGAACACCCGCTGTTTCAAGTTGCTCAGTTTTCATGCTTTAATGTTTGTCTGTTGATCTTTTTCTTTTCTAGCCATGACATTGTGAGTTAAAGTTTGGTATCTTTTGCCTTTGTTTTTACCATAGTAGAATAATGTTGCCTTTATTTCCTGTGTCTGACTAATATAGGTCTTTTGTTTTGTTTTTATTTCACAGGGATATTGGTTCATGATGAATTCTCCACACAACATAAAACGAATCATTTGTTATCCTACACTATTACACCTTGTATGACTACCTGAAACACAGTATGAAGATTCGCTCCAGTAAACATCAATGGTCGAATGTTTTCATGTCTAGCCAGTTCCTCTAGGCTGTTGATTGGTGAATCTATAATCGTCACAGTCAGATAGGCAGCAAGATTTGCTGTATATGTGGCTGCCATCAAAATAGTAAAGATCCACCAGAAACTTTAATAACATAACCCTGCCTGACAAGGACCTAGGCTGAGCGTCTCCTCCTGAAAAATAGTAAAGATCCACAAGCAACGGAACATTATCATGCACCATTCACCTCCTGAGATAACCGTTAAGGTAAAAATGCAGTGATATAAATCCTACAAACTTAAAATGACAGCAAGAACATTTAAAGAACGACGTTATGTTTTAATATATTTATGTATTCATGGTCGTTCTTTCTTTATCCTATTTTTTTATATATATTTTTTTTATATCTATATTTTTATATATATTTTTTTTATATCTATATTTTTTTATATGTTGTTCATATTGTTTTACATTTTGTAATTATTTTGTGGAGGAGGGGGAATTATCTGAATAATTTTGCTTTATTTTCGGGTTGAAACTAATATTAACTATCTCATTAGTCCTCCAGTTAAAAGCTTGACGATGTGTTAATATTGAACAAGTTTTGTTTAAATGGTTTATAATGGCTGAGTTTACTTGTATTTAACAGAGCAGAAAATATTGCAATTGAAATCTTTAATTAAAATGGTCGAACATATACCAACTTGAATCGCTTATTATCCGACAATTGCAACATACATTGAAGGAAATAAAGAGAAGGATTGTTTAAGTAAACAACCATAAATAACAACAATACATTTAAAGAAATTTAGGTGTCACTACACAATATTTGAATTTTTGAACAGTCTAGTGAATTACACCCTTTTTAATTTTGTAAGCATACAAAGTCAGGTATTAAATCAGGTGTTGTTTCTTCGTTTAATGCTACAAAAGTCTTTTTTGTGGTTGGTGTTGTCTGCTTTTATGTCCAACATCATTGATAATGCCCATTGTCGTTTGTGTGCATCATTATATATCAACACCTGAATTGCCAATGAGTATAGAAAAGTATGTTTACATTTTAAAATTTCAACTGTCTTGAGAATATATCAACCAACTCGACAGAAACAGGACTGATGCAACACGGTATAAAACTTCTAGCTACTCTTCCGATTTAAGAGTGTGAAAGTGTTGCTTCATTTTCGGGTTGAAACTAATATTAACTATCTCATTAGTCCTCCAGTTAAAAGCTTGACGATGTGTTAATATTGAACAAGTTTTGTATAAGATGGTTTATAATGGCTGCATATCTGTAAGCTAGAGAAACTACACAGTTTCTTATTCTACTGTTTCTTTTTAAATCCAACTTACTCCTGAACAAACTCAGACTTATACTTTATCTGACGTGATGAGAATGTGCAAGTATACACTAGTAGCACGATTTCAGTCTGAAACGGTCATTTTGGTCTGATCGTATCTTAATTGACTGGATTTACCGCTAGAGGAAAACGTCAAGATTTGTCAGATCGTTAAGTCTCCATTCGGATCGATAGTCTCATTAGGTAAATTAGTCCCGTTAAGGCATGTCAAGATATTTAAGACTGTATCTTCTAGCGAGCTGTTTAGATCCGTTAAGACCGTGTCAGACCAAAACAGACCATGGATACAAACTGACGTCAAGATGTTGTCAGACCGTGTCCAGTCGTGTTCAGATTTTAATAATTTGGACACAAAACGAGTGAAACTTTCCCATTATTTATCAGGGGTTGCTCCCCTTTCAAGAATAAAATAAAACTGTGAAAGAAGACGATTTTTTTAACTGAAAGTCTACCACGTCCCCTTAATCATGTTATTTAAATAAAACAAATATTCAATTTGAATTCTAACTTCTTCCTATTTAATTATTTAACACTGTTTTATAATTATATAAATAAAAAAAGTAGCTCAAAGTCATACTGCTGCACAAATCACCGCGAATTGACTAAAAAAAATCAACAGATTGCCGAAATAATATTTGATTATTGAATATAAGCACCTGAACCTTTATATTTAATGGTTTACAAGTGATTGCAATACGTTTTATATGCAATTACAGACTGCCGTACGTGGTGAAGAATTTGTGATTCATTTTTACACCCTTATTTAATAATAACGGATGTCGGCCGTGAACACTTGAAAACGTGATCTTAATATGTTAAATTAAATATGTAACTATTTTTAAATATTGTAAATGAATGCATTATCATTTATCTTTTTATGTTACCTATATAAATTGCATTTGAGTAAATTTGAGGCAGGGAAAAAAATATATAGATATAACTCTGTCTTTTATCGTTTTCCGTTTATTGTCATGACATTGTCCGTTAACTTTATTTTTGCCAGACTCATGCGTTTGACTTTCCATCTTTATTTTTTAATGTGTCTATAATTCGAGAGCCTTTTGTAAAAAAAACTACATACCAGAAGCCTTCGTTAAAAAATAAAGTTTGAATATTATAGCAGAAAAAGGCTTATAAATTCATTCAAATTTATATTTGAAATAGGATAAATAATCAAGAAAATGTTTATAAATACGTCAGACACTGTACTTAAAGTACAGTTAAAGACCAGGTTACATATATATTACATGCATACAGCATAATAAAGCTGGTTTAATTTGAATGACTATCCTTAGGGACATTTTTCGACGATAATTAATCAAATCTGACAAGTTTAATTAAAAACGGAAAATAATTCTTCGCCCGTAAACGATTTAACGTTACTGTACCCTCTTTATTTTTGTTGCATTCATGTCGCATGTGTGTCGGCAGTGTCAGCGCTTCTAATAGCTAACTTATTTTACACAAAATCGTTGACATGGTAGAAGGAAACTATAGTACAATATAAGCTGAGCTGGAAATTGCAATTGGTGAGTAGAAATGAATATTTTAATACATGTCTATCAGAATAATCATTGATCATGGATCATCACCCAAGAGTTTGAAGGAAAAATGTTCACATTTGTTAAATTTGTGCATACAGGTATGAATCGACGTTCCAATACTCCACACTCTTGGATAGTAGCCTGTTCAAAGGCAAAGTAAGAATTTGGGCTTGTTAAAAAATTGTTCCTGTGATTGGACCCCCCCCCCCCCCCCCCCCCCCCCCCTTTTTCATGTTTTTTGGAAGATCAATGCATGATTTAAAAAGTTACATATAAACTAGTATGGTTTAAACCCCCTTTTAAAAATGGCTGGATCCACCCCTGTTTATTGCCTAACATGCATTGACATGTGGGGTATTCACAATGGTATGGTTGTGCGGGATGGCCTATACAACAGTTACAAGACCTAAACCCCTGATCGAGTAATCCTACATATTGTATGTTAATGTATTGATAACTGTCACGTCCTAAATTTGCATGAAATATTTGTCACTTTTTTTTATTAACCAATAACCAACCAATCTTCACATGTTACGATGTAGTCCGAGACAAGCTTGTCTGGCAAAACAGCCGTTTGGACGTCAGAGTAATCTCGGACTACATGTAGTTACGACGATGATATACCTATTTATATAGCCACTGGTGGGTGATGTACAATAATTATAATTTATCACATATGTGTTATGAATACCTTCAACATGTTCAACTGACAAGGCTTGGGTTTGTATATATGCAATAACCTCAAAATTGCCCGGGGCAAAAAAAAGAGTATATTGATATTGTACCCTGACATGCCTGACTCCAAATGATGAGACGGCATTGCGTCCTTAACAACAATTTTTAACACTTTTCATCTTTTGTGATAAGAAATTTAAGATTTTACCGGGTATGATTCATTATTTTGTTATAAATGATTTGTTATGCTCTAAATTTTGTAGAACTTAAATATATGTTATAACAAGAAAAAGAAATTATGTTGAAATTTTTATTTTTATCTTTTGTATATTATTCACTGTCATGACTGTCATGACTAAATAAAAATTAGATCCCACGCATGCGCGGCATAGTTAAATAAGTGCCCGACACGTTATCATCAGTATGTTGATGGATTATAAAGAAGAAGAAGAATCTTATAAATACTATTTGCTTTGTCACCATGTCACGTTGGTAGTAATATTCAACAAATTCTATTTTAAAATAAAAAAGTATTATAAATTGATCACAACAAGTATAGTGCTATAGCCTCTATTAGACAGTAACCCTTCAATGAAGTATACACCTAAGAAAACATTGATGTAGAAAGAGAGAACATTTTGTTTTAGAAATAGAACCTCAAAAAAGGGTTTTATTCTTCTTCTCATAAGGGACTTATCAATTAAATTGTATAAGTCATAAATTCATTTCTTTACATCATTAAACTTTGTTGTCAAGCAAATTATGATTGCTAGTTTTTCTTGTAGATAAATACAAGTTTATATATATATAATAAATACTTTATTCTTAATGTATATTTTTTTTGTAGATAAGATATCACATTGGTTTGAGCATGATTCCCAGCCAGATTATGAAGCGGCATATATCATGTATATCAATGTTTATATAGGAAATATATAGTGTCACTAAGTTACTCTCATATGGTACCTCATTTGTACCTGTAGCTATAAATTGTGAAATGGTGGATTCATTCATAATTTTGTGTTACTTATTGGTTTGGAAATAACGTTGATAGAGCTAACAGCAATATGTCATGATGTACAGTTGATGGGATGATCTGATTGGACAAAAAGAGAATTGTGAATTGAACAAATAGCAAACTTACAATTCATAGAAAAAATGTAGGAAATACAATGTACTACATTACTTAGTGACAGAGCATACCTTTGATATATATATATATATATATATATATTTGAAATAAGTAATATTAACAATTTGAAATAAAGAGAATTTAAAGTTTTCTAGGAATATTAGTAGTGCATCATATCTTAATTCTATGATTATCTTGGATAGTTATATCATTAAGAATAGAAAATTGGAATAATGGAAATTTCTAGTTTCAGTGAATATCAATCATTGTCAATACTAAAAGTGCAGCATCATGATCATACATCATCTGATTCACCTTGGATAATTATTCATTTGAAATAAGAATTTGGATATAATAAGAGTTTCTATGCTGCCATTGCTATTGTTGACTACATGTACCACCAGGGAGTGTTAAACCTCCTTTACTTTCCATGAGGGTCTGTCACGGTCCATCACTATTGGTTAGTGTCATATATATGCATGATGATGGAAGTTTTTACCAACCTAGACAAGCTTTACAGCCCTGGCATGGTTGTTGGTTAGAGACGAATGACAGCTTGCTGTATAGTTATAATAGTCTGAATGTATCTACATGTATTTTAATAATCTTCTAAATTACTGTTCATTCTGAAACTGGCATTTTATAATAGTAGTCAAACATATTAAACAATACATGTACTTCAAAGTATCATTTTATTTTGTCTCGCCTTACACAAAAGTCATGAAAGTTGGTTGTATACAAGAAATTTGTATTACAGTCTTGGGGTGATGATGTAAGCTATTTTATAGAGCTTTACATTTTAAAAGCTAAAAGAGCTGGATGTTTCTTGTCTTGTATTCAGATGCTAGTAGCTAATTAATATGTTATGATGTTTCAGTTTGCCATTATATGTACATTGCACCTGACCCCATTTTCATGGTTCAATGACTGCATGCAAAATGTACTGTTACTTAATCAATGAAATGCTCTTTTATACTGTATATTTTATATATGTAATTGGATACATTTTATTGTATATGAGTATCTTGAAAGATCTACTTGTCTATCAGGTTGGGTTGACCTGACCTTGACCTTCATGGATAATTTAAGTGATTAAGGTTATTTCAGTTTGATACAATGTTAACATGGTTAGGTTTGTTTCTCAGTTTATACTTCCTAATAAAATTGACACTGGAAATGGGGAATGGACAAAACTATAATATGGAAATATAATATGAAAATTAAGCCTGCTTTGTACTAGACCGACACACTGAGATGGATTTTTAACGTGTATGTTCACAAGCTAGCAGTTCGAAAGAAAGAAAAAAACTCTTTGTTAGACCCGTTTGGGATTCGGACTAAAGTCCTCTCGCTGTCGAGGTGAACTTATTCTCACGAGACCAACCAGGAGAGAGGTCGCATAGTCATACCAAAAACTCGAGCATAATAAACAATACAGTTTAACAGAATTATCACCGTTACTAATGCGATTTTAAAGTCATGATCTCTTCTAAATTAGATACCGTTATGTGATGTTGGTATCTACACGTATGAATAGAGATGGCCGACATCAGAGTAGATTGAGAGGACCATCGCTCTCTGCAAATTGAAAACTTTTCCTCAATGATGTTAGTGGTCCCACTGTAGCGAGCTGTTGCAAGGCTAAATTTCTATCCTTATTAAATCTTCTCTCATTATTCAGTGGTATTTCAAGTTTACTTTTAATCTTATTGTCGAACGACTATTTGAAGTGCTTCCTATTATATTTAAAACTTGTGTTCTCGTTATGAACACGAATGAAATATTTGCCACTGGAGGTGACTGAGGCAAACAACAATGAATCACCATCACTAAAATATAAGTATTTGTTCTCACAAAATACTTTGTAATTAATAAATTAGAAGAATGATGACAATTTCTCATCTATTCACGTTTTGCTCGAGCCGCTTCAACCTCAAATCTTGCTGCAATTGTTTTACATTTAGGCTACTAGTATTAAATACTATTGTATTCATTGAAGTTTACATGCGTAGTTTTTTTTTAATTCAAAAGAATAAATTAATATTTATAAATAAATTGGACTAAGCAAACAACACTAATTATTTCGCATTTGCATGTAATGCAGTTTAGAAAAATAAAAGATTGGATTTTTTTTAGATTAGCACACATGCAACGCATCCCCACTTAGGAGTCCTCCAAAAAGGTAAAATTTACATGTAAGGGAACATGTATGTCTGGTGTATGTATATCACTCGTTCCATCTACAATATACGGAAATGACTCGACCGGGTATTGTGAAGCTTTGAGGGACTTTTAATGTCAAATTCATATCCCTGGGCGAAGAAATTACCAAGTTTGGAAAACACCGTGTGTACACTGACTTATAAAAGTGTTTATGTCTTTCATGCTGTCTAGTCTGAGAATAAAAGTTTGAGCAGTTTTTGAAGGTAAAAAATAAAGGTTTAATATTATTGCAAAAGTCTGTGAATAATTGAAAATAGGACGTTCCGGAAAACACAAGTCGCTATATTAAATGCTTGTAAATCTCTGTTACATGTGGTGCGCTTCTATTTAAATACCTTTCTGTTAATTAAGAAAGTGTAAAAACAGTTATTGAAATCCGGCTGAAAAAAGGGAAAACGAATAGTGACTATCTAACTTATTTTTCAAATATCGAATACACAAATAAATCTCTAACCATCCACGATCATCCACGCTTACAATTTGTTTTTACTGACAGGTGTCTGCTGGCATTCGATTGGATATCAGTTTTATGTAGGCGTAACAATTCATCCCATTTATCCAATCAGCTGTCTTGTGTGCGATCTCATACGGTTCACATAGTCTAGTTTTTTATAATGATAGCGATAAAAATTATTCGTGCAGAATATACATACACTATAAAACAAAAATATCCTGTCCAAAAATGACTTACGAGACACTTTATTAACCAAATAACTATTTAAAAACTAAGACAGCATACATATAAAATATTATCATTCATAACAATTACTATTTAAAAGGGAAATATTATACTATTAGTATCATGGTCCCAGCATTTTAACAAATTTATCAAAACAGGACGTTGTTGCAATGGTGTGACTGGGACTTTACGGTGCGTCTAAAAATAACCTAGGCCGCCTCGGTGCACTATAAGCTCTCGAAACTGCACTAAGACCATGATGGAACACTAAAGCGAACTTTCTATACTAATGAAATGTCCATGTGTGGAAAAAAGATCTTACTATACACTGTACGGACATTTAGAATTATTCACTAGCTGTGATATTTTTCTTGAAACTCCTCGTAGATTTATAATATATAGCTTACATATAACATATGTTTTGATAACTAATAATAAAGATCTTATTTTAGTTTAAAAACTTTACGAATGCCCAGCAAAGATTAAGCGTGTTGCATTCGAAGTGATCAGACTACCGCTAGGCCATTTCAACTCAAAATATATAAAATATCGTTGCATCGGTAAAACTTTGAATCATTTTTGACAAAACTATTAGAATTTAAGACTGCTCTGCTTTTACAATAACTGTTTACTTGTTATCATTTCAATGAATATCGAGTAATATTTGTCGATGGACGGTTGTTGAGTTAATGCACGGTATTGTGATTTTTTTCACAATTGAATTTATAGAACCTTTTGTTAAGATTCATTGTCATATGTATCAAATCAAAATAGCTTTCTATTACCAGTTCCTTGGCGTTGCAACACCACTGCATGGTCATCCAATCAAAAAAGGAAAGTTATAATATTTATTTTATTAATAATATAATCTTTTATTCGTAAGCAATACAACTTACAGAAAATAATTATTACAAATATTCAATTACATCAGTGAAACATATTTACATTTAAACAATTAGTCAAATAATCATATAAGTAGGTATACCATTATAACAGTACAGCAGAATAGGATCAAATGGATTTTTAGCATTAATGAATGAATTTAATTTCGTACCTTCTCAGTCAGAAATAAAAACTTCCCTTTAATTGGTTAGTTCCTTTACATTATGAACAGATACTGGTGAGAACCCAACCACTTTAAAAGGGGGTCCCAACCGAGCATAAAAAAAGGGGCGAGTTCCAACTGTATATATATGCCCCCTTTCAAATGCATTGATCGTCTAAAAAGTTTAAGATTCGACGGTTTTCTCCAACAATATGGTTTGATAAATTTCTTTCGAAGTTCATTATACTTTTCACATACTAAAATAAAATGATATTCATCTTCAATTACTTGTTTATCACACCATATTACAAAATCTCGGATATCTCTCAATATTATAAAATCGACAAGTTTCTATATTCAAACAGTGAACAGACTGATTTATGCGGTATTTACAAATAAATGGTTTTATAAATATAATTTACAGCATGATCTAAATAAAATTGTTGGGGTCAAATACATCTATGCAACATACATTTAGGCGAGTCTTCAAAAAAATAGTTCATTTCACTATTAAGGCAGCAACCATTTGATTTTCTTGGGGGGGGGGGGGGGGGGGGGGGTCTATGGATTTTTTTCCAAACATTTTTTTGGCGACAAATTTTTTTTTTGAATATTAGCATTACATATAGTGTCAGCTGAGGGTAAAACAAACATTTTTTTTCTTAGGGTCAAAAACAAATTATTTTTTTTCCAAAACTCGAAACAAACTTTTTTTTCCAAAAAAAAACATAGCGCCCCCCCCCCCCCCCCCCACTTCCACCCCAGAAAATCAAATGGTTGCTGCCTAAAGCTACCGTTTAATCTATCTTTGAATTCAATTAAAAACAAGTTCACATTTTTTTTTTAACCCTAATGTAACCGTATGTTAAAGCGTTGTCATCCGTATCAATAAATTGTTTATCAAAATTGAAGTGCGTGAGTATTATTAACGTCTGGGATGAGTGTGAGATTTCTCTGTTGATGGGAATAAACAAAATTTAGCTGAATTTGTATTATTCAAATTAATGAAAAGGCAAGCTAGTGTGTGTTTAAAATGATATTGTTGGAATGGATTTATAACATTAAAAATGTGTGTAACCGATTTTAGGTTGACTTGGACTGCGAATTTGAAAATAATTTATTTGTGAAATCACATTCTTTAAGATGACATATTTTGTAAGTACGTTAACCTTTTATTCTAATTATAGTATCTTTGAAATGCATTTTATAGCTGACTATGCGGTATGTGCTTTGCTCATTGTTGACGGCCGTACGATGACATATAGTTGTTAATGTCTGTGTAATTTTGGTCTCTTGTGGACAGTTGTCTCATTCGCAATCATACCACATCTTCTCTTGTATATTTATATAGCTGTTACTTACAACTGTCATGTGTACATGTTCCAGGCTCGTGCCGCTGAAAGAGGTCCCTTTTCAAGTTTGAAAATAGGTGAATAGGTCGGGAAAACTATCAGAAATATATATGATAAAAAAAACCAGTAAACTTCCCACTACTTTTTTGGCAAACTTTCTTGCTATTCCCGAATGTGTTTTTGTGATTTATGCAATTTTATTCATGGACTAGCTAGCATAAAGAATTACATGTACTTTAAATGTATAAAATAAATTTTTTCTACAATGATATATAATTAGGAATGGAAATTAAAAGCCTAATTCAAAAACATAAAAAGGATTTTTTTATTTGTATCTTTAAATATCCTCGAAAATAACTGCGTTTGAAAGCTTTTAATATAATTTACACGTATATCGAAATGTGTTCATACCAATTGTCCCGCTTAATACCGAACCCACGTAACCTTAAAAATTAAGACATTACACAATCAAAACATTACAATTTTGTTTATTACAGATATTTTATCATATCCACGGTTGAATGCACAATATCCCCACCAAGAGAACCGTCTACTGTTAGAGGTGGGACGACAGCCTAGATGTCGTGTGCAAAAATAATAATCACTTGGTACGGTTTCAGCTTGCGTATTGTAATTTTAAATAGTATAGATCGATTCGTGTTTTAAAATCAAACAAACGCTACTGCTTGCACTGATGATCAAAAAATTACTTTTATATATATATATAAAAAAACAATGTATTTGTTACATGTTATTGGTATTAAATTGTATATTTTGAAGATCATATTCCGTAATGTTATGCCCTGAATTCTATTCGATGTCTATAAAGCAAATAAAATCTATTTGTACTCGTAACAAAAAGGAGAAAAGATTGGGCTGCCTCTCTTCAATTTTGTCCAGTTACCAAAGTAAAATCAAAATTAAATTCTCCGACAATGCACATGTTGATATATTGTATATGTCATTCCAACACTTACACTTGTTCTTTTATTTGTGTGGCAAATTTAATGACCATTTTAATTCAAAGCTTGGATTTGCATCCTTCATTCTCCAGTACGTTTGAATTTCTACATACATCACAGTCAGTAATTAAAGTTGTGTGTTAAACGTCAATACGAAAGCAAACAATCCATATTAAAAAAAGATATTTATAGGGCACATATGTATCTTTCGTCTGACAGCACGTATACACCACAGTTATCGTAAATTATATAAACATATAAAAAAAAAATCGATTTTTTTTTTTTAGACAAAAAAGAGAAAAGAACTGATAAGTGCGGGTAATTCATGCGCCTTGCCTCCTTTATGTTTCGATATCTTAAAAATTAATTATTCTTTTATCTATTATAACACGTGAAAACTACACCGGTGAGTTCCATACATGTCATAAACTTACAGCTGGTCCTGAACATGCATGAAGTATTTGCCACTGGACTTTAAACAGCAATCAATCACACTACAACTTATAGTATATATAGTTGTGAAATACAAAATGTATATTATAATGATACATTTAGATGAATAAATAGAATACAAATACACACTACTTTATATAACTGACACAATTTAAAGGAATACTCTCTAAACTATTTAGAGAAGCGAAACGTTTCTTTTGAATACTAAACAAACTTCCTAACAGTACATGTTTTTTTAATGGTTTTACATGCGGCGCTCAAATATTTTGCATGGTCTTTTGGTATAGTGTTTAGACATATATGATATTGTAAGAGCCTTTAACGTATAATAGATTCACATTCGTTACTTTGCTCAATATAAAAAAAACATAAGCATTAATTTATATTAAAAACTGAAGGTCAGACATCACTAATACGTGTTCATTCATTCTTTATGATGATGAGAGTAATTGTAAAATATAATAGGCATGTACTTTTTACGTTATGGATCATTGATTTTGTTACCTGTTGACCCGGTTGATTACTAGCACGTGCCATTGAACTCGACCGTTTTAACTAAAACAGATTTTATTTTAAATCAACGCCATATACAAAGTACTATATACATATTATATGGATAAGAAAATAAATATTATAAGGATATATTGTTTGAATGAAAATTTTTATACGGTGATACTTTAACACCGTCCCGACAGAGACTGAATGCAGTATATGATCAGGTTTCGGGATCCGGGAAGTCTTTTTTCGAATTTCCGAATGGCGGGAATATTTTTTTCCAACTTTAATAGAGTAACTCGCACGAAAAAAAAAATAAACATACCAAAAAAGCAACAGCTTCAACGGTAAACTAGGACATATATCAACAGAAAACGAATTAAAGAAACTGTCATACATAAAACAAAAATATGCATGACTGTGTCAATTTGCCGCCGCTGCATTTCTGTGGATTGTCTCATTGGCAATCATACCACATCTCCTTAACTTTTTTAGGTTACGTTTAGGATTTTCCGTTACTAATCTTCAAATACAAAAAACATTTTTACCGGTGTTCACAACATTTCAAGGTTAAATTTATGGCATACATTCTGGTGTGTATACAATTAACGTACGTCCTTGCATTTAATTATCAATATATATTTATATAAACTAACATTTATTAAAAAATAAACAACATATATATATAGACGAATAATTTATTAGTTCCTCAACAAAACAAGAAAAGAAATAAAGAATTAACACAAGATTTAATCTTTTTTTTTTTAATGAATCAAAATATACTTCAAATTCTAATAATAAAATACATATATACATGTATTAATCTAAAATGCATTATCGAGTAGAAGGGGCGCAACTCGTGGTATCAAACCGGTATACTGAACGGATCAAAACAGGGTCTGAAAATTTTGAACGTTCTTTTGTATCCATGGTCTGTTTTGATCTGACACGGTCTTAACGGGTCTAAACAACCCGCTAGACGATTCAGTCTTTTCCGTCTTGACACGCCTTAACGAACTGATTTACCTGATGAGGCTATCGATCTGAACGGCGACTTAACTATCTTAAATATCTTGACGATTTTTTCTAGCGGTAAATCCAGTCAATCAAGATGTGATCAGACCAAAATGACCGTTTCAGACTGAAATCGTGCTACTAGTGATATGAATTTCCCAATAATCTTGTATTGTTATCTATCTTAATAAAAGTAATACCCTGTTCAACAAACGCTCCATATATAAGCCACATTGAACTAGACAAGTTTTCTGTCTCTAGGTAGTGCTGATGTTCTTCTAACTCAGTAGAACAAGGACTGTATCTGTTTACTATAAACATAACCACGCCCACTACAATTATAGCTACACCAATCAGAATCCACACAGTAACAGACAATGGTTTGAACATTTTGTACTCTTTATTAGCCTCTACCTGCGGCCTCAGTGTAAGAATACCCACACCTTCTTCCATGTAGGTTTTTGTGAAGTCGATCACTGATTCCCTAGCGGCGGTTATTGTAAATGGACCAGCTGCAAAATCCGCTTCCTGCAGAATATATCAGAAATACTAGCAGTAAAATAAATCTTTGATAAAGGTTGTAGTCTAACCGTTCGACAATGTATTTAGTTAGAAATAAACACAAGAGTTATTTTTTTTTGATTTTAGTTCAAGTTTGAACACGAATGACTGAACATGAAATTTGAATCGACTAGATTTTGTGGAAGGATTTACTCTATCGACACGTCTGACCTCCTTGTTTAAAACACACAATGAAGATAATCAAGCTTACAAAACAAACGGAATCGCGTTACTTATTTTAGAACGATATCGGATATGGTGGCGTGATTAAAATGACACAAAAAGGGGTGTTGGTTATTAATTATTAATATCAAATTGTATTTGAATTTTTATGTACCTTAAATTTAGTATGTTTTCAAATGCTATTATTTCAATTATTGGAGCTTACTCATTCCGTTCAAATTGTAGTTGCACATTAGATAAATATTGATCTGAAGAGATGTAAAGAATCAACTCAGTTAACTCACCTTACGCATAACCATACCAACCATACCATTCCATGTACCGTCGTCTTCTAAACTACCATAGGCATTGTCACAGGAGTCACAATCTCATAACTCATGATAAAAGACAAAAGTACTTGTAATCATAAATATTAAACTTCTCGGGTGCTTTAGATCGGTAAGCAGATCCTGCTCCATATGTGGCACAAGTCGTGTAAATATTTCATATTATGATTCTGACTATGACTTTACTTGTATTTAAAAGAGCAGAAACTATTGCAATTGAAATATTTAATTAACATGGTCGAACATATACCAACTGGAATCGATCATTATCCGACAAATGCAACATACATTGGAGGAGATAAAAAGTAGGTGCGTTTAAGAAAACAACCATAAATAACAACAACACATTTATAGAAATTTAGGTGTCTCTACACAATGTTTGAGGTTTGATCACAGTCAAGTAAATTTACATCCTCTTTAATTTGTTTAGTATACAAAGTCAGGTATTAAATCAGGTGTTGCTAATTGCCAATGGGTAAACAAAAGTTGCAACCACCAAATATCCCAAATCAGCACCATATTGTCTTAAATAAAAGTAGCGATCAAACGTTTACTCTAGCCATTAAGCTGCAGAGATGAACTGCAGATGTGTTCTGCACAAGGTCAGGAAAATGTAATGCAGTGAATTTCGCTGGTTGCTGTCTATATTTTTTTATTTTTTACCGTATAATATCTTAATAAATCGGGCAGTTGTTTTGTTTTTGTTTGAATTATGTGACATTTTCACTAGCGAAAATTAAAAGTTCATTATCTGATGTTTTTGAATTTGATTTGTTTATTATATATATGTGATAAAAAAAGAAGGGCAGTAGTATATTAAATACAATGACTAAATCCGTCATATTGCTGATTTGTGCATAACGTTATGCTTTCCAGTGTAACGAACAAGGAGTGTTCGCACCTATTTGCTTAGTTGTCGTGGCAATAAAATTACTCCACATATATTTAATGGGTCGCTTGGAATATACAAATTAACATGTTATATTAACAAAAAAAGGATTTCATTGATACAATTTATTTTGTATTTGGTGCTTGAAACAGCGTTTCTGTTAAAATAAATGAATTGATATAAAAAGATCATTTGACATTTTTTTTCGTATTTACAGTTGTTTTTCCCTCTTTCTGTTTGGACTGTAAGTTTATTTTGTTTTAGTATCAATTTAAGAAGAAGAAAAAAAAAAGAAATTGTTACCTTCTTTTTTCATTTGAACATTTACATCACAACTAGAATTGTGAAAGAAGTTTGATACCAATTTAAATCCAAAATTAAAGATTTTAAAAAAAATTTCCATAACAAAAGCAAATGTAGTATACCGCTGTTCAATAATTAGAAATTAACAATTACGTCACGTGCTACTGATAAAACGATTCTTACTTAAGTTTGAGGGCCAGTTGATCAAGAATGTCAATACAAAGTCCAGTGTAGGTTGTCTTGTTATTTTCATCTGTATTGAAGAAAACCATTGGATATAAGCACGCTTCAGATAGTAACCCGAATATTTATTAATAGATAACAGAGACCCGCAGGAAGCTCAAACATAAGTCAAATTTGGCAATAATTTGTTTCAGAACATAGTATTCATAGAGTACTAAATGACGGGAAACTAAAAGGGAATTATACATTTGGATCGAACATATACGTGCAAACTATATAAACATCTTGAGAACTTTGATGGTAAATGTTTTGCGCCAAATTAAAAATCAGATGGCGAAATCAACAACAAAAAATAAAATTCATCACAATGTATAATTTCATATGGAGTGGTATGTGGATCAATTTTTTCTCTTTACTAAAACTTACCGGAACTGCTGCCACCTTTAATGTGGCATTCCTAAAGTCTAGGAAATCATTTCCAAAGAGTTTAAATTGCTTCAGAGATATTCCTGTCTTTTCTGACCAACTACCCATGTGTTTCCATTTATTTATCAAACCATTTTCAACGCTGCAGATTTGAAATTTACTTTCTGTTATATGACCAACCTCCTAAGAAATAAACAAACACATGGTCAGCTATACAGATATGTGTACATGTTTTTTTTCAGCAATCGAATATTTTCTAAAACAACGATATCTGTCCAGTTCAAAAGATCAAAGAATTCTCAATTCTCATTTAATTTTGTCAATAGAACGGAACCATGCACAACTTTTATACAAATGAGTGGTTTAGTGAGCTAATAATCCAGCATAATCCACCATTTTCTTTATAAATAAATATACCAAGTCAGGCATATGACAGATATTTGCCACCTTTTTGTTGATGGATAACTTTTGATATTGGCATTCTTTTTTGAGTTGGTATTTTCGTGATACTTTTTTTTCATTATGAGAACTATAAAAGTATTAGCTAGGAAAGAATGTCGAATAAACCAAATAAACAAGTTTCAAAGTTTTATTATATACTTCTGATGTACTAGAATTTCAAATATATGACACAATAAAAAATTAAATATATTACTGATATCTACCTTAGCTGTCTTCATGACTACAGTCCGATTGAACATGGAGGTGCGTTTATGGTAAGAGCAAGAGAGGGGCTCTAATGACGTTATATTGTGCTGTGTAACTATGGTGGAAAATATGTCCAACATCTTTAATTTTGCATCTGCTAGATGGTTAGTAAATTCCTTAAATATAACGTTAATGAAAGAAATATCACTGAGAATAAATGAAATTATTCAAGAACTTTTTATATATAGACGACATCAGTTAATCGATATCCAAATCTCGCAACACAATTGAAATGCGACAATTAAAAGAAACAAGCAAACCACGAAATTGCGAATGGAAATTCATCAATAATTATTCTCCTTTTCTAACTTGATTTGATGAATGTTTCATTGAATTAGTATGTTGTATTATAATTTTTGTATTTGGTTTGTGATAGGTATGAGCGCATATTGTTACAATATCTATAACCATTATATTATTCTGTGTAACTCAATATTTTTTACAGACGGAAATGCTTGAACTAAGTTAGGAATATAACAGTTTTGTTTTTTGAATTTGTTTATTGTGATTCATTTTTTGATTTGGCCATTTGATAAGGGACTTTCCATTTTGAATTTTCCTTGCAGTTTTGTTCTGTTCTACTGAATTTTGCTTTTTTTCATAAATCATATCATTAAGTATTGCTGTTATTTCTCATATTCTGAAATGTGCTAGTATTAGCAGATTTTCCTTTCAGATTTTTCTTTCATACATGTATATTGCTTTTGAACATTTGGTAGGTGTAAGGACAACCAAAAAAAAAAACAACGTGTTAATAAAACAACATGGTCGCAAAATATTCTATAATAGAATTTATATTGGTTCAATCATTCCAGTTTTTTTTTTGATTTTGATGCATAATGCGTTCAATGGCATACATATATTAACCAAGCACTGTAAACATTTAAGTAGGCAAAGTTTGTAAGCTTGGTACCTTTCATAACTAATACGAAATCATATTTTACGAAAAATTGATTATATAGATATAAGAAGATGTGGTGTGAGTGCCAATGAGACAATTCATCATCCAAACATGTATATCATATATTTGAAAGGTTAATAGTTACCACTGCTGGAAGATAGTCATGTTCACATGTTTCGAAATCGGGTCCTGTTGATTGTTGTTTAAGTGATATGATTTTACCATCGCTATACTCACTACCGTTAAGATCAACTATTTGTTGATCTTCTGACAGTAATATCCAAGGAAAATGTAAGACTTCTTCTGTTTTAGCCTACAATGTAAAACAAAACAAAAAATTTTCAACTTGTGATATAAAAATTGTTATTGGATCACAACAAAATGCAAGCGTTTTCAACATTTGTCATATTTCTTCATTTTAAGTTGAAACCTTTCAAATATTTAAGGCTCTTTACTATGAAAAATGAAAGTTAAGAATTAAACAAAGGAAAAAAAGGGATACAAAAATAAAAATATGTGTAAGGAGATATCAGATAACCAGAAAAAGTCACAAATGATAACATATTCACTCGAATGACAGATCTTCTTTAGATGTGAAAAAGAATAACAATCAGTGTTTTGTTCTCTTTAGTTTACGGAAATTATGTGTTTTCTTAGATTGTTGAAACAATATTCAATGACATTTATTTTTAAAACCTCAAAGTCTTATGTTACCTGAAATAAAATCCTTTTTAGCTTCTCTGTAGAGGTAATCACAAATATTCCATCTGGTTTATATTTAGATACAAACTTTATGTACTGTTCAGGACCTTGGTAATTTGTAGTTTTTACCATTCTGGTCGACACTGGCTTCAAAGACAATTGCCTTATAAGATCTGTGATGCATGCGGAATCTAAGAAACAATAGAATACACCTATAATTCCATAAATACAATTTAAAAATACGAATGAAAGCAAGGATTATTTGCTCTCGTGATATTTTGCTTAATTTTATTTTATGTAAGGAATATAGTTCTGGATACATAGCAAGACATGCATAAAACAATGTCGATGTACATACTTTTCGAGTTCATTCGAGTTTGTGTTTTCTCACCTTGATTCGTATCCCTTCATAGATTTAAAAATTAATAAGCTTACGATGTATTATCTTCTGGAGAAAGTTTTCACAGATTTTGTCCCCGGGAGCATTAAGAAAACATAAGTAAAGCATAATGATAAAGAAACTCCATAGTTTGCCTTTTCAGGCAATTTAGATTGTTACGGAACAGTTTTTTTTGTCGATACTTGATTTAAATAAGGAGAGAATGTTTTTGCAGCGTATAAGAAAATAAAAATAAGACGATATCAATTTGTCTTTTCAAAGAAAGGTAAGAAGATTCGGGATCTTCTGTCATAAAAATGTATATTAATCTGAGTGGTGTTATAGAACGCATGCGTATAGGAAAACATTTGGTCCTCAACCGAGATAGACAAAACACCAAGGCGGTATAAAAGATAATCCATAACTTAGTCCTCTGCTGTAGAACTACAAGTAAACTGAACAACTTGTGTTTATTAATTAAACTGAATATCAGGGCTAACGGTGTAAAGTTATATTACTTTATACTAATCTATATATAAGCTGGAATTGTTAATTATTGGTACTTATTTTTTATTCCTTTACCTCATCTGCATTTAGCAATCTTTTTCTGAAATGTTCAACTTCGTATTTGATTTTACTTACTTATTGATATGGAAACGACAAATGTGTCGGGCGTACCTAAATATAAGGTAAGTTTGCTTGGTGAGTTTATTATACATTATTCCTTTGTATTGAAAAGCTATTGCAATTTTTATACGTCATGTTTAGATTGTCTCTCTACCTCCTTTGACATTTAGAGAATAATGATATATGGAGAATAAAAAAAGAATTTAGCCGATTTGATTGATATATTACGTCATTGGTGTTAACGTTTCATAATTCAAATTAATATAATGTAAGTCAAGGTACCTTAACAAAATTCACAAAAAAAGTTTGATATCAATTTTAATAATGATGTCATTTTAGATTTCCTATCGATTGCTAAAATATTAATCAAAGTATCCCCACATGGGGCTAACTTTATCTTCATTAACAAGCTTGGATACATCGGAGAAATTAATGAATACAAACTCTCATTAACAGGAAATTGAGTAATTATCTGGAAATCAAAAAAAAAAAAACTATAACCATCTAACGCGAATAATATTCCATGAATGACAAATACAAAATAAATGAATGATTAAATGTTGGTAATCAACAAACAACCCACGTTTTTACATCGTAGATGAGACCAGTGAGATCTTTTTAATACAGTACTGTATTCATGAGATGATAGGTTAACTACAAGCAAGACAACAACAAGATAAACATTATTTTTCCTGTTTACTATTTGTTATTAAAACCTCAAAATTACAATATCTTATAAATAATGATATGTAACTTTGATTTTTTGAATAAATGTTTGTTGGTATATTACCATGTGCGTGTTTGCATTGAGGCCTCGGTCTCGTAAATAATTTTATTGTAACTTACTGAAAGTATAGTCATGATAAAGAAGTATATTGCGCCACTGCCTATTCACAGCAATGTCAGCTAACAATGTATTACTGTAACTGCAGTCTTGCCGGAGCTGTATCATACTGGTACTAGTCACGTGACAAAATCCACGAATCACTACAAGACTTGGGATAGAACGAAGGATCATCTGTTTGTCTAATACAATGGCTGTTTTACAGTCAACAAATAGGATGAAGCCATGAACATCCTCTTCCACCAGCTTACAGACTATAATACATGTATATGGGAAAAGTACGATACATTTAACAGATCTCACCAAATTACATTTGTTTTAGAAAAAAATGGTGATATACATATTGATGTTTTGTATGAACAAAAGATTACACAGATAGAAGAGATTTTACTTCATTTTTACATAGAAAACTGGCAAAATAGAATATTTGTAAAAAAAAATCGGACTTGTTTAAAGACAGTTATGGAAGTTTAAAAAACTTGTCGTATGCATTTAGAAGTACATTTGGAAAATTTAGACATGGAGTAACTTCGTTGAGAATCGAAACAGGGACGTATAAAAATAAAAATGTAGACGATAGCATCTGTTGTATGTGTGATTATAAAATAGAAGACAAAAACATGTCATAATAGCATGCCCTTAATATGCAGATTTGCGTTTTTGTTTCTATAGTGAAGCTATGAAGTATAATGTTGATTTAAATGATTTGTCTGAGGATATTAAATTTGTGTATCTACTTCAAAATGTAAATTTTTTGATTGGTTGCCGAAACCTGCTTTAATATTTTAAATAATAAATACCTTTTATATTCTTAAAATGAAATTATATTAACAGTCGTATGTATTCAAACAGTTCTATATAGAATTTGTTTTGCATAATTCTTAATTGAATAGTTTTTGTATTTTGAAATTGTAGGTTGTCTGTATTACATTGTGTAGATACTCTTATGTACTGTATATTTTTGTAATAATTACATCAGATGTATGTTTCATTATAATACTCTAGGATTGTGAACGCGTTGACCGTGTGCAAATTTTTAGAATGTACTTCGGTCAACGCTTTTACACCCTAATGAAGTTACAAAAAGAAGCATTCAATTCTTAATTGCAAGTACATTGTAGTGAGACTATAACAAAACATTGTATCCGAATCTACATACTTTTATCTGTCTTTGTAGATAGTGATTCGGTCCGCTTACATGTCCTAAATGATTTTCTTATACTTATATCACTCTGAACGACAATAAAATTTCCAATGCAGGCGTTGAACAATCGATCTGATTAATATAAACTTTAATTGAGCACCCTGATTAAAAATGAAACATTTTTCGTTACATTTGAAAAATATCAAATATTAAAAGTATTTTGTCTAAAAGTTTAAATTGCCATGAATTATATTGATATTCGTTTGCAATAAACTTTGGGACTTTCCTTTTTGAATTTTCCTCGGAGTTCAGTATTTTTATGTTTTTACTTTTTGCGATGTCGGATTATTTTTTGTTTAGTAAAAAAGTGGAACATTCTTTTTAAGAAGTATATTTGAATATACCAAAAGTTAACCAAAAAGCCCACCAGTAACATTAATATTCATTATTGGTCGAAGCATCGGAATAAAGTACGCCCTACTTCATTATTTGTTAAAGCTTTAAACGAAATATCAGGCAAAACGTTATATTGGACTAGGAATATACAGGATATTTAAACAATATTTATACAATTACAAGCATTAATTATGCGGTGGATGTTTTTGTTCAATTATTCATGTACATGTACCTTTTCTGGTTAACTCCATTGTACCATCACTAAAAGTGGCATTCATAACTTCCAACTTGACGGCATCATTAGTCAAAGCCTCGGAAAATAAACAAGGCCATACTTCATCACTATGTAAAGCTTCTGGCGAAATTGCAGGACAAGCACCATCTTGGATAAGGGTGGCTGAAAGTATTTAATGTAATAAACGGGTGTTAGAAACACAGAACTTAAGGTATACGCAGTATACAACGACAAGCTTGTGTACAATAATAACTATAATTTAATTAAAGGTGAACAGTTTGAAGATATTTTAGTTTATTGTCTAAATAAAGGCAACAGTAGTATACCGCTGTTCAAAACTCATAAATCAATGGACAAAAAACAAAATCGGGGTATCAAACTAAAACCTAGGGAAACGCATTAAATATAAGAGAAGAACAACGACATAACACCGGAACGTAACACACACAGAAACGGACCAAGCATCAGACAACACACCACGAGAATAACAAATATAACATGAAAACCAAATACATGAATTTGGGATAGACAAGTACCGTGCCATGTCTTATCTCAATATCTCAAAAATAAGAGAAAACACAAACGGCTCAACGTTAAAATGCAACACACACATAAACGAACAATAATATAACAATGGCTAAAAAGGTTGATTCCTTATTATACAATATCAAAATCGTTGAGGAGATTCGTAAGAACCTTTTAGAAAGGATAATTACTTGAAATGTAATTTAGAATACACGTTTTACATGTGTTATGCATGTGAGATAATATGAAAATCTTACCTATTTTGAAAGTAGGTAACGAAATCACCTTGAATGCAATTTGTAATAGAACCAGAGAAACACAACCAGTACTCGACAGCATGATGAATAAAAGACAACTAAAAGACTGTTAAATTATCAATAGAATAATCAAATGTTGGTATTGCATGTTTGCAGCCTAAAACGACTATGTTATGCAATTCGTTTCCTTTTGAATTCCCTCTCAGCTGGTTAAGTTCTCTTAATCGGATTTCGAATTATTGGATTAAAGTCCATATATTCGTTTTAATTCATCGATTTGATTAACTCCAACAATTTTGATTACCCATCAGTTTAAGACATTATATTTTTCATTTTGTAAAGCAGGTATTTTGGAAATTGTATTCTATTAAGAAATTATTCCCTATAAGTCTAAGTTGCAATTGCGAAACATCATGTTTAGTAGTTGTCGTATGTTGATGTGGTTTATAAATGTTTATTATTTCTTTTTTTTATATAGATTAGTTTGTTGAACTTCCCGTTTGAATTGTTTTACACTTGTCATATTGGTGTCTGTTGTAGCTAGCTGTTTGCTGTGATTCCAGGATCCGTGTTGGAGACCATACTTTGGCCTTTAATGGGTTTTCTTTAACAAATTGTAACTTGGATAGAGAGTGGTCTCATTGGCACTCATACCACATATTCTTATATCTACTCGATTAGTTGTTACCCTTTAAAAAAAACCTATCCTCCTTCACGTAATCCCTTCGTAAATTTTACGGACGCCATCACGAGTTGGTTGACCGTTATGGAATAACCGTTTCACAACTGATATTGAATATGTTCCTTACGTCTTAACTACAATCCCCTTCCCTTTCATGAATTTGACCTACCGAATTAGACTATTTACCAGATTTTATATCAAATAAGCAACACGATGGGTGCCACATGTGAAGCAGAATCTGTTTACCCTTCCGGAGCACCTGAGATCACTCCTAGTTTTTGGTGGGGTTCGTGTTGTTTATTCTTTGGTTTTCTATGTTGTGTCATGTGAACTATTGTTTGTCTGTTCGACTTTTTAATTTTTAACCATGGCTTTGTCAGTTTGTTTTAGATTTATGAGTTTGACTGTCCCTTTGGTGTTTTTCGTCCCTCTTTCATTATAAATATGATTTATAACACTATTAATTGCTACTAAGTGATATTGAAAAAAATCGATTCTTTTTAGCCCCAGATGATTGTTTAAAAGTTTATATCATTAAATAATTCCAAACTATCTAAAAACATGCCATTTATTAAATGTCAACAGACAGTCATCTCAACAGATTATATTTAAACATGTTAAACTTGACATCGCCAGGAGTATATATAACAATACAAAAACAAATGTCTGTAGAAACTCGTATTTATTTACCATTTCAACCAAAATATCGAAATAACAAAACTTTTTAGTCATGAATGACGGAAACAACTGACAAGGTATCTGATCACCCAAATAATTTTATTAAAAAGGATTTGTAAAATGAATAAAAACAACCATTGTTTTTATATCTGTCATATTTGTTTTTGAAAATTGATTTTAATTCAATTGTTTTATTTGTTCCATGTCATTTTTATACCTATATTGAGTTGTTTTCCTTAATAACGACAGGTCATTCTTTTAAGGAATCAACCCGGACGATACCAATGTTCAATGAAATATGCTTCAGGTCATAAAAAAACGAACTGTGCACGATCATCTTTTTATTCACAAAAATGTTAACAGTATTTTTTAAACATTAAACTATCATGATTTTCTGTTTGAACACAAATTACATTGCTTTTAATAAGGAATTTATTCTGAATAGTTCATTCATTTAACAATGTGGCAGAAATAATCTGTGGCAATGTCTGCATAATGATTTCTAACGTTTATATCAAGATTAGTTAGTAAGATTTATTTCACATCATAAATGAGCCGTATGGGGAATCAAACCGGAACACATTATAATGGAGATTACCGCGTTATGGTGTCTGGTAAAATAGGATGCAAATTCTACAATTTTTTGCAGAAAATAATATATGTTTGATGATAAACAAATATATACTAGTTCAGTGATAATGATTGCCATACTAATTTCCAAATTGTACACAAGAAAAAAAAACCCTAAAAATATTACAAGTCTAACAAAGGCCAAAGGCTCCTGACTTGGAACAGGCGCAAAAAATTCGGCGGGGTTAAACATGTTTATGAGATCTCAACCCTCCTCCTATACCTCTAGCCAATATAGTAAAGTAAACGCATAACAATACGCATATTTAAAATTTAGTTCAAGAAAAGTCCGAGTCTGATGTCAGAAGATGTAACCAAAGAAAATAAACAAAAAGACAATTATACATAAATAACAACAGACTACTAGCGGTTAACTGACATGTCAGCTCCAGACTTCAATTAAACTGATTGAAAGATTATGATTTCATCATATGGGGTTTAGTATCATACCATCATAACATAACTTGAAAATTAAATATAAAAAAAAATCATTTACCGCGATAGAAATGTCATTACAAATAGAAAAAAACCATAGCACCCCCTCCTTTTTCATAAACTAAGTTTTACAATAAACTACTTACAAAGTGTCTTGTATTTTTCATACATAGTTATAAGACGGTAACAATCTTTATTAATGCAGTTACAGGATTTTTTTTTTATTGTGTATGGATAATAATTTCTAAGGTTTATATCTAGATTAATAAGTGAGTTTTATTCCATATTCTAAACGAGCCGTAAAAAAACCTGAACGCAATAGAAAGGAATATCCTACTGTAGTGCGGTCGGTAATATGGACGATCAATTTCGCAAATCTTTGTTTTTATTTTTTTAACGGTTTATAAGTCAGATAATACAAATTTAAGTTTGTCCTCGTCACCGCAGGGTGTCATAATTACCCAAATAAACACTTTTCTACGGTATCATTTGATAAATCCTGACACCACTCGGTGTTTCTTAGACCAGGAAAAACTTAAACTATACATTATAAAATTGAGAATGGAAATGGGGAATGTGTCAAAGAGACAACAACCCGACCAAATAAAAAAAAACAACAGCAGAAGGTCACCAACAGGTCTTCAATGTAGCGAGAAATTCCCTCACCTGGAGGCGTCCTTCAGCTGGCCCCTAAACAAATATATACTAGTTTAGTAATAATGAACGCCATACTTATTTCCAAATTGTACACAAGAAACTAAAATTAAAATAATACAGGACTAACAAAAACCAGAGGCTCCTGACTTGTGGACAGGCGCAAAAATGTGGCGGGGTTAAACATGTTTGTGAGATCTCAACCCTCCTTCTATACCTCTAACCAATGTAGAAAAGTAAACGCATAACAATACGCATATTAAAATTCAGTTCAAGAGAAGTCCGAGTCTGTTGTCAGAAGATGTAACCAAAGAAAATAAACAAAATGACAATAATACACAAATAACAACAGACTACTAGCAGTTAACTGACATGCCAGCTCCAGACTTCAATTAAACTGACTGAAAGATTATGATTTCATCATATGGGGTTTAGTATCATACCATCATAACATAACTTGAAAATTAAATATAAAAAAAATCATTTACCGCGATAGAAATGTCATTACAAATAGAAAAAACCATAGCACCCCTCCTTTTTCATAAACTAAGTTTTACAATAAACTACTTACAAAGTGTCTTGTATTTTTCATACATAGTTATAAGACGGTAACAATCTTTATTAATGCAGTTACAGGAATTTTTTTTTATTGTGTATGGATAATAATTTCTAAGGTTTATATCTAGATTAATAAGTGAGTTTTATTCCATATTCTAAACAAGCCGTAAAAAAACCTGAACGCAATAGAAAGGAATATCCTACTGTAGTGCGGTCGGTAATATGGACGATCAATTTCGCAAATCTTTGTTTTTATTTTTTTAACGGTTTATAAGTCAGATAATACAAATTTAAGTTTGTCCTCGTCACCGCAGGGTGTCATAATTACCCAAATAAACACTTTTCTACGGTATCATTTGATAAATCCTGACACCACTCGGTGTTTCTTAGACCAGGAAAAACTTAAACTATACATTATAAAATTGAGAATGGAAATGGGGAATGTGTCAAAGAGACAACAACCCGACCAAATAAAAAAAACAACAGCAGAAGGTCACCAACAGGTCTTCAATGTAGCGAGAAATTCCCTCACCTGGAGGCGTCCTTCAGCTGGCCCCTAAACAAATATATAACTAGTTTAGTAATAATGAACGCCATACTTATTTCCAAATTGTACACAAGAAACTAAAATTAAAATAATACAGGACTAACAAAAACCAGAGGCTCCTGACTTGGGACAGGCGCAAAAATGTGGCGGGGTTAAACATGTTTGTGAGATCTCAACCCTCCTTCTATACCTCTAACCAATGTAGAAAAGTAAACGCATAACAATACGCATATTAAAATTCAGTTCAAGAGAAGTCCGAGTCTGTTGTCAGAAGATGTAACCAAAGAAAATAAACAAAATGACAATAATACACAAATAACAACAGACTACTAGCAGTTAACTGACATGCCAGCTCCAGACTTCAATTAAACTGACTGAAAGATTATGATTTCATCATATGGGGTTTAGTATCATACCATCATAACATAACTTGAAAATTAAATATAAAAAAAATCATTTACCGCGATAGAAATGTCATTACAAATAGAAAAAACCATAGCACCCCCTCCTTTTTCATAAACTAAGTTTTACAATAAACTACTTACAAAGTGTCTTGTATTTTTCATACATAGTTATAAGACGGTAACAATCTTTATTAATGCAGTTACAGGATTTTTTTTTATATTGTGTATGGATAATAATTTCTAAGGTTTATATCTAGATTAATAAGTGAGTTTTATTCCATATTCTAAACGAGCCGTAAAAAAACCTGAACGCAATAGAAAGGAATATCCTACTGTAGTGCGGTCGGTAATATGGACGATCAATTTCGCAAATCTTTGTTTTTATTTTTTTAACGGTTTATAAGTCAGATAATACAAATTTAAGTTTGTCCTCGTCACCGCAGGGTGTCATAATTACCCAAATAAACACTTTTCTACGGTATCATTTGATAAATCCTGACACCACTCGGTGTTTCTTAGACCAGGAAAAACTTAAACTATACATTATAAAATTGAGAATGGAAATGGGGAATGTGTCAAAGAGACAACAACCCGACCAAATAAAAAAAACAACAGCAGAAGGTCACCAACAGGTCTTCAATGTAGCGAGAAATTCCCTCACCTGGAGGCGTCCTTCAGCTGGCCCCTAAACAAATATATACTAGTTTAGTAATAATGAACGCCATACTTATTTCCAAATTGTACACAAGAAACTAAAATTAAAATAATACAGGACTAACAAAAACCAGAGGCTCCTGACTTGGGACAGGCGCAAAAATGTGGCGGGGTTAAACATGTTTGTGAGATCTCAACCCTCCTTCTATACCTCTAACCAATGTAGAAAAGTAAACGCATAACAATACGCATATTAAAATTCAGTTCAAGAGAAGTCCGAGTCTGTTGTCAGAAGATGTAACCAAAGAAAATAAACAAAATGACAATAATACACAAATAACAACAGACTACTAGCAGTTAACTGACATGCCAGCTCCAGACTTCAATTAAACTGACTGAAAGATTATGATTTCATCATATGGGGTTTAGTATCATACCATCATAACATAACTTGAAAATTAAATATAAAAAAAATCATTTACCGCGATAGAAATGTCATTACAAATAGAAAAAACCATAGCACCCCCTCCTTTTTCATAAACTAAGTTTTACAATAAACTACTTACAAAGTGTCTTGTATTTTTCATACATAGTTATAAGACGGTAACAATCTTTATTAATGCAGTTACAGGATTTTTTTTTATATTGTGTATGGATAATAATTTCTAAGGTTTATATCTAGATTAATAAGTGAGTTTTATTCCATATTCTAAACGAGCCGTAAAAAAACCTGAACGCAATAGAAAGGAATATCCTACTGTAGTGCGGTCGGTAATATGGACGATCAATTTCGCAAATCTTTGTTTTTATTTTTTTAACGGTTTATAAGTCAGATAATACAAATTTAAGTTTGTCCTCGTCACCGCAGGGTGTCATAATTACCCAAATAAACACTTTTCTACGGTATCATTTGATAAATCCTGACACCACTCGGTGTTTCTTAGACCAGGAAAAACTTAAACTATACATTATAAAATTGAGAATGGAAATGGGGAATGTGTCAAAGAGACAACAACCCGACCAAATAAAAAAAACAACAGCAGAAGGTCACCAACAGGTCTTCAATGTAGCGAGAAATTCCCTCACCTGGAGGCGTCCTTCAGCTGGCCCCTAAACAAATATATACTAGTTTAGTAATAATGAACGCCATACTTATTTCCAAATTGTACACAAGAAACTAAAATTAAAATAATACAGGACTAACAAAAACCAGAGGCTCCTGACTTGGGACAGGCGCAAAAATGTGGCGGGGTTAAACATGTTTGTGAGATCTCAACCCTCCTTCTATACCTCTAACCAATGTAGAAAAGTAAACGCATAACAATACGCATATTAAAATTCAGTTCAAGAGAAGTCCGAGTCTGTTGTCAGAAGATGTAACCAAAGAAAATAAACAAAATGACAATAATACACAAATAACAACAGACTACTAGCAGTTAACTGACATGCCAGCTCCAGACTTCAATTAAACTGACTGAAAGATTATGATTTCATCATATGGGGTTTAGTATCATACCATCATAACATAACTTGAAAATTAAATATAAAAAAAATCATTTACCGCGATAGAAATGTCATTACAAATAGAAAAAACCATAGCACCCCCTCCTTTTTCATAAACTAAGTTTTACAATAAACTACTTACAAAGTGTCTTGTATTTTTCATACATAGTTATAAGACGGTAACAATCTTTATTAATGCAGTTACAGGATTTTTTTTTATATTGTGTATGGATAATAATTTCTAAGGTTTATATCTAGATTAATAAGTGAGTTTTATTCCATATTCTAAACGAGCCGTAAAAAAACCTGAACGCAATAGAAAGGAATATCCTACTGTAGTGCGGTCGGTAATATGGACGATCAATTTCGCAAATCTTTGTTTTTATTTTTTTAACGGTTTATAAGTCAGATAATACAAATTTAAGTTTGTCCTCGTCACCGCAGGGTGTCATAATTACCCAAATAAACACTTTTCTACGGTATCATTTGATAAATCCTGACACCACTCGGTGTTTCTTAGACCAGGAAAAACTTAAACTATACATTATAAAATTGAGAATGGAAATGGGGAATGTGTCAAAGAGACAACAACCCGACCAAATAAAAAAAACAACAGCAGAAGGTCACCAACAGGTCTTCAATGTAGCGAGAAATTCCCTCACCTGGAGGCGTCCTTCAGCTGGCCCCTAAACAAATATATACTAGTTTAGTAATAATGAACGCCATACTTATTTCCAAATTGTACACAAGAAACTAAAATTAAAATAATACAGGACTAACAAAAACCAGAGGCTCCTGACTTGGGACAGGCGCAAAAATGTGGCGGGGTTAAACATGTTTGTGAGATCTCAACCCTCCTTCTATACCTCTAACCAATGTAGAAAAGTAAACGCATAACAATACGCATATTAAAATTCAGTTCAAGAGAAGTCCGAGTCTGTTGTCAGAAGATGTAACCAAAGAAAATAAACAAAATGACAATAATACACAAATAACAACAGACTACTAGCAGTTAACTGACATGCCAGCTCCAGACTTCAATTAAACTGACTGAAAGATTATGATTTCATCATATGAACGTCAGGCACAATCCTTCCCGTGAGGGCTTTAGTATCATACCATCATAACATATATGAGAAGAACATAAACCGTGTCATGCCAACAACTGTTTTTAGAAAAAAATGTGTTTAGTTCCGACATTTATCTATAACAAATCGACCGTAAGGTATGGTTTTTCTTATTGTCAAATGTCGTACAGTTGCATATAATTGCTTACATTCACTGTAAATGAATTTTAGTCCATAGTTGTTCTATTTGAAATCAAATCACATCACATCTCCTTATTTTGATTTTAAATAGTTTTGCGCGATGTTGATGTCACATATTAAAGTATAATTGTGAGCATTATTTACAGTAATTTGCTGTACGATTTTTTTTCTTTTTACTTCAATAACTAATACCAATAATTGGCAGCTAAATTGACTAGGATTTGTCTTCTCAAATTGGAGAAAAATTGTCCGCTTGAAAATATAACAAGAAAACAATTATTATTTGCATGTTAAATCAGCATTAGATTAGAAATAATCTAACTGGATTCATAAACTCCAGGAAACAGTTAAATTAATTTTCAGGTAAACCAATTTCAATAATTACAAATGTAACTTTTTCATATTATATAATCTGTCTTCAAATATCAGCCTTTAGTTGTAATAAAATACTATCAATTTTCTCATGGGAGATAATCACGAATACTCCATCTGCTTTGTATTAGATAATAACTTAATGTATTGTTGAGTACTTTGGTACTTATAAATTTGGACCACTCTGATAAACATTGGATTCATTGACAATTGTTGTATTAGATCTGTGAGGCATTCTGAATCTGAAATAGATGGATGTACTACACGACGTAGTATTATTTCATCAATAAAACTTTAGAATGAAATGGATGCTAACACATATAATATGTTAAAAGGAGACATTAAGAAAATAACGATGCTCTGTTTCATTTTCATTCAAACAAGTAAAATATTTAATTTTTTTTATTTATACGAATAAAGGCAACAGTAGTATACCGCTGTTCAAAACTCATAAATCCATGGACAAAAAATCAACCCGTATCTTGACAATTGTAAACATATCTGCATTACCAAATATCATTCGTTTTCAATCACATATAAAATTAAAGTACATTTTAAAATCAGGCGGAAATTCATGGAGTGAGATATAACATTGGCAAGAGAATTAACTATTTGAATGAAAACATTTAGTTACTGCTGTACTACAGTTAAAAAAATAAGAACATGTCTTATGATTGCAAAGAGACAACTATCACATAAACGTCGTATGAAGTGGATTTAGGCAATTGTACGATCTTAAAGATGAGAAAACTCAACATCATATAATCGGCTTAATAAGACATTGGTTTTACCATAGACTAATAACTAATAATTACCAAAATTTGAAACGCATACCCTACGGAAATTAAGTAATTATCAAAAAAAGTCATTAAAGTTATAATTACCTAAAGCAATCATTATTCAAATATTGATGATGCTCCAAAAAAAGTTCACGGTTGGATTGAAACCTAGTGATCTTTATGTTCAGCCTACTTCATGCTCATATTTATCAATGCTATTTAGATAATCTGTGATTTGAATATCATAAGGATAACATTCATTCTCATTTTCCACATTTACAATACTGTCTTGATTTGATTTAGTTATATTTAATAGTAAATGTAATATTATATTACGTGCAACTTTAACAAGCTATGGTTTATGTGAAAATTCATTTCAATTCAATAAAAAGAAACACAACCATATTTCATGGAATGCATCTCATAATTTTTTACAATAAACAAAATGTCATATGTTTATAATATTTTAGAAGATCTTCTTTTCTTGATTTGTCAAGGACGTTTGGCAAGATAACATACGAGATACAGCTGTTTTCATCTTACTTGTATTGCTGCTACAACTCGAACTTATCAACCTTTTTAAAGGTCAAGACAAACACATGATGAGCTATGATTTTGTTAGACAGCATCATGTCCCTTTTCTAAAAATGATTATTGGAAGATACTAAGACCTAATATTAAATATGAAATAATAAAAAAAAGGTAAACACTAATATAAAAAAAAATACTGGACTCAGAGTAAAATCAAGTCGAATAGTTCTTATTCAAATGGCAAAATCAAATGAACAAACACATCAAAAACGAATAAACAACAACTGTCCTATTCCTGACAATTGGTACAGGCATTTCCAAATGTAGAAAATGATGGATTAAACCTGGTTTTATAGCGCTCAACCTCTCACTTTGTACAACAGTCCTGTCAAATTCCGGTATATTTACAATAATGCGTGACCTAAACAGACATAATACATATAATTATCAAAATATGGGTGCAGCAGTTATCATCATGTGACAATTTTAAAAGAAACAATTTCGCGTGTCTGACGTTAGAAAAATTATACGTCACATATTTTTGTCGTTCAATGTTTATACAAACAATTTTAAAATTTCACATGGGCGATGTTAATATACAGGGTTAAAAAATCAAAAGTATGTTAGTCTTGTATTATTTTAATTTTAGTTTCCTGTGTACAATTTGGAAATTAGTATGGCGTTCATTATCACTACACTAGTATATATTTGTTTAGGGGCCAGCTGAAGGACGCCTCCGGGTTCGGGAATTTCTCGCTACATTGAAGACCTGTTGGTGACCTTCTGCTGTTGTTTTTTTATTTGGTCGGGTTGTTGTCTCTTTGATACATTCCCCATTTCCATTCTCAATTTTAGAATGAATTTCAGAAATAGACCAAGATTTAAAATAGTCCAAGAGTTCTTCGTTACACGGTGCGCTATTGAACTATTATTCGCTCTCACCAAAGATGGAATTTACTGACCATATATCACCCCATATGGAATTTACTGACCCCATATATATCGAATTAGCTCACGAACACACCATGCAACTAATAATATACAGATTTTGTGTCTTTGTTTTTGTTGTGAATGTACTGATATTATGTCATGGAGATATCTTTTGTTTTTTTTAATATGAGTATCCTGATTGGCAAAATAATGATATCAGAAAAAAAGGCAGACGATGTTAAAGATGACTGATATATACCTTATGTTAAGCTGTATTCATCAAAATCTCTCAAAAAATTTAGCACTTAATGCTATACAATATCGTTTTAACTTTGTTGGGTCGAACTTCATGATATTTTGATATGAGCGTCACTGGTGAGTCTAATGTAGACGAATCGCGCGGCTGGCGTACTTTATTTTAATCCTGGTACCTTTGATAACTATTCACTAAGGCGTTTTTGTAGACCAAACGCGTGTCTAGCATACACAAAAATAAATCAACTATCTTTAATAATAAGTGTTATATATTAACACACTGAATTCTTTGTGTTTGATCTTTGTAACTACAAACATTTTTTAAAACGGTGTAAACAAAGGCAACAGTAGTATGCCGCTCAGTTTAATGTGCTTTGAAATTTTGATATTCAATTTGATTGGGGACTTTCCTTTTTGGATATTCCTCGGAGATCAGTATTTTTGTGAATTTAATTTATACCACTGTTCGAAAGACAGAAATCGATTGAGAGAAAGCAAATCCGGGTTACAAACTAAAACTGAGATAAACACATCAACTATAAGAGGAAAACAATGAAACAACAGAAACACTGAAGTGCATCAAAAAACCAAAGCGACAATGCAACAATATTTAAAAATTCGAAAACACCAAGCGTAACCCCGTTATTTACCCTTGTGTCTGGCTCATGTCCTTAACCTCTTCAACAGAAAGCTAATGCATTAAACCAGGTTTAATCCACGATTTTTTTTAAACCAAGTCAGGAATATCACGTTTGTTTTTCATTCGTTTGTCTTTTGTACATTTAATATCCCGACACTAAGTAATTGTTCTATAATGAAGCCATTATGTTATTGTTCTATTATGATACTGAAAATACTTTGACCAACAAAATTATTTCATATCTTTTTCTGTGTGAGGTAAAATTCTCACGTCAAACAAGCGACTATCAACAGAGTGGATATGAATCTTACAATGCAGTCACGTTTCTGTGTTGATTTTAAATACATATATAAGTAAGCAATGCATGTGGTTGCTTAATTTTATATAACCCTTTTGTGCTTATTTGTTAAATATTTGTTTTTTTTTATTGCGCTTGTGACACAGTGGTGATTTCTATATTCCTATTTTGACAATTTTACCTCTTATGTCTGTTTCGTTGTAAAAATGACGGAATATGATGCGACTGTCATACAAATGAGAGGTTTAGCGCTATAAAACCAGGTTCAATCCACCAATTTCTACATTTAGAAATGCCTGTACTAAGTCAGGAATATGGCAGTTGTTGTTCATTCGTTTGATGTGTTTTATCATTTGATTTTGCAATTGGATTAAAGACTTTCTGGTTTTTTTTTACCTTGGGGTTTAATATTTTTGTGATTTTACTTTCTGATATGTTCGAGCTTTTGATTTCTTTATTAACATTTTATTAAAGACTTTCCGATATGAATTTTCCGTTATTCTACTTTCAATGCAGTATACAATGTTATTTAATTTATAGGACAGCAACCCTACTACAAAAAACACCACATAAATGTACATTCCTCAACAGTAAACATGTATGAATTCAAGGGGTTTATCTGTATCGAATGTATACGATTTACGAGTTTGACTGTCCCTTTGGTGTCTTTCGTCCCTCTTTTATACTTTTACATAACAGAGAAACTATCCATGGTTCGCAGGGCATAATTTCATGCAATGTGATTATACACGAGTTAGATAGATAAACGCGTGAACATATTACTGTTCAGAAATGAGATATTGATGTTATCAAGTTACAAATACTGTTATACAAATAAAACCATTAAAACTTTTAAATAAAAAATAAAATGTATAGCACTGATGACACTTTGAACTTTGAATACAAAACGCGCGACTGGTGTTAATTTGATATAATCCATTCTGGTATGAATGATTATGTTTATCATTTCTAAAACTGTTTAATTAAAATCATTAAAAACAATAATTTTTAGTGTATGATTAATACATCATTAATAAGCTACTCTAAATATCAATTTGAATTATTCATTCAAAATACCGTTAGCGATGTAAATGTTTACATTTTATCATTAATCTTCTTTAAGCCAGGCCAGGTAAAACTTTACATGACTATATATATAAGCAATAGAAAATCATGAACAGAAACAGGAAAATAAACACCAGTTAACACAGTAAGTAGTCTTTTATATATGTTTAAATAAATTTCTAAATATATTTGACAATTTCGAAACTAGAAGAACTGTACAAATGTAAGTATGGAAAGTCTAAAAAGTAATGTGCACATTATTTATGTAAAGACATTTTTTCCAAAAGACTGTCCAGTCTTACGGACGTTCGATTCTATGTTTAAAAATGAATAGCTTTTCGTAAAACTAGTATATATACTAGAATTGGGATTAATTAAAAAAGCAAAATAAAAAGCCAAATATCTATAGAGGTCAATGTCCTTGTTAACGATATATTAGCTATTCCAATTTTGGCGGGAACATGTTCTGTTAACTTTTCATAGCTTGATCATTGACAGTTAAAATTATCGAAAACTATTAAAAAATAATAAGATTTAACGAGACTTTTACAAATGGCTTAAAATAATACATGCATTGTCAATTAAACCCATGAGTAAAGAAAAAAATATTTGTACAACGACAGATAACCTAAAATACGTTCAAATTGTAATATCGTAGTGCTTGTGCGTAATTAGAAAAATTGCAGCAAAATATCAAAGTTTTGTTAATAATTTATAATATATTTTTCAGCTTATCACATAATGTTTAGATCTACAAGTTTACACGTGTATCTTCTTTTCATACTTGTATGCTACCACTCCTCCAATGCTGCCCGGTGCACAAGTCATACAACATGTAAATATGTTGATGAACAAATTGCAAAACTGAAAGGCAATCTAGGTGAGTAACACATTTGTTCAAATGTTGGGAATGCTTGTAAAATTTTAAAAGGTTTTGCACAATACAGCTTAGGTGGCAACATGCTAGATTTAAATTTATAAAAACAAGAACACACCCGCGAAATCGCGGGCATTCAGAGCGTATTTGAAAGGATGTAAAGTGTTGTAGGAAGGATTTAGTAAAAGATTTAATGACTTAAGAATTTCAGGAAAAGTATCAAAAGTCATAGTTACTTGGGGACAGGAAAATGCTTTTTTTAACCCTCCTCCTTTTTTTCCCAAATTCCCATTTTTTTTTCTATTAATTTTATTATGAACATACATTTAGTGTACATGTATTATGAACATTCCAGTCAGGAGCCTGTAATTCAGTGGTTCAGTGATATTTGTTTTTCGCTCTTTTTTTGTACATAAATGATCATAAATAAGGCTGTTAGTTTTCTCATTTGAATTGTTTTACATTGTCATTTCGGGGCCTTTTACATCAGACTATGCAGTATCGGCTTTTACTTATTGTTGAAGGCCGTAAGGTGACCTTTAAATGTTAATTTCGGTGTCATTTTGGTCTCTTGTGGAGAGCTGTCTCATTGGCATTCATACCACATCTCCTTTTTTTTAAAAACATTTAGTGACTTGAGAATTTCAGAAAAGGTATCAAAAGTCATAGGTAATTTGGGACAGGATAATTGTTTTCTAGCATGCCCCTCCTTTATCCACAAAAATATCCTTTTTTTTTTTGGTGTGTTCTCTATTAATTTTAGCGCTTATCTGTATATTATGAACATTCATTAAAGGGGGGTCGTGGCAGAGGCGGATTTAGGGGACCCGCCCCCCTTTTCTGGAATATAATTGGTTGCTTATATAGGGAATCACTGAAGCATGACCGGAGCGGGCCTCTCTTTTGCAGTCAACGGGCCCCTGCGTATGAAAATTTCTGGATCCGCCAATGCAGAGGGGCCCTGATCCCAATATCCCGGGCTTAAAAACATGAAATCCCGAGGTTCTGAATTCATTATACATATTAAATATCTCGACATCCCGAAATTCGAAAAAAGAAATTCCGGATCCCGAAATTGTCAATCCTGAAATTTCGAACTTAAAAACACCCGTTCCAGACGTCCCGAAATTGTATTTTCTTTTTACAGTCAATTCTCAGTTTAATAATTGATCCAGCGGTCATTGATATATTATTCAGACCCTCTCTATTAAATAAAACACGTGACTGCCGTGGATAGTAAACTTGAAAATGATATCAGACAGAAAATACACTTTGTATTTGTTTCAAAGTAAAAAGTAAAACGCAAACCGGAGGTTTAATCTGACTTAAATTTCGTCCAATGAAGGATATAAGACAGAAAATACACTGTATTCGTAGCATTTAATTAATGTATGTTCAAAGTATACAGAAAAACGCAAACTGGAAGTCTAATCTGACTTAAAATTTCGCCCAATGACGGAAACATATCCGGACGTCTTTTTTCTCGTTTTTCACCCAAAATAACTCAATCTGAATAATCATATGAACGGATGACAAATGCGATTATGCACTGTACCCATAGGACACAGAGGCATCATGATTAATTTATTGTGGAAAGAAGAGAAGCGACACCCAAAATGAGGTCTTCTCGTTTAATAGTATAGATGGCCATATTACAGCTTCTCTAGAAAAGGATGCAAAGCAAACAGTTGATCAACTAGCCTAAAACGTTTGCAAGACAATAACAATCAAAACTCACAAAACCAAAGGACATTAACATCAACAGTTATAAATAAAAAATTTAGAAACAACACGAACTCCACTATAATCCGGGGGTGAAATCATAACAACAGGTAGGTAGTATGTTACAGTCTGAACGCTTATGAAACACATCAACAAATGACAACTTCGAATAGTCAGTTTTAAACGTTCCCAAAGGAAGGTAAATTCATAAAAGTGGCCATGACAAATGATATTTATAAATTGTTGATTTTTTGTCTGTTATGTCCTGGTGGTCCTTTCCGATGACGGAGCAATACAAGTATATTTAATGTAATCAATAAATAATTGATGTATTTGATATGTTAATCAATATATTATTATCAATCAGGATATGTTGGTTGCTTTGTTGATAAGTTCATAGTGTATATTATTATCCTTTAGCTTATATTTGTTGTTTTGTTGATGAAGCTCATAGTATATAGATATAGGAAGATGTGGTGTGAGTGCCAATGAGACAACTCTCCATCCAAATAACAATTTAAAAAGTAAACCATTATTGGTTAAAGTACGGCCTTAAACACGGAGCCTTGGCTCACACCGAACAACAAGCTATAAAGGGCCCCAAAATTACTAGTGAAAAACCATTCAAACGGGAAAACCAACGGTCTAATCTATATAAACAAAACGAGAAACGAGAAACAGGTATATATTACATAAACAAACGACAACTACTGTACATCAGATTCCTGACTTAGGACAGGTGCAAACATTTGCAGCGGGATTAAACGTTTTAATGGATACAAACCTTCTCTTTTTTTCTGAAACAATAGCATAACATCACAACATAGAAAAACATACGAGAAAATATCAATTGGCAGACTTAACTCAATCAAAAAACGTATGATAACACAATGAACGAATAAATTTGATCTGCGATATCTGAATACAAATGCACAGTTAATTAAATATTAGAGACAAACATTCATGACCAAAACGCTAACAAACAAATTCAAACACAGGACATCACTGAGAAATATTTAACCAATCAATGTTCACTTTAGAAAAAAACCGTTTTTTTATAATCTTGAAGTTTATACAAATGTTGTAAGAATAAGAGTAAAATTGAAGATATTACAAATAATCAAAGCTGGTGTACAGACAAGATCCAAATAAATAAAAAATAACAAAAAAGCATTATAAACAGTATTAACGGGTCGAATTAACAAGAAAATACGATTTGAGAGTACTTGCAGTTACTGACAGCTAGTTAAAAGCCAAAACCAATTAGTAGTAAAAAATCATGCATCAGAGACTAAAATCGACTAAAACACATCACAGGGATTTAGTATTTTAACGTCATTAATAGTCAAAGAAGACATGACTTGTGCAATGCCAAGAATAAATGTATCGACAGGTAGTAGTATAGTGAAGAGCGACTTCTATAGAAATAAAAGTTAACGTGTCTGTGTCTCTATACATCTCGCCTCATGTTGGTTGTTTTGTTCATGAGTTCATAAATTATATTCTTGTCCTTAAGGATATGTTTGTTGTTTTGTTGATGATAGGATCAGCTCATGGTGTAAATTCTTATCCTTTAGGATATGTTTGTTGTTTTGTTGATGATAGGATCAGCTCATGGTGTATATTTTTAAATCTTTAGGATATGTTGGTTGTTTTGTTGATGAAGCTCATAGTGTAAATTCTTATCCTTAAGGATATGTTTGTTGTTTTGTTGATGAAGCTCATAGTGTATATTCTTATCCTTAAGGATATGTTTGTTGTTTTGTTGATGAAGCTCATGATTTATATTTTTATCCTTCAGGATATGTTTGTTGTTTTGTTGATGAAGCTTATAGTGTATATTCTTATCCTTAAGGATATGTTTGTTGTTTTGTTGATGTAGCTCATGCTTTATATTTTTATCCTTCAGGATATGTTTGTTTTTTTGTTGATGAAGCTTATAGTGTATATTCTTATCCTTTATGATATGTTTGTTGTTTCGTTGATGATTGGAAATTAACTCATCAAAGATACCATAACTAAATTTAGTATATACGCCAGACGCACGTTTCGTCTGCAAAAGACTCATCACTGACGCTCGAATCCAAAAAAGTTTACAAAAACAAAGAAAGTTCGAAGTTGGAGAGCATTGAGGACCAAAATTCTTAAAGGAAACGTTCAAAGTGTATATTCTTTTCTTTTAGGATACGTTGGTTGTTTTGTTGATGATAGAAACAGACTCTTCGATACAAAAAAACCTAACAGCAATAATATGACTCTTAAAAGATGTCGGGAGCAATGCCGTGGTTTCATATATGCAGGACTACAGGTTAGTTATGTCGGGAGAAATGTTGCAGCTATATGTATGTATGACTACAGATTAGCAATGTCGGGAGATAGGTTGTAGTTATATATATATGTATGACTAACGGTTATGTATGTCGGGAGCAATGTTACAGCTATATGTATGTATGACTACAGGTTAGCAATGTCGGGAGATAGGTTGCGGTTATACATATGTAGAACTAACGGTTATGTATGTTGGGAGAAATGTTGCAGCTATATATATATATATGTAGGACTAAATGTAAGTAACGTCGGGAGAATAATCGCAACTTCATATATGTAGGTTTTCAGTTAAGTAATGTCGGAAGCAATGTCGCTAGGTCAGTAACGGAATAGACCACAATAAGGAAAACTATACTTGTAGACAATTTAATTTCAATTAATTTTCATGAGATAAAAAACTTTTGTGAATCTGGTATTATTGATGCATTACTTTAGGGGATTTTGTTAGAGTAATATCATATCGATTAAAAATGACAACAGTTAGTTCTTATAAGGATCAATACAATTTGTTTACTAACAACTATTGGACTGAGGACAACAATAAAGATAAACGTCTTAAATAGAAAAAAAGAATGTGCCAAAGTGGAAACGCCCAGCCTAATATATCCATACTTTTAATGTTTTTCGGTGTTATAAATTTTCTCATCAGTTTAATCATGACATTTTACAAATATATATTCAGATATATGAATTGTTAACTAGACACAACGTTTAAAAATATTAGAATACATGTATATTCATCCATAGATTCACATATTTGTTGCCATTTATCCTCTTTTGCAACTGCACATATTTAGGAATGTTCTGATGTGTTCAATGTGTTTGAGAGGTGAGCGATAGAATTATTGTATCTATGAGTATGAACAGGTTATTTTTCATAGTGCGTAAAGTGTCACAAAACGTTGATAATTTAATGATATAACATTAATTTTAATGGTTTGTAATTCAAAGTGTAATTGAATTATTTTCATAATCTGCTTTAAATTATTTCAAAGGCTACTAGAGAATGTTTCTGTGGCAACCAACTGAATGTCAACAGGTATCCACCTAAACAAGAATCGGAATGCAATCGTGCATGTCCCGGAGAAAGTACCAGAAAGTGTGGAGGACATTGGAGGATGTCTATCTATACAGGTAAAGACCCTTTTCTATTTACATGTACTGAATTTGTTTTGTTTTCAACTTTATGTGTTAAAAAAAGAAAAAAAACTGGATGTATCATTATTTGATTATGGACTTTTGTTGACGCACAATTTTAAATTATGAAAAAAAGCATAAAAGAGTCGACAGACCATTAACGAAAAGACAAATCCCATTCGAAAAAAAGGCAAAAGTATTATACAGCTGTTCGAAAGTCATAAATCAATTGAGAGAATAAAACTCTGGGTTTCAAACTAACATTGAGGGAAACACATGAGCTTTAAGAGGAAAAAACGGAACAACAGAAACACTGAAGTGCAACAAAAAACCAAACGACAATGCAACACTCGACGAAACTATAGGGTTAACAACTGCTAATTTCCTGACTTGGTAAAATACATATATGAGTTAGCAATGCACGTTGTTGTGTAATATGATAGATGCTTTTTGTGCTTCTTTTTTAAATATTTGTTTGTTTTTTGTTTTAATTGAGATTGTGACTCAGTGATGACTGCTGTACCACTTTTTTGAAATTTATTGCTACTGGCATTATATATAAATATATATAAAGGAAGATGTGGTATGATTGCCAATGAGACAACTATCCACAAAAGACCAACATGACACAAACATTTACAACTATAGGTCACCGTACGGCCTTCAACAATGACGTATGTTTTGTTCACGCATCTTTTTAATATAACAGAATGTAATGCGAATGTCAAACAAGTGAGAGGTTCAACGCTATAAAACCAATATCAATACATTCTACGTTTGAAAATGATTGTACCAAGTCTGGAATATGACAGTTGCTGTCCATTTGTTTGATGTGTTTTATCATTTAATTTGACTATCTGATTAGGGACTTTCCGTTTTGAATTTTTGTCGGAGATCAGTATTTTTGTGATTTTTTATTTTCACTGATACTTTAAGTGGTAGTTTAAAGGGGCACTAGCTAATAGATATATATAAAAAATAAAGTACGATTTGTTTGGTTCAATCAATAATGAAAGTGAAATAGTGAAATAATAATTCGCTTTTAGCAGCCAAAATTTTGTCAAATTAAGCGAAGAAACATTGATAAATAGTCCACCTCATTAAATCCGTATTCATGTGAACTTCGATTTAACTCCTTGCTAGAGATTGACAGCGGATACCTTGTACGTGTACTGGTTTTTTTTTTTTTTTAAAGAAAAAGAATGTCAACAATGAAAGTGAAACTACATAGAATCATTTGATCACTGATTCAGTCCATACAAAATCATTCTTATATGGTTAAAAACAATGAGAAACATATATTTGTAATCTATAAAATAAACTCAAACAGACCTAAAAAAAAATCCAATTGCACGTGTTGGTTTTGGGCTTTTTATATCTTTATTCATGTTTACATCGCTTATATGGTCATTTGAGGTCAAATCGATAGTTAATTAGATGGCGTCTGGACTAAAATACACACGAAACGAACCTACATATTATGAACCCCATGCTCTGTAAACTGTTTATTTTAGACTTTTTTGACAGCTAGTGTCCCTTTAAGTATCAAGTTAAGGTACTATTTTATGTATAATATCTTGCTATTTCTAATTTCAGTAAATGTCTAAGTTAACAGAAACATAAGTAAACATCCTGCAGTTCATGATCTGTTTACAGACTGTGCTGCACATGTTCAAATACTTTGTAAATACAATACTGATTAAAACAAGACATCATTCAAAGTTGATTTTACTTTTTGATTTGTTAGAAATGAAAAAGAAGATGCGGTATGATTGCCAATGATACAACTGTCCTCAAGAGACCAAAAGGACACAGACATTAACAACTATAGGTCATCGTACGGCCTTCAACAATGAGCAAAGACCATACCGCATAGTCAGCTTTAAAAGGCCCAGATAAGACAATGTAAAACAATTCAAACGAGAAAATAAACGGCCTTATTTATATAAAAAAAAAAATGAAAGAAAAACAAATATGTAACACATAAACAAACTACAACCACTGAATTACAGGCTCCTGACTTGGGACAGACACATACATAAATTATGTGGCGGGGTTAAACATATTAGCGGGATCCCAACCCCCGAACCTTGGACAGTGATATAACAGTACAACATAAGAACGATCTATAAAAATTAGTTGAAAAAGGCTTAACTCATCAGGACAAAAATACAAGTGGACAATTTTGTTTCAAAGTAGTGAGTTCGAAAGACCATAGTTAGCCTCGATTATTAAGAATGATGTCTTTTTTTGGTTTTTTTTTGCATTTAACAGATAGGAAAAAAAGTTTACGTCGATGAAAAGACATGTAAGAAAATTAAAGAGAACTGTCTTGATAAAATTTTTCTTTTCTGTCCAAAATTTGCCAAAAATAAAGAATTTTACGAGCATTATCAGAGTTATCTTGATTTTAACCAGATTTAAGCATTACGAACATTCTGCGTTTTATATGGCAATGAATTGTTTCCCTCTTCTCGCCGACTTGTTCTCTTATTCATACGAGACAGACTAGACTTACAATGTTTCACTCGCAATGTTTCATACAATGAAATCTACGAATGATGCAGGATCTTCCTATCCCTCCGGTTTTTCATGAGGTTTATGCTGGTCAGTTTTATGTTTTTTGTAGCGGTAATAGAACAATTGATCTTTCGTCGTTTACTGTGGTTTTGTCTTAATTACATGTTTTAGTTGTAAAAAGTACAAGATAAGGAGAAACTGCAATTACTATAAAGGTTTTGAATACAGATCGGTGTTTAGCACAATATATTCGAAATAGAATAGGAACTGCGACGCCCAACAATTTATTTAGAAAATTTATAGACTTGGTATGCTATTGAGTCCGTCTTGCAACTCAGCCAATGATACCACCACGTTATAAAATAATTGCGAGATAAAATAAGACGTGGTTACTTTTTGAAAGAGGTAATCATACGAGGTCGTTGTTTCATATAAAAATTTTATCACTGAGAAGACTTATCTACATTTAAACGTTACGCCATGGAATATGCTCTCCATAGATCCATAGACATTCCTAGGAGTAAAACATGTGCTCCTATCAGTATAAGTGTTGATGTTTACATGGGTTTCGTTCCTTTTGAAATTCATAGGCAAATTTCTGTTTGGTTTTTATTTTGATTTGTCTCTGTGTAAAACATTAACGTGATTTCAATATCAACAAACTACAGTATTTCATTTTTGGTCTAGTTTTACGGTAAGAAAATAAAGATGATTTGCGAATTTGGACGTAAGTTGAAAAAGAAACGATAACCAATCCGCTGTCACATATATTATTTTACAGAGATACACGACGGTTGTCACATCTAAAACAAGATATAATTACCCTTCAGGAACACCTTAGATCAAAACCGTTTTGGTAGAGTTCGAGTTTGTCTTTTTGTTGTCTTTTGTATTTTTTTCACCTCGTGTTTTTGTTAGTCCTGTCTTATGAACTTTGCATGTCTTTCCATAGGTTAACAACTGAACAAATATGGATACAAAGGTTCCTGTTGCCGATATCTTTTAATTAACAAACGTCGGAGATTCATAACCGAATACGTATTTGTTATGTTCGTAACGACGGTAGTATTTAATAGGAAGGAACGGTTCACCCCCAGGAAACCTAATAACAACCCTGAAAATTAAATGAGAATGGCAGATATGTTTAACTCCACCACATTATGTAGGGGCTTATTACAAGGCAAGAGCCTGTGATTCCGTGGTTGTCGTTTGATTCTGTTTATCATATGTGTTTTCGTTAGTTTTTGTTTAAATTTAGAATGCTTTTAGTTTTCCTGTCTAAATTTTGCGTTTCACAACCACAATTAAACAGTAAATAATACTCTTGTTTGAAAGCACCCCATCGTAAATTTTACGGACTCCATCACAAGTTGATTGATCGTTATGGAATAACCGCTTTACGTATGATATCGGATATGTTCCTAACGTCGTAACTGAAATCCCATGCCCTTTCATGCATGTGACCTACCGAATTAGACTATTTACCGGATTTGATATCACATAAGCAACACGACGAGTGCCACGTGTGGAGCAGGATCTATTTGTCTTTTTATTTTCATTTTTAGCCATGGCGTTGTCAGTTTGTATCAAATTTATGAGTTTGACTGTCCCTTTGGTATCTTTCGTCCCTCTTTTACTGATTAAAAAACGTAACTTTTAATTTCGTTTAAAAACTATTAACGTTGAAATATTAGCAATAAAAATGCGTAAGCCTTAATCTAAAACGGGATTACCCATAATCAAATTAAATTTAAACTTGATCAATATGAACAATCATTTATCAATTATTTGAAATATAAAAAAATCAAAAACAATAAACAAAAATTGAGTCATTTATATTCAATATTTTTTTTATGTATTTAATATTTATTTTACCAAAGTTTACCTGTAAAATGTAATAAAATGCTGCGCGAAAATTTTCTTTTTTTAATACCCAAATGAGTGTAAACGTAATGCACCCCTCAATTAATATATAATTTTTGAATGTATATTTAAACAACCGTGTAATTATAAGCATTATGCATGTTTAAAAAAAAAAAAAATAGCAACACACGTCTTTTAGGACCAGAAATCTGTTTTTCTTACTACAATTCTAAAATTCAAATACAGTAAAACATTACAAGCAAGAGAAATCAATATTGTTGACGTGTCAATGATCAACTGTTACAAAAATTAGAAACGATCTGTTACACAGGGCACAGTGGTACATTTCTTTCAAGTAAGTTTTCAATCATAATATACAGAAATCTTGGTAAGTATTTCGTCTAAGACGCATGACGTTTTAATTAGTGGTTGGTGACTTTGGATTACGAAAATGTATCTGTCAGTAACTGCGGGTACTCTCAGATATGTACTCACTGCATTCTGTTGTTAGAATATACAAGTACCCGTTCACGGCCACTCTGTGATTTTTAAAGATGTATTTCTATATGTATTCAGCTGATGAGTTCAGCCTTTTTCAACTGATTTGTAAAGTTTGTTCCTATGTTACAACTCTGTCCCCGTTATTTGGGTGGGATCCAGTTTAATAAGGCTGTTTGTTTTCTCGTTTGAATTGTTTTACATTGTCATTTGGAGGCATTTTACAGCTCACTATGTGGTATGGGTTTTGCTCATTGTTGAAGGTTACCTAAAATTAATAATTGCTTGGGCATTTTGGTCTCTTGTGGAGAGTTGTCTTATTGGCAATCATACCACATCTTTGTTTTATAGAAAGGTAGCTATATCAATCAAATGTGGCATAAAAGCTTATTATTCTATTTTGCCAGTACCTGTGTTTTTTTAAAAAGTATTAAAATTACATCTTCAAAATATGCAAGCAAAATATAACTTTGCTACTTGCAAAAGTTTTTTTTTACCACAACCGAAAAACTATCATATCTTCTAATTTACCAACAACGACAAGTACCCACTGGTTTATCAAGTCGTATCAAATTGATGAAAACGTTGTCTTTTTGTATCAATAATTGAAGTGCTTTTTTTCATATTTTAGTTTTACAAACTTATTTTTTTTACCATTTGTTACCGAGGTATCCTCGCTATCGAGGTAGTTTGGACCTGTTAAGGGTCAAGAGGCTGAGTTCGTGACGGTTTAGAAAATTTCTATTCGGTCACTTTCCGGGCATAGTAAACAACATTTCCGTTTAATATAGGATGTTCTATCTATACCGTTGCATTATGTTTTTGCGCATTTCCGTTAAATTTTCTCACTTGAATCAATAAGTTTGCGTGCATTTATTTGACAGGTGAACTCATGTAAACTCAGATAAATACAGGTAAAACACTTATCTATTTATTGATGTATTCACTCCTTTACAAATGAGTTTTCCGTTAGTCTAAGTTCTTTACTCACTAATGAGTAGGTGGAAGTGAGATTTCAAGCAGGATTCTAAATCTGTTTTATTGTTTTGTTCTTTCTCACTAACGAGGAGGAGGAAGTGAGATTTCAGGCAGGATTTAAAATCTGTTTTATTGTTTTGTTCTTTTCTCACTAACGAGGAGGAGGAAGTGAGATTTCAGGCAGGATTCAAAATCTGTTTTATTGTTTTGTTTTTTTCTCACTAACGAGGAGAAGGAATTTCAAGCAGGATTCTAAATCTTTTTTATTGTTTTGTTCTTTTCTCACTAATGAGGAGGTGGAAGTGAGATTTCAAGCACGATTCTAAATCTGTTTTATTGTTTTGTTCTTTTCTCACTAACGAGGAGGAGGAAGTGAGATTTCAAGCAGGATTCTAAATCTGTTTTATTGTTTTGTTTTTTTCTCACTAATGAGGAGGAGGAAGTGAGATTTCAAGCAGGATTCTAAATCTGTTTTATTGTTTTTTTCTTTTCTCACTAACGAGGAGGAGGAAGCGCGATTTCAAGCAGGATTCTAAATCTGTTTTATTGTTTTGCTCTTTTCTCACTAACGAGGAGGAGGAAGTGAGATTTCAAGCAGGATTCTAAATCTGTTTTATTGTTTTGTTTTTTTCTCACTAATGAGGAGGAGGAAGTGAGATTTCAAGCAGGATTCTAAATCTGTTTTATTGTTTTGTTCTTTTCTCACTTATGAGGAGGAGGAAGTGAGATTTCAAGCAGGATTCTAAATCTGTTTTATTGTTTTTTTCTTTTCTCACTAACGAGAGGAGGAAGTGCGATTTCAAGCAGGATTCTAAATCTGTTTTATTGTTTTGTTCTTTTCTCACTAATGAGGAGGAGGAAGTGAGATTTCAAGCAGGATTCTAAATCTGTTTTATTGTTGTTGTTTTTTTTCCACTAACGAGGAGGTGGAAGAGAGATTTCAGGCAGGATTCTAAATCTGTTTTATTGTTTTGTTCTTTTCTCACTAACGAGGAGGAGGAAGTGCGATTTCAAGCAGGATTCTAAATCTGTTTTATTGTTTTGTTCTTTTCTCACTAATGAGGAGGAGGAAGTGAGATTTCAAGCAGGATTCTAAATCTGTTTTATTGTGTTGTTCTTTTCTCACTAATGAGGAGGAGGAAGTGAGATTTCAAGCAGGATTCTAAATCTGTTTTATTGTTTTGTTCTTTTCTCACTAACGAGGAGGTGGAAGTGAGATTTCAGGCAGGATTCTAAATCTGTTTTATTGTTTTGTTCTTTTCTCACTAACGAGGAGGAGGAGGTGAGATTTCAGGCACGATAAATCCGTTTTATTATACTTTGTCAATACGGAAAGTTAATTCATCATATACTATAAATCATTTTTACACGGTTACAGAAACAAATTCATGTGTGTGCCTTATCGCAACTTTTCATACCAACTTTAATTATTTACTGATTAAAAACCGTTACTTCCTATTGCGTTTAAACGCTATTCGCAATGAAATATTAGAAATTAAAATGCATCTATGCCTTAATCTATAACGGGATTAACCATGATCACCTTCAATGTAATCTTTTGTCAATACGAACAATCATATTTATCAATTATTTGAAAAGAAAAAAATTCAATAAATTAACAAAAATTGAGTTTATGATATTCAATATATATTTTTTTTTATGTATTTGACATTTATTTTATCCGAGTTTACCTGTAAAATGATTACACACAAATGTGATAAAAAGCTGCGAGCAAATGTTCTTTCTATCAATACCCAAATGCGCGCAAACGTAATGCACCCAGCAATTATTCCAACTTTTGAATGAATATTTAAACAACCGTGTGATTATAACCATTATGCATGTTTTAAAAACAAAAATAATAAGTGCAACACACGGTATTTTAGGACAAGAAATCAGTTTTTCTTACAATTCTCAAATTCAAATGAAGTTAAACATTACAAGCACGAGAATCAATATTGTTGACGTGTTAATGACCAACTGTTACAAAAATGAAATAAGATCTGTTACACAGATCACAGTGGAACATTTCTTTCCAGTGCGTCTCAATCAACATATACATTAATCTTGGTAAGAATTTAGTTTAAGAAGTTTTGATTAGTTGTTGGTGACTTGGAATTACAAAATATTATCTGTCAGTAACTGCGGGTATCCTCAGATCTGTGCTCACTGCATTCTGTTGTCAGAATATACAAGTACCCGGCCACGGTCACTCTCTGCCTTTGAAAGGTGTATTTCTATTTGTATTTATCTGATGAGCTTAGCCTTTTTCAATTGATTTGCAAAGTTCGTTTCTATGTTGTACTGTTACATCACTGTCCCAGGTAATTGGTTGGGATCCAGTTAAATGGCGCTGTTTGTTTTCTCGTTTGAATTGTTTTACATTGTCATTTGGGGGCATTTTATAGCTAACAATAAGTATGGGTTTTGCTCATGGTTGAATGCCGTACGGTGACCTAAAGTTTTTAAGTGTCGGCTTGTTTTGGTCTCGTGTGGAGAGTTGTCTCGTTGGTTATCATACTACATCTGTGTTTTAAATAGAGGTAGCTATATTTATCATATATTTTTGGCAGTATCCGTCCTTAGAAATGCTACCTGCCAAAGGTACTTTGACCACAGTCAAAAAACTATCATGTTTTGTAGTTTGTCAGAAACGGCCAAATACCCACTGATTAATCAAATCGTACCAAATCGATGAAAACAAGGTATCTTCGCGATTTTGGTAAGCAGAACCCGTGTCGGGTCTAAATGTTAAGTTGATTACGTTTTAGAAAAACACTACCCGTTTAATTTCTGGGCACGGTAAACAACATTTTAATCTGTTACAAAAATTGATTAAGATCTGTTACACAGGTCAGAGTGGTACATTTCTTTCCAGTGCGTCTCAATCAACATATACATTAATCTTGGTAAGAATTTAGTTTAAGACGTTTTGATTAGTTGTTGGTGACTTGGAATTACAAAAATTTATCTGTCAGTAACTGCGGGTATCCTCAGATCTGTCTTCACTGCATTCCGTTGTCTGAATATACAAGTACCCGGCCACGGTCACTCTCTGCCTTTGAAAGGTGTATTTCTATTTGTATTTTTCTGATGAGTTTAGCCTTTTTCAATTGATTTGCAAAGTTCGTTCCTATGTTGTACTGTTACATCACTGTCCCAGGTAATTGGGTGGGATCCAGTTAAATGGGGCTGTTTGTTTTCTCGTTTGAATTGTTTTACATTGTCATTTGGGGGCATTTTATAGCTAAAAATAAGCTCATGGTTGAAGGCCGTACAGTGACCTAAAGTTTTAAAAGTGTCGGGTTGTTTTGGTCTCTTGTGGCAAGTTGTCTCGTTGGTAATCATACTACATCTGTGTTTTAAATAAAGGTAGCTATATTTATCAAAGCTGGCTCAAAAGCTTACTTTTCATTTTTGCCAGTACCCGTCCTTATAAATGCTACCTGTCATTTTGACCTCAGTCGAAAAACTATCATGTTTTGTAATTTGCCAGAAACGGCAAAATATCCACTGATTAATCAAATCGTACCAAATTGATGACAACAAGGTATCTTCGCGATTTTGGTAGGTAGAACCCGTGTCGGGTCTAAATTTTAAGTTGATTACGTTTTAGAAAAACACTACCCGTTTAATTTCTGGGCACGGTAAACAACATTTTAATGAAAATGAGGATGTGTTACCTATACCGTGTGTTTATTAAACACGGCAAAAAGGCATATACTATAGCAATGTCAATTTTTCTAGCGCTGGAAATGTCACGAACTATCATTCAAAAATTAAAAAGAGATAATTTTGATATGTACTTTTGAAAAGAACTTTGAAAATGTATATTTAATTTATTAACAAAAACAATCATAGCATTACTCTTAAAAATAAGTGAGCATTTTTTTTCAAAGATAACCAATGCTACCCATTGCATAAAGTCCCCTGTATCTTCATCCATATATTATAGATCATGGTTACTAATTCTGAATTGTGTCATCCGAATTCTCATATTCACATTGCCTATAGACAAGTAAAGTTCAACATTTGTATTTCTCTAAACAAGTCTGTATGTTCTCAGTCTATTTTCGAATGAAATAGTTTTCTGTCATCGTTTAAAGATGAATACCACAACTTACATCATACTTTAATTTTAGTTTGTTTCAAATAAATCTTTTAAGTTGGATTACAAATTTCAGATGTGCGATGAATATATGTTTAAGTATTTTGCTAATGAACTCATAGAATTAAACCAACTGTTCTTACTAAGGTTTGATAGGCATTTTGATACCAGGGGAGCTTCAGGCAATAATAGGTATGAAATGTATATTTTATTAATGTATTGAGGACAAACATATGGTCACTTGTTCTTTTATTCTTGCAAAAAACAATAAATAACGTTTTTCTGTTTGATTAAAAAACCTCTATCCTTATGTTTAATATTTTTGCAAATAGTTTTCCTAGTGCCTCTGTAACTTCAGGGTACATGAGTACAACCAAAGTAGAATATAGGCACTCTAAATCCGTTTGCTCACATAGTACCGAAGGAGCCAGTTACAAACGAATATTTTTTTTAAAACTTGTTATCTATAAGCATTTCATTTAGGATCATGTCAAAGCCACGTAACTTCTTGTTTGTTATGTGTATATAGCTGCAATTACTTCTTTATCATAAATTTGAAGTCAAGTTCTCAAAAACATTTTCTCTCTTTCTGATTGCCTTAATCGTTTAATAAAAAATAATCAAACCATTTACTACTTGGAATGTCTGGAGATGTCGATTGATTTTACATTTTAAGATAAATCCTTTAGTAAATTCAAGTATTTATTATGTTTTTTTTTCATACAGGAAGTCAAGCTCATCTATAACACTTTGTCTAAATTCCTGTAATTTCTCATTCTAGGATTTCTGTACAATTTTAAGAGCGAAAAATAGAATGTCCTTACAATTGGATCTTTGCTAAATTTTTAAAGGAGTTTTCCCGTACTATCTTATTGTTGGTTAAAGCTGTTAGTGGAATGTCTAACATTGTATGCAAGCTGGGACTAATGTAATAACTATTTCTTTGTCCCAGATGTAAGAGAAATCAGTAATGCTGACGCAGTAATGACAATATGTTACACAGGTTGAATAAAATCTGTTACACAGAATAATAGTGGTGTATTTCTTTCCATAGAGTGTCAGTCGACACACACAGAAATCATGGTAAGAATTTAGTCTTAGACGCATGACTTTTAAATTAGTTGTTAATGGCTTTGAAATTCAAAAATGTATCTGTCAGTAGCTGGGGGTACTCTCTGATCTGTACTGACTGGCTCTTGTTGTTAAGATTTCATAGCTGACTATGCGGTATGGACTTTGCTAATTGTTGTAAGCCGTATGGTGACCTATCACTGGCTCAATACCTCTGGTGGTGAACTATCAGACCCTGAGAGTAACATCAGATCAGTAGTCAGTACTTCGCTACTGACTTGATTTAACAAACTTTACTAAAATTGGGTGTTTAAAATTTTTGAATTTATTAAGAAGGTTTCAACTCCATCAGGCACTGTTGGCTTTGGATGATTTTGACTATTTATTTCAGGTAATTTTGTCATATATCTCAGCAACGGTTTCGGCATTCAAACATCTTTGGACTTCAAATGTTTGGCTTTGAGCGGTCCTGGTGAAGGTAGCCAGAACAGTACTTCGGACGCAAGAAACTATTAAACGTGTTGTTTTCCATTTTTTTCTAAAGTTGTTAATTTGTGTAGCATTTTGGTCTCTTGTGGTAAGTTGTCTCATTGGCAATCATATCACATGTTCTTTTTATATAAATGTAACTATATCAATCAGAGCTGGCACGAAAGCTTATTTTTCAATTTAGCCAGTTCCCGTGTTTATAAATAGTACTGCCGAAAAATAATAAGATTCCATCTTCAAAATATGCCTATGCAAGCAAAATATAAATATGCTACTTGCAATAGGTACTTTGACAACAGCCGATAAATTATCATAGCTTCTAGTTTGCCAGCAATGGCAAACAATCCACTGCTTTATCAAATTGTACCAAATCGATGAAAATATTTTCGTTTTGTATCAAGAACTAAGCAGATTTTTCTTAGTTAGGTTTTTTAAACTTTTTATTACTAGCATTTGTTACCGATCTATTATCTTGCCGATTTCTTTGTAAAGATAATAATATTTACTTTTGAAAAGAACTATGCAAATGAACATTTTATTAATCAACACAAAAAAATCATATTATTAATCATATAGTTCAATAAGGAATAACACTTATACATTTTTTTTTATTTCAAATAATCGTTTTAAAAAACATATTTATTTCAAATAATCGTTTAAAAAACATTTCTTTAATTCTTTGAATTGTTTGCTCGACTAAAGATATTGTTCGATTTAACTATCTTGCGCGCGCGCGGGCATAGTAACGTTAACAACTTTTCCCAAGTAACCCGAGTTAATTAATATTGGATTGGACCCGGAGGGTTATACTCGTGTAACCAATGCATGTTTATCAATACCATAGCGTTACAGAAATTATTGCATATACTCTTACTCTTTTTGTTCACCACTTTGTAAATCCCCACCCCTGTTTCACTAAAAGTATTGTCAGCTTGTTCTATATATAAGCATGTTTTCTAACACGTTTAAAGTAAATGCAATTGATCTAATTTTTGAATGTATATTTGGACGACCGTGTCATTATAAACATTAAACATGTTAAAAACAGGAAAAAATAAGTGCAACACACGGTACATTTGGACAAGAAATCATTTTCCTAAAGATTTGATATTCAAATGAGGTTAAACAAATTATATAGTGGAAATAAATATTGTTGACGTAGCAATAACAATCTGTTACACTGATTGACACAGATTGAATACTATCTGTTACACAGGTCACAGTGGTACTTTTCTTTTCAGTAAGTCTCAATCAACATATATAATTGGTAATAATTTAGTCTTAGATGACTTTTTAATTAGTTGTTGATGGCTTTGAATAACAAATAAAATTGAGAAAGGAAATGGTGAATATGTCAAAGCGACAACCACCCGACCATAGAGCAGACAACAGCCGAAGGCAACCAATGGGTCTTCAATGTAGCGATAATTCCCGCACCCGTAGGTGTCCTTCAGCTGGCCCCAAAAATATGCATAATAGTACAGTGATAATGGACGTCATACTAAACTCCGAATTATACACAAGAAACTTAAATTTAAAATCATACAAGACTAACAAAGGCTTAAAGAATATATCTGTCAGAAACTGCGAGTACTCTGTACCAAATGCCTTCTGTTGTTACAATATACTCGGTCACTGTCACTCTGTGTTTTTGAAAGATGTATTTCAATTTTGTATTTGTCTGATGAGCTTAAGCCTTTTTTCAACTGATTTGTACAGTTCGTTCCTATGTTGTACTGTTACAACACTGTCCCAGGTTAAAGGGTGGGGTCCTATTAAATTATGCTGTTATTTTTCTCGTTTGAACTGTTTTATATTGTCATTTCGGGGCATTTTATAGATGACTATGCGGTATGGGGTTTGCACAATGTTAAAGGCTGTACGATGACCTCTAGTTGTTTATTGCTGTGGCATTTTGGTCTCTTGTGGAGAGTTGTTTCATTGGCAATCATGCCATGTCTTTTTTTCATATAAAGGTTACTAAATTACTTAGAGCTGGCACAAAAGCTTTCTATTTTGCCAGTCTCTTAGTTCTTGCACAAATATTAAAATTCTGTTTTCTAATTATGTCCATGCAAGCAAAATATAAATATGCTACTTGCCAAAGGTACTTTGACCTCAGCCGACAAACAATCACACCTTCTAGGTTGCTAGCAACGGCAAAATACCCACTGTTTTATTAAATCGACAAGAAATCATTTTTTCTTAAACTTTTAAAATTCAAATGAGGTAGAGGAAATCAATATTGATGACGTAGCAATGACAATCTGTTACAAATCTTGTCACACATTTAATACTATCTGTTACACAGAATGATAATGGCGCATTTCTTTTCAATTCGTCTCCATCAACATCAACATAGATTTGACTTGGTTATTTGAGGTAACTATCTGAAAAATTTTAAATCCATTATATAAGATCCGGACGTATGTTTAGTCGAAATATGCTTGTGCGTTATGTAAATAATTCGCATCAACATAAAAGTTTGGTTAATAATTTAATGGTTTAACATTTTTTAGCGTATCACATCATGATTAAACCTACAAGTGTATACGTGTACCTCCTAGTCATACTAGTGTGTACCCACTCCTCACATGCTGCCCAGTGTAGATCAGCATGTAGATGCGTTGAAGCACAAATTGATGAATTAAAAGGCAATCTAGGTAAGTAGCACTTTTGTTCAAATATTAGAAATGCATATAATCGATACTGCAGCGTTTTTGCGCCTGTCCCAAGTCAGGAGCCTCTGGTCTTTGTTAGTCTTGTATTATTTTAATTTTAGTTTCTTGTGTACAATTTGGAAATTAGTATGGCGTTCATTGTCACTGAACTAGTATATATTTGTTTAGGGGCCAGCTGAAGGACACTTCCGGGTGCGGGAAATATCCGTTACATTGAAGACCTGTTGGTGACCTTCCGCTGTAGTTTTTTCTATGGTCAGGTTGATGTTTCTTTGATACATTCCCCATTTTCATTCTCAATTTTATTATTCTATTTATACAGAACAGACTGCAAAAAAAGGTTAAAGATACAGTGGTTACATTTTATAGTAGTAACAATCATAAAAGATACATGGGTTATTTTTTTGCACTGCAGAAGAACTTTTCGCCTTCGACTTTCAAATAAAAAAGGTTAAAGGAATTTTAGTTTGTTTTGCATGTAATTTAAATATATTTTGCTACTCTTGAGATGTCCTGTACCAAGTCAGGAAAATAGCCATTGCTGTATTATAGTTCGTTTCTGTGTGTCAAATTTTAATGTTGCATTTCTGTTGTGTCGTAGTTCTCTTATATTTGATGCGGTTCCATTAGTTTTAGTTTGTTACCCGGATCTGTTATTTATTCTCAATCGATTTATAAATTTCCAATTCCGGTATACAACTGTTGCCATTATTTAAGAGCAACTAGAACATAAAATTCTGCTTTTTGTGCGAAATAAAGAGAGGATAGCAAAAATCTAGGTTTTGTTAACAGTTAATGTACAGAAATGGCAAGATTTTTTGTGTTAGTTTTATGTTAACTAAATATAAATGTTAACATTTATAAGTAATAGTCTGTGTGTTAACTGTTTATTGTTGTGGCAGAAAAAAATGCAATATGCGATTATTGGTACTAAAACATAGTAATGTTTTTTATTTTGTGTGTGTTTTAACGCCACGTCTAAGTACCGCATTTGGGCTATCTTATGACGCACAGATTTTGAAGGTGAGGGAAGCCGAAGTGTCCGGAAAAAACACCGACCTTCGATAGGAAAACTGAAAATCCTAGTCAATTAAGCTTAGAGACGAGTGCACCCGAACCTTAGTGTTAACTTTCTTGTGATAACCAGTAAATACTTAGACCACTCGGTCACCGAGACCTCCTATATCATAGTAGGTTCGCGGTTTGACAGTTGTGTTTTGATTGTTTATATTTTATCTATGATGAGTTTATGAAACACGCCAACATTTTAATTTCTATAAACTATACTCCAAAACAATTTGATATGTCCTCCTAATCATATGTAAAAAAATAACTATTTGTTGAAAAAGTTAATTAAATAAAAGATAATCAAGTTATATATTAGAAACAGAGTATGCTGAAAATATGTAAGGTACCTGTAGGTGATAATACTTTAATATAAATGTGAGCTTAGTCATTAACAACTAAAGCGCCTTTAACCCCTTTCGTCCTTTGCACAGCAAAGTAAACTTATATGGGTCCCTCAACTTCTGTTAATTTGATTCATGATGGAAATTATCTCATGGACAATCATAGAACTCATCATTATTTTTAAAATCCTTTTTTATCATTAAACTCGTGAAATGTTTCGGTTCTGACTCATCCATGGCTTTCAAATATTCAGTTTTTAACGTTGTTGAAATAGGTAAATTCATAAAAGCGCTCAGGAAGAATGACCTTTATAAATTGTCGATATTTTGTGTTGTTGGTCCTGGTGTTGCTTTACGATGGTAAAGCAAATCTAGTATGAAAAATATAACCGTATAAAAATAACAAACTTGTAATTGATGTCTTTGATATGTAGATGAAAAAGCTAATAGTGTATATTCTTATTCTTCAGGATATGTTGGTTGTTTTTTTGATGATGCTAGCAGACTATTCGATACACGTCAAGATGACAGTCCCGATTTGACTCTTAAACAATGTCGGGAGCAATGCCGTGGGTATATATATGTAGGATTACAGGTGAGTAATGTTTCGGAGCCATCTTGTGGCTTCATATAAGAAGGACAGTTGTTATCCATTCGTTTGATGTGTTTGGACTTTTGATTTTGCCTTTTGATTTTGGATTTTCCTTTTTGAATTTTCCTCGGAGTTCGGTGTTTTTGTGTTTTTACTTTTTAATTAGAACGTTTGGGAGCAGTGTTGCGGCTATATATATGCAGGACTTAATAATGTCGGGGAGCAATGTTGCAGCTGCATATATGTAGTATACCAGGTTATTGAAGTTCAGAGCAATGTCATGGATTGATTTTAGTAGGACTACATGCTAGTTAAGTCGGGAGAATCGTTCTGGCTGCATATATGTAGGACTACAGGTATTCACATTCCACTTGATCAGTCACGTCTCAGTCTTGTCAGCTGAAAGGACGTACTGGATAAGCTTTCTGGTTCGATTCCCGTTTGGGATGAAAATTTCAGGAACTCAATTTTCGGCTCTCCCTTGACACCATTTGCGAGTATGGTCTTGAGGAAACGATGATAGTCCGTCGGACGGGGACGATAAATGGCTGGCCCGTGTTAAGAGAGAGCCACATCTCTTGCACGTTAAAGACACCCTTGTAGATTTCGAAAAAGAGTAGGCTAATGCCGCTACAAGGCAGCACTCGCACCCGCAAAGTGAAAAGGGATTAATATAAGTTGCAAAACTTGTTTCCCAATCCACTATAAATAAATATGTTTGAACTAAAACTGGATAAGCTCCTTATTATCAGTTTTTTACAACATGTTACGCTGCTCAGAGGGTTCAACGTCAAACTAGTTTGTGGGGCTTCCTTATGGAAAACCAGAATTAGCGACACTCTAAACCCATTGTGGATGAGTGCGTGTCGCTGATGACGAGACATCCGAATGCTATGTGCATCGTAGTTGTAGTGCATTTACAGTCATCTACTACAGAGTCAATGGTTCATCTACTAACAACACATCGTCGATGTTAGCGAACTGCCAAGCTGATCAACCCGACCCTGAAAGCAGCCTTGTGGAGGGTATATCGAAAAGAAAAATTAAAATAGTAAATACCAAATCAAAACAACTCACATTAACCATGATGGCGGCCTACCAAAAAAAGTTGTCCTCACCTATTCCTGGCCCATCGCAGAAAATATTTAAAACTCACAAAAAACTTCTGGATACTTAGCCGACCTTGCGAGTGCTGAAATTCCAGTCAAGGTTGTTAAACACTTCCATCAGTCAGGTCGAGAGCACTTTTGCGTCTATATATGTATATATATATAAACGCCTAAAGAGTGTACATAACAACACCAATAAAAAGGAACTATAAATGTAATTATTTATAAATATTTCGGATAACAGATATCCTTCATCAGTATATATGATTGCGATGTTGAATGAATCAATTATCAGTCTACTTAAATTAAGCTGTTACAATCTTGAAGTTTATACAATAAAAAGGTCAAACCGAACATCAGGTAAGACGCTTGCACAGTTCTTAAAATTTGTTAAACACGACATAGGTTATATGACTAATTACATCAGAGAGTTCAAATATATGCTTTAAATTAAAAAAAAAATGTGCGATATAAAATAGCACAACTCCAAAGCTTTAACGGTATCGATAATTATGATGTTACAAGACCGATTGTGTCAATAAGAATTCCAAATAAACAGCACTGAACGGTCTAAATATGTATATATTTCAGATTTGACAACGGTAGTATAGTTATGTTCCGGACCATATGAGTATTTGGACAATACGCGTATGGTCATGACCATATGCGTATACTCATATGGTCCGACCATACGCGTATGGTCCGACCGTACGCGTATGGTCGGACCATATTAGTATGATACTCGTTTGGTTATTAACGGGCGGACCATATGAGTATTTTGACCATATAGGTATTTTTTTTAATACAGTTTAAAGTTTCAATTATACAAAAACTTTTTCTAAAATAACAATGATGGTAACATTATTTTTATAATTTAAATACTACGTAAAATTTAAACATTGATGCCATATAGTTAGTTTTCATCTCTAATTGCATTCTTGTATGTAGGCTTGGGTGAAATTTACTTCCACACGGTCCCATAGCTTTTTTGCATTAGCAAGTATTGGTTGTGCATGATCCTTTTCATTCACACCTTTTGTTTGCGAGTGAATTTTAGCTAGCCTTAAAAGGTTTGTAGCTGCGTACACTGATATCGAGGTCTTGGGCCATTCCGATATGTCTACGGTGATTTTAAAAAGCTATAGATCTCAAATATCGTAACATGACTGCAATACACCATTCTCACAAGACAAATTAAATAAACTATGTTACTTTCCAGTGCCTTTAAATCTTGTGTAACAAAAAAAAATCAGTAATGACCGTCGGTATTTAAAATTATTTTTTTTAAATAGTTTTCGCATAGTAAAATAAAATAAAATTAACTTTGTGAAACTTCTTAGTCTTATTTAGCTAATTTTTATTATAATATAATAATAGAATCATCTATATGATAGCGTCTTTTTAATGCACTGTTATACCATATGAATAGTTTATAAGTTTAAAAAGTAAACTGTAACAGAGTGTAACAGAGTGTTAATTACCCCGACCATACGCGTATGGTCGGACCATATGAGTATATTCCCATATGGGCATAACCATACGCGTATGGTCCAAATACTCATATGGTCCGGAACAGTAACATTAGAGTTTGCTATGTTTAAAACCAACGGCCGTGAAAATATAATAATAAATTTTGACTAAAGTAAACTAGTTGAACGTGGTTTTTATGGACGGCTGCAGTGCAGGCGATTTGGTGTCACGATATCACAGTAGCATGGGTTCGAATCCCGGCAAGGGAAGAACCAAAAATTTGCGAAAGCAAATTTACAGATCTAACATTGTTGGGTTGATGTTTAGACGAGTTGTATATACATTATGTACACAGCCATGTATCACCATCATTGATGGCGATCCGATGGATAAATCTGTTGTAGGGTTGTCACTGACTCAGACGTACTTATGAATATAATTATTTTCTGTGACTGTATCTTACATTAATTTGTAGGATCCTTTACTATAGATAATTTAGCTGATCTGTAACAATAACATCTTCATGCCTTATATATCATGTACTGTAGTACGCCGCTAGATTAAAACTGACGTGGAAAGGTAACACATGCCCACCGAAAGCTCTTTTTTTGAGAGCCCAGGTGGTCGTGTGGTCTAGCGGGACGGCTGCAGTGCAGGCGATTTGGTGTCACGATATCACAGTAGCATGGGTTCGAATCCCGGCAAGGGAAGAACCAAAAATTTGCGAAAGCAAATTTACAGATCTAACATTGTTGGGTTGATGTTTAGACGAGTTGTATATACATTATGTACACAGCCATGTATCACCATCATTGATGGCGATCCGATGGATACATCTGTTGTAGGGTTGTCACTGACTCAGACGTACTTATGAATATAATTATTTTCTGTGACTGTATCTTACATTAATTTGTAGGATCCTTTACTATAGATAATTTAGCTGATCTGTAACAATAACATCTTCATGCCTTATATATCATGTACTGTAGTACGCCGCTAGATTAAAACTGACGTGGAAAGGTAACACATGCCCACCGAAAGCTCTTTTTTTGAGAGCCCAGGTGGTCGTGTGGTCTAGCGGGACGGCTGCAGTGCAGGCGATTTGGTGTCACGATATCACAGTAGCATGGGTTCGAATCCCGGCAAGGGAAGAACCAAAAATTTGCGAAAGCAAATTTACAGATCTAACATTGTTGGGTTGATGTTTAGACGAGTTGTATATACATTATGTACACAGCCATGTATCACCATCATTGATGGCGATCCGATGGATACATCTGTTGTAGGGTTGTCACTGACTCAGACGTACTTATGAATATAATTATTTTCTGTGACTGTATCTTACATTAATTTGTAGGATCCTTTACTATAGATAATTTAGCTGATCTGTAACAATAACATCTTCATGCCTTATATATCATGTACTGTAGTACGCCGCTAGATTAAAACTGACGTGGAAAGGTAACACATGCCCACCGAAAGCTCTTTTTTTGAGAGCCCAGGTGGTCGTGTGGTCTAGCGGGACGGCTGCAGTGCAGGCGATTTGGTGTCACGATATCACAGTAGCATGGGTTCGAATCCCGGCAAGGGAAGAACCAAAAATTTGCGAAAGCAAATTTACAGATCTAACATTGTTGGGTTGATGATTAGACGAGTTGTATATACATTATGTACACAGCCATGTATCACCATCATTGATGGCGATCCGATGGATACATCTGTTGTAGGGTTGTCACTGACTCAGACGTACTTATGAATATAATTATTTTCTGTGACTGTATCTTACATTAATTTGTAGGATCCTTTACTATAGATAATTTAGCTGATCTGTAACAATAACATCTTCATGCCTTATATATCATGTACTGTAGTACGCCGCTAGATTAAAACTGACGTGGAAAGGTAACACATGCCCACCGAAAGCTCTTTTTTTGAGAGCCCAGGTGGTCGTGTGGTCTAGCGGGACGGCTGCAGTGCAGGCGATTTGGTGTCACGATATCACAGTAGCATGGGTTCGAATCCCGGCAAGGGAAGAACCAAAAATTTGCGAAAGCAAATTTACAGATCTAACATTGTTGGGTTGATGTTTAGACGAGTTGTATATACATTATGTACACAGCCATGTATCACCATCATTGATGGCGATCCGATGGATACATCTGTTGTAGGGTTGTCACTGACTCAGACGTACTTATGTATATATATATATATATAAAGTACGTCTGAGTCAGTGACAACCCTACAACAGATGTATCCATCGGATCGCCATCAATGATGGTGATACATGGCTGTGTACATAATGTATATACAACTCGTCTAAACATCAACCCAACAATGTTAGATCTGTAAATTTGCTTTCGCAAATTTTTTTAGAACCAAAAATTTGCGAAAGCAAATTTACAGATCTAACATTGTTGGGTTGATGTTTAGACGAGTTGTATATATATATATATATATATACAACTCGTCTAACACAACTCGTCTAAACATCAACCCAACAATGTTAGATCTGTAAATTTGCTTTCGCAAATTTTTGGTTCTTCCCTCGCCAGGATTCGAACCCATGCTACTGTGACACCAAATCGCATGCACTGCAGCCGTCCCGCTAGACCACACGACCACCTGGGCTCTCAAAAAAGAGCTTACGGTGGGCATGTGTTACCTTTTCACGTCAGTTTTAATCTAGCGGCGTACTACAGTACATGATATATAAGGCATGACGATGTTATTGTTACAGATCAGCTAAATTATCTATAGTAAAGATTCTTACAAACTAATGTAAGATACAGTCACAGAAAATTATTATATTCATAAGTACGTCTGAGTCAGTGACAACCCTACAACAGATGTATCCATTGGATCGCCATCAATGATGGTGATACATAGCTGTGTACATAATGTATATACAACTCGTCTAAACATCAACCCAACAATGTTAGATCTGTAAATTTGCTTTCGCAAATTTTTGGTTCTTCCCTCGCCGGGATTCGAACCCATGCTACTGTGATATCGTGACACCAAATCGCCTGCACTGCAGCCGTCCCGCTAGACCACACGACCACCTGGGCTCTCAAAAAGGAGCCTTTGGTGGGCATGTGTTACCTTTCCACGTCAGTTTTAATCTAGCGGCGTACTACAGTACATGATATATAAGGCATGAAGATGTTATTGTTACAGATCAGCTAAATTACCTATAGTAAAGGATCCTACAAACTAATGTAAGATACAGTCACAGAAAATAATTATATTCATAAGTACGTCTGAGTCAGTGACAACCCTACAACAGATGTATCCATCGGATCGCCATCAATGATGGTGATACATGGCTGTGTACATAATGTATATACAACTCGTCTAAACATCAACCCAACAATGTTAGATCTGTAAATTTGCTTTCGCAAATTTTTGGTTCTTCCCTAGCCGGGATTCGAACCCATGTTACTGTGATATCGTGACACCAAGTCGCGTGCACTGCAGCCGTCCCGCTAGACAACACGACCACCTGGGCTCTCAAAAAAGAGCTTTCGGTGGGCATGTGTTACCTTTCCAGGTCAGTTTTAATCTAGCGGCGTACTACAGTACATGATATATATATCAGTCTAAAGATTTGCACAACGGTACTGATATAAGATGTTATTATACGAAAATGTTGTTATAAAATCGTGTTGACAAATATTTCGGCTCAACAAAGGGCCTTCTTCAAGTGCACCAACAGAAATATTTGTCAACACGATTATATAACAACATTTTCGTATAATAACATCTTATAGCAGTACCGTTGTGCAAATCTTTAGACTGATACAATTTTTCCTTATCTGCATAGTATCGCCTATTCTAGACGATCCGGTACATAGTAAATTTGCTGGTTGGTCTTTTTTATAGACTGATATATATATATATATATATTTATGAATAAATATATATATATATATACAACTCGTCTAAACATCAACCCAATAATGTTAGATCTGTAAATTTGCTTTCGCAAATTTTTGGTTCTTCCCTCTCCGGGATTCGAACCCATGCTACTGTGATATCGCGACACCAAATCGCCTGCACTGCAGCCGTCCTGCTAGACCAAACGACCACCTGGGCTCTCAAAAAAGAGCTTTCGCTTGCCATGTGTTACCTTTCCACGTCAGTTTTAATCTAGCGGCGTACTACAGTACATGATATATAAGGCATGAAGATGTTATTGTTACAGATCAGCTAAATTATCTATAGTAAAGGATCCTACAAATTAATGTAAGATACAGTCACAGAAAATAATTATATTCATAAGTACGTCTGAGTCAGTGACAACCCTACAACAGATGTATCCATCGGATCGCCATCAATGATGGTGATACATGGCTGTGTAAATAATGTATATACAACTCGTCTAAACATCAACCCAACAATGTTAGATCTGTAAATTTGCTTTCGCAAATTTTTGGTTCTTCCCTCGCCGGGATTCGAACCCATGCTACTGTGATATCGTGACACCAAATCGCCTGCACTGCAGCCGTCCCGCTAGACCACACGACAACCTGGGCTCTCAAAAAAAGAGCTTTCGCTGGCCATGTGTTACTTTTCCACGTCAGTTTTAATCTAGCGGCGTACTACAGTACATGATATATAAGGCATGGAGATGCTATTGTTACAGATCAGCTAAATTATCTATAGTAAAGGATCCTACAAATTAATGTAAGATACAGTCACAGAAAATAATTATATCCATAAGTACGTCTGAGTCAGTGACAACCCTACAACAGATGAATCCATCGGATCACCATCAATGATATATATATATATATATACTTAAAATTCTAGAGTCTATCTAAAATATGAGGATACATTTCATATGGCCTTCCAAATACCGTTTCGATCCCTTATATCACTGAAGAGACATTTATTGTCGTAATCCGGATCTGGTGTACCAAAACAATATTGACACAATATGTTTGTGGCATAACATCGTGGCCACAAGTTAATTGTTTCCGTTTAGTATTAAATTTATATTAAGCTCCATTTTGTTGCATCCCCTAAACCTGAAGCCAATGTAGAAAAGTAAACGCATAACAATACGTACATTTAAAATGCAATTCAAGAGAAGTCCGAGTCTGATGTCAGAAAATGTAACCAAAGAAAATAAACAAAATGACAATTATACATAAATAACAACAGACTACTAGCAGTTAACTGACATGCCAGCTCCAGACTTCCATTAAACTGATTGAAAGATTATGGTTTCATCATATGAATATCAGGCACAATCCTTTCCGTTAGGGGTTTAGTATCATACCATCATAACAATATGAATAAAACATTACCAGTGTCATGCCAACAACTGATTGTTTAATAAATGTGTTTAGTTCCGATGAAAAGACCTTATAAGTGAATCAATATTAACGTCAACATATGCAATCTTTAATGACCTGACAACAGTATCGTAACTATATAACTATGTAGAACTTCGGCTAAGCTTTGTCCAAAGCAATGTCCCGGCTTCATATATGTAGAAACACGGGAAAGTAAGGTCGAGAGCAATGTTGCTGCTTCATATATATAGAAATTTGGGTTAGTAGTGTCCGGGCAATGTCCCGGCTTCATGTTTGCAGGCCTTTGGGTAAGTAATGTCGGGAACAGTGATGCGGCTATATATATGTTGGACTTCGGCTAAGTTATGTCGGGAGCAATGTCGCGCCTATATGTTTGTATGACTACAGGTTAGGTATGTCGGGAGCAATGGTGCAATGATATATATGTATAAATACAGGTTAGTTATGTCGGGAGCATATGTCGATAATATATATGTAGGACTACAGGTTAGTTATGTCGGGAGCATATGTCGATAATATATATGTAGGACTACAGGTTAGTTATGTCGGGAGCATATGTCGATAATATATATGTAGGACTACAGGTTAGTTATGTCGGGAGCATATGTCGATAATATATATGTAGGACTACAGGTTAGTTATGTCGGGAGCATATGTCGATAATATATATGTAGGACTACAGGTTAGTTATGTCGGGAGCATATGTCGATAATATATATGTAGGACTACAGGTTAGTTATGTCGGGAGCATATGTCGATAATATATATGTAGGACTACAGGTTAGTTATGTCGGGAGCATATGTCGATAATATATATGTAGGACTACAGGTTAGTTATGTCGGGAGCATATGTCGATAATATATATGTAGGACTACAGGTTAGTTATGTCGGGAGCATATGTCGATAATATATATGTAGGACTACAGGTTAGTTATGTCGGGAGCATTTGTCGATAATATATATGTAGGACTACAGGTTAGTTATGTCGGGAGCATATGTCGATAATATATATGTAGGACTACAAGTTAGTTATGTCGGGAGCATATGTCGATAATAGTGATGGTACCTTCTGAAGCATATGAGAACATCCCAGATTTAGTGGGGTACGTGTTGCTTGATATTTACCTCTTTATATTGTGCGTTGGTTTACTATTGTTTTTCTGTTTGTCGATTCATTATTTTGGCCATGGCGTTGTCAGTTTATTTTGTATGTATGAGTTTGAATGTCCCTCTGGTATCTTTCGCCCCTCTTTCTCCTAACATATTCTTATAAAATTTTGATTATCAGTTTCGGTACATCTGTTGTGTTATAAACTTCCCTCTGATATCTTGGTCATGCTTAATACGTTAACATAACTTTAATTTTTAGGATTTGTTATAGTTATGCTGGGATTTTATTTAATAGTCAATTAAATTTCTATTCATTAATATTATACACACTTTGATATATTTTACTCAACTTATCAAATTCATGAATGCATATGAAATGTTTGTAACTTCAAGTTGAATAGACAGTTATGTTTACTTTTTATCAAAATAGCAATTAGAATATATACAGTCTCATAGTATTACATTTTTGTCAATAATTGCTTTAAAGAATGGACAGGAATGTTACTGTGGCAACGAACTGAATGTAAGCGTGTATCCACCTAAACAAGAATCGGAATGCGCTAGTGTATGTTCCGGAGAAAGTACCAGGAAGTGTGGAGGACCTTGGAGGATGTCTATCTATACAGGTATGGGGTTCTTTTTATCAATGTACTTACTTTGTAGTGTGGTAATCTGTAGGTGTTTAAGACCGCAAATATTAGAAGCAACGTATTTGATTATTGACTTTGGTTTACGCACTATTTCAAATTATGAAAATTTAGCCTCGAAAGAGTGGACAAAAAGAATTGAAGAAAAGACAAATAACCCACAGAATGACCACAATATAAACCTCCGAACATATCAAGTACAATTTAGAAATCCAGAAAGTTCTACAGTTAATGTTCATGAATTGTCGCCCGCTGCGTTTCTCCTCTTAAAATATTTTGATCAAATGTGAATGTTTTAGTTTAAAACACGGTGTACTTATACAAAAGAAACAGACGCAACATCAATATATGTTACTTTAAAACATAAAGTCACACTAAATATAAGGCTTTTGTAAATAATGTTTAAGGATCAAAGCAAACGTAGGAATGATCAACTTCATTCTTGACTCATTTTGTGAATATCATATTGATAATTAAAAAAATTCAAGTTAAGAATTATACTCAATTAACTACATACACATATGATTATATATCTTCTATAGGTTGAAATGTACGTATCAAGATTGGATACATCTAATGGATGATATCTTGATTTTTTATTATTTCAGTTAATGTTTGAGATTTAAGAAATATAAAGAAATAGCCTGCTGTTCTGACTTTGCTGCACCTTTGCTGACTTCGCTGTACCTGGTTTATTTCTTTGATACAATGTAAATGCAATAATTATTAAAACCAGACATTACTTCTAAGTTGATTTTATTTTAAGAAAAAACATTCCCAGTGAAACCAACTGTCCTCTAATAAATATATGTTTTAGAGTTATTTGTTTTTCACTCAACCAGTTCACATTTTTTTTAGTGGCCAGTTAAGGTCCTCCTCCATGTACGGGATTTTCTCGCTGCGTTTAAGACCCATTGGTGGGTTTTATCTGTTTAGTGCTCTTTCGTCGGGCTGTAGTCTTTTTGAAATATTTCTCATTTCAATCTAAATTTCATCATATCTTTATTTATATGACACAAATTTACTGCCAGTAAGAGTCTTGGTGCTTATCATGTTGACTCTTATGGGTTCGCTTCTTTTTAGTTCTTGCAATTTGTCTCAATGTTTGCTTTTTATCTCGATTTGCTCTAATCTACTGTCACCTTATTTTATGTACACTTATCCTGTACAAAAATAAATATTCGGTATATAAATTCATGTTTAAAAATATCAATTGATTACGAATTTGTACTGAGTACATATTAGAAAATGTGGTAAGAATGTCAATGAGACAACTCTCTATCTTAGTCACAATTTGTAAGAGTATACCATCAGAGGTCAAAATACGGCTTTTAACACGGAGCCTTTTCTCTCTTTCACAGGAGCAAGCTATAACAGGTCCAATAAACGACTAGTGTAAAACCATTTTTACAGAAAAAAATAAACGTATATCGATATACGAAGATGTTATATGAGTGCCAATGAGACAACTCTCCATCTAAGTCACAAGCTGCCACTGCAAGCGATAAAGGACCCCATAAATAACTAGTTTGAAATCATTCAAACGAGCAAACAAAACGGTATAATCTATATAAAAACGAGAAACTAAAAACAGGTATGCAACCCATTAAAAGATAACTACTGAACACCAGATTCCTGACGTACTATAGGTGCAAACAATTGCAGCGTTTTTACACGTTTAAATGGTACCAAACTTTCACCTTTATCTGAAACAACAGTGTACCATCATAGCATATAACGAACTAGAGATAAAGGATACAATAGAATACAATACAGTTAAGTCGGCTTCATATGTTGACTTATATCTAGAAATTGACAATGAGGATAAGTTGAAAACAAAACTTTACGATAAAAGAGATAATTTCAGCTTTTCAATTGTGAACTTTTCATTTCTAAGTGGCAACATTTGAGCAATACCTGCATACTTGGTATATTTCTCCCAATTGATACGATATTTCCGTGCTTGTAATTCCTAGCATATCATTATTTTCTTGATAGGGGGTTGGTACTCACAAGGAAGATATCAAACCAAGAGTTTAAAATGGTGAAGTTGATATCATCCATTCATAAATTTTTCGGACGCCATCACGAGTATGTTGACCGTTATGGAATTCCCGTTTGACAGATGATATCGGATTTGTTCCCTTCCCTTTAATGAATGTGACCTACCGAATTAGACTTTTTACCGGATTTTGTATAGCATTAGCAACACGACGGGTGCCACTTATGGAGCATGATCTGCTTGCACTTACGGAGCATGATCTGCTTGCCCTTTTGGAGCACCTGATATCATCCCCAGTTTTGGTTGGATCGTGAAACTTATTCTTAAGTTTTCTATGTTGTGTCATGTGTATTATTGTTTGCCTGTTTTTTTTTCATTTTTAGCCATGGAGCTGTCAGTTTATTTTCGATTTATGAGTTTGACTCTGGTATCTTTCATCCCTCTTTTATAAAATATAAATTGAAATGGCTTAACTCATTCAATAGACATATAAACGTGCGTTAACATACACTGACGAATACAGTTGATCTATGATACAATGTAAACCGCTGTGAAATGTTGAACAATTTCTAAAAAAAAAACAACAAAACCATGAACAAAAAATTGCCTCCTGTTGATGAGCACTCGGGTGAGACCGATAAATTTTATCAAAAGTAACTGTACTTAAACACAATAAATCCATTATATTATATGCATGAACAGTCTCCTCCACCGTAATATCCAGTTTATATACAGCAAGTCGTGAGTTTACATATAGGGACTTTAAAAGAAATGGCAAGAGACAGAAATAAATTAAATATTCGTTATGCTTTTGAATCATAATTGTAAAAGTAGGTGTTTTTTTAAATGAAATAATAAAATCAGAAGCAAGACTATGATGTTTAGTAGTATTGTTTTAAATGTGTGTGTTACATTTAAATGTTGTGTCGTTCTTCTCCTCTAATATTTAATGCGTTTCCCTCAGTTCCAGTTTGTTTTTGTCTATCGATGTATGAGTGTGGAACAGCGGTATGCTACGTTGCCTTTAATTAATAGGATAAACGTTCGTTTAAAATGCCAAGAGTTAATATAAATTGCATGTTCGTTTGGATTTTGAATCATAATTATTAAAGAAATTATTGTTATCAAATGTTTATAAAATCTAAAATCATGACTATGGTGTTTCAGTTGTATTACGTTGATTGGTTTTATAAATTTCATATGGAATACGACTTTTAAGATTTAAGATATTATACTGACTTGACCATATACATATTTTTAACCCTTATTCCACTAGCTATACATAAGTAATGTTCATTCTTTGCATGTGGATTAGGTGGCAGTATTCCCTTGATTTCATTTCTATTGTACATTAGTAATGTTCATGCTTTGCATGTGGATGAAAGGGGCAGTAGGCGCTTGATTTTATTTCTATTGTACATTAGTAATGTTCATTCTGTGCATGTGTATAAGGTGGCAGTAAGCCCTTGATTGCATTTTTATTGTACATTAGTAATGTTCATTCTTTGCATGTGGATTAGGTGGCAGTAGGCCCTCGATTTCATGTAGATTAGGTGGCAGTAGTCCCTAGGTTTCATTTCTATTGTATTATTTTTGTATATATGTTTTGTTATTTGGGAAAATGTTCCTTTCAACAAATCTTTGACAGTCTATCGATAGTTCCTGGATTACCATTTTATTATTGAAATTGTTTGTTCATATATGCTTTGTTTACTTTCAAAACATTTAATATTATTTTGCAGACATTTTTTTCTAATCAAATTGTTTTTATAAGTTTAATTAAACACGACATACCCATTGATTTAACAGTCCGGATCAAAATTTAATTACAAATCGTTTTGTTTTATCGTCTGAAATAAATTTGAATATGATCATGAGTATTGCTATCGGTATTTTAAGAAATTTCAACATTTATCCTCTAGTGTAAAACGATAAAGTAAACTTTATATGATAAAGGAATTTACAGTAGTCCCGATTGTTTTGATCTTGAATAATATATTTAACGACATTTTGTGGCAGGACACATTCGTTTGTCAACATGATCCCTCTTTTTGAATTGATAAGATTATATAACAGTGAGGAGTACTATATAATTGATTTCAACTTAGATTCGGTTTGTGAGCATATATAGTGAAACCATTTCACCCTTGGAAATCGTCAAATGCAATACTAAATAATGATGTAGAAGAAGAAAAATAATGTACTAATCGTTTCAGTTTGTTGAACGGAAAGCAATATTTTGACAGTTGTTGTGCATTCCGTGATGTGTTTGGGATTTTTATTTTGCAATTTGATAAGGGATTTTCCGTTTTTTATTTTCCTTTGAGTTCAATATTTTTGCGATTTTACTTTTTTTATGTAAAGATAAAATATAAGACTCGTTACTCAGACAATCTATTAAAAAGTGACAATAGTGTTTTAAAATTGGTTTGTGAGACTTTGCAAAACATTTGAGCGAGGATTGTGTTAAAAAAACCTCGTCATTATCATCAAAACTTTCGTCGGAAAAAATAAATATGTTATGAATATATATGCAATATCAAGTTCACAATTATTAGAAGATGGTTTAAGGCAGGTGTGTCGCTTGTTTGTGATGTATTTGATTTGTCAATATAACGGAATTACATACAACTGTCTACAAGTGGCCGGTGTAGCTAGTTATAACCATTTTTTTAAATGTGTGTCGCGTTCCAAATCTGGAATATTCCATTGTTCATTTGTTCGTTTCGTTCGTTAATGAAATTTTATTGTATTATTGTGTAAAGACATCTCCTTTTTAAATTTACTACGAGTTCTGTATTTTCGTTATGATATTTTATCGGCTGATATGAAATTAACCATTCTAATCATTTGCAGTATTTTGTATAGGATTGCACATAACAACGTCATTGACACACATGGAAAATTGTGTGCAGTGTAACGATTAAACTGTTAACTTAAATTATTTTAGTAATTTTCCACATGCGTTTTGTTCTTTTGCATAAATTAAGGCAACAGTAGTATACAAGCTGTTCTAAATTCAGTAATCGATTGAGAAAAAAAAACCAAATCCGGGTAACAAACTAAATCTGAGGAAAACACATCTATTATATGAAGAGAACAACGACACAACAGAAACACAACATTAAAATGTATCACTCAGCAACGAACTATAGTATAACAATGACCATTTTCTTTACATGGTACATGAAATGATGATAATAAAAAATGGTGCGTAGAACATGGTTTTGTGGTATGCAAAACCTCCCGCTTTTAATGGTAATGTTAAATATAACATTAGAATGATAACATTTCATTATATGTTTCGTCCCCGAGGGTATCACCAGCCCAGTAGTAAGCACTTTGGTGTTGACATGAATATCAATTAATAGGTCATTTTTATAAATTTAATGTTTACAAAACTTTGATTTTTTTGTAAAACTAAGGATTTTCTTCTCCTGAGAATTTTGCATAACTTTTTGAAATTTTGGGTCATACAAATGCTTTTCAATTTTGTATGTGTGTTGGCTTTATAACAATTTTAATCTGAGCGTCACTGATTAGTCTTTCGAAGACGAAACGCGCGTCGAGTGTATTAAATCATAAACCTGTTAACTTTGATAACTATTTACACCACTTGGTTGATGCCACTGCTGGTTTCGTTTATTCCCCGTGGGTTTTACCAGCCAAGTAGTTCGGTGTTAACAATAATATCAATTATAAGGTCATTTGTTTGAATTTTCTGTTTACAAAACTTTGAATTTCTCTTAAAACTAAGGATTTTCTTATTCTAGGAACAGATTACCTTAGCAGAATTTGACACAACTTTTTTGAAATTTGCTGTCCTCAATGCTCTTCAACTTTGTATGTGTTTGGCTGTACAACTGTTTTGATCTGAGCGTCACTGATGGGTCTTTTGTAGATGAAATGCGCGTCTGGATTATTAACTTATAATCCTGGTGACTTTGATAACTATGTATACCACTGGGTCCATGCCACTGCTGGTTGACGTTTCGTCTCCGAGGGTATCACCAGCCTAGTAGTCAGCACTTCGTTCTTGACATGAATTTCAATTATAAGGTAATTTTTATAAATTTACTGTTTACAAAACTTTGAATTTCTCGTAAAACTAAGGATTGTCTTATACTAGGAATAAAAGGTACAAGGTTGATGAGCATTGAATCCAAACGTTCCCAAAAGTTATGCCAGGTGCCAGGTGTTTCTGTCTGGGATGAGAACATCCTTATTATCTAGAACAACCCATACGTTTGCAGTAAATTTTGATAAAAAGACTATACAATTGATATAAATAATAAAACTGTTGACTTACTACAAAAAAAAACGGATGAATAACTTAAACCAGCATATAAAATTTACAGCCGCTTAAGCCAAATCGATAAACGCACAAATTTAAGGACGTTTGAATGTCTACAAATATCCCAAAAAATGGATATAATTAGGATAGAATTCAAGGTTAGGTTTTTAATGTTGATAAAACATTTATTGATAACAATGAAAATTACAATACTTATTAATATCAAATTGTGGTATAAATTAGATAGTTAATTTATTATTTAGTTATGTCGATATTTTTTCTAGATTTAGTTGAACAACACTAAAATCTTTTAAATGAACTTGATGATAAATTATCTTTACCATAACATACGAATGTGTTAAAGCAAAGTTCACTTTAATAATTAATGAGGGGCATTATTGAATAGTTAGTAAACGTACCTAAAAATAGGTATATGAATGTCGAACTGTCAATAACAATATTAAATAGAACAATACACCCGTTGACAAATACCTAAAGCGATAAAAGTGATAAGAATTATATGCCTACATATGTTAACACTGCTTCTGGTTAAGTCATATTGTAATGATTGTCAACACGTTTTACTGACAATGATATGAAACGATCAAACATTTGTGTGTTGAACTTATACTTGCAGAACATTGTTTGACATACTGACATAATTACTTTATACCGTTCTGAAATAAGAACAAAACTTATATCAGCAAATAGTTATCAAAGGTACCAGGATTATAATTTAGTACGCCAGAAACGCGTTTCGTCTATATAAGACTCATCCGTGACGCTCATATCAAAATATTTATTAAACCAAACAAATACAAAGTTGAAGAGCATTGGGGACCCAAAATTCCAAAAAGTTGTGCCAAATATGGCTAAGGTAGTCTATGCCTGGGATAAGAAAATTTTTAGTTTTTTTCCGAAAAGTTCAAAGTTTTGTTAAATGGCGGTGTAAATAATTATCAAAGGTACACGGATTATAATTTAGTACGTCAATACTCATCAGTGACGCTCATATCAAAATATTCATAAAAACAAAACAGTTACTATCAAATGAATATCTGTAGTTATGATAATCATAATCTATTTTTGTTGATGCTAAATCAAAAACATAGAAGTAATAATTTTTAATATATGATTAATACATCATTAATAATGTACTCTAAATATCAATTCAAATAATTCATTCAAAATACCTTTAGCGATGTAAATGAATACATTTGATCATTAATCTTCTTTGAGCGAGGTCAGGTCAAACTTTAAATGACTGTATATAAGCAATAGAAAACCATGAAAACAGAAACAGGAAAATAAACACCAGTAAACGCAGTAAGTAGATCTTGTATTTCTTGCAGTTTTGTCCTTATCAGTGTCTTTATGTTTAATATAGTTTTTGAAGAAATAGCCTTTTATATATGTTTAAATAAATTTTTAAACATATTTGGCAATTTTGAAACGGGAGGAACTGCAAGTAAGGAAAATATTAAAATAAAATGACCACATTATTTAGACATAGACATATTTTTTACACGAATGTTCAGTATTTAAGATAAACAACACATTGGACACTAGAAGGTTGCTTGTCAATAGTTGGCATAAGTTGAATTGTTCGTCGTTACATCTTCAGACCATTAAGATATTCTTTTTACAGTGAGAGAAGGTAATCTCGAATAAAAAGTTTCAGAGGAATCATAGCTATTAACATTATGTTAATTGATGAAAGCAACAGAAGTTGAGTAAACATGGTAAAAGCTTGGTAAAACGAGTATGTTAAATTTGATAAAGCATGGTAAAATGAGTATGTTAAATTTGATGAATGCCTTTTTGTGTTTCTTCGTTACATTTGTTGTTTTTATAGTGATTGAGATGAAAACACAATATTGACTGCTGTACCCCTTTTTTTGACATTTTTACTCTTTGAGTATGTTTGTTTTGTTCATGCATCGTTGACAATGTAATGGCATTTGATGCGACTGTCATACAAGTGAGAGGTTTAGCTAGCTATAAAACCAGGTTCAATCCACAATTTTCTACATAAGAAAATGCCTGTACCATGTCAGGAATATGACAGTTGTTATCCAATCGTTATGTTTGGACTTTTGATTTTGCCTTTTGATTTTGGACTTTCCCTTTTGAATTTTCCTCGGAGTTGAGTATTTTTGTGTTTTTACTTTTTATTATTCTAAACATCATATTGTTTGATACTTAAAATATTTGTATAACGAAAGATGCGTTTAAATTGTAGTTAAAACGGACGTATGTTACGTCATGTAATATCGTAATGCTTGTGCGTAATGAAAAACAATTGGCCTCAAAATATCAAAGTTTTATTTATAATTAAATGATTTGACATTTTTCAGCTTATCACATAATGTTTAGACCTACAAGTTTACACGTGTACCTCCTTGTCATACTAGTATGCTACCACGCCTCCAATGCTGCTCGTTGTACAAGTCGTACAGCATGTAGATATGTTGACGAACAAATTGAAAAATTGAAAGGCAATTTAGGTAAGTAAAACCTTTGTTCACATGTTGAAATTGCATATACAATTTTGAAAGATTTGCAAAATAGAACTAAGGATCAACATTCTAGCTTGAAATGTATAAAAATGGCCATATTACAGCTTTTCTATCAAAGGATGCAAGCAAACATTTGATCAACTTGCCTGATATGTTTGTAAACAATAAATACTAGGTAAAATTGAGAATGGAAATGGGGAATGTGTCAAAGAGACAACAACCCGACCAAAATAAAAAAACACAACAGCAGAAGGTCACCAACAGGTCTTCAATGTAGCGAGAAATTCCCGCACCCGGAGGCGTCCTTCAGCTGGCCCCTAAACAAATATATACTAGTTCAGTGATAATGAACGCCATACTAATTTCCAAATTGTACACAAGAAACTAAAATTTAAATAATACAAGACTAACAAAGGCCAGAGGCTCCTGACTTGGGACAGGCGCAAAAATGCGGCGGGGTTAAACATGTTTGTGAGATCTCAACCCTCCCCCTATACATGTACCTCTAACCAGTGTAGAAAAGTAAAAGCATAACAATACGCACATTAAAATTCAGTTCAATAGAAGTCCGAGTCTGATGTCAGAAGATGTAACCAAAGAAAATAAACAAAATGACAATAATACATAAATAACAACAGACTACTAGCAGTTAACTGACATGCCAGCTCCAGACTTCAATTAAACTGACTGAAAGATTATGATTTCATCATATGAACATCAGGCACAATCCTTCCCGTAAGGGGTTTAGTATCATACCATCATAACATATATGAGAAGAACATAACCCGTGTCATGCCAACAACTGTTTTTAGAATAAATGTGTTTAGTTCCGACGCAAAGACCTTATCAGTGACTCAATATTAACTCCAAAATATGCAATCTTTAATGACTTGACAACAGTATCGTAATTATATCCCTTCTTAATAAGTCTTTTCAAAGGTTTTGTAAGTTTATGAGGTGAATACTGACACCTTTGTGCTTTATAAAGAATATTTCCATAAAAAATTGGATGTGAAATACCTGAACGTATAAAAAGTCTGCATGTTGAGCTATATTTACGAATGATGTCTTTATACCGATGATAAAATTTAGTAAATGTTTTGACTAGTTTGTGATATCGAAAACCCTGGTGTAATAATTTTTCAGTAATACATAAATTTCTCTCGTTAAAATCTAAAACATTGTTACATACACGAGCGAATCGTACAAGTTGAGATATATAAACACCGTAAGATGGTGACAAGGGAACGTCACCATCTAAAAACGGATAATTAACGATAGGAAATGAAAAATCATCCCTTTTATCATAAATTTTAGTATTCAGCTTTCCGTTAGTGATATAGATATCAAGATCGAGGAAAGGGCAGTGGTCATTGTTAGTATTAGCTTTATTTAAAGTAAGTTCACCAGGATAAATTTCATTAATATACATACTGAAGTCGTCATTATTGATAGCCAAAATATCATCCAAATATCTAAAAGTATTATTAAATTTGTTTATCAGATGTTGTTTTGATGGGTCTTTGCTTATTTTTGTCATAAATTGTAACTCGTAACAATACAAAAAGAGGTCCGCAATAAGTGGTGCACAGTTAGTCCCCATTGGAATTCCGATAATCTGACGATATACGGAATCCCCAAAGCGAACAAAAATGTTATCTAGTAAAAATTCCAGGGCATATATAGTATCAAAGCATGTCCAATTAACATAGTTTTTTTTATACTAGGTAGTATGTTACAGTCGGTTTACTTTATACTAGAAATTGATTGGACAATGGACAATAAACATCAACTGCATTTCAAGATTTAATTCCACATTGTAAGTTGAGTTGTATAGTTCAATCAAATTCCTATTGTCTATATTAAAAACAATGAAACTCCGCCTTCCTATTGTTACAAGGATCCAAGCAAACAAAGCAAGCAGGTTTATCAAAGTTTTGTTTTGCATGCTTTTATCGAAAACCTGTACAATGTAAGTAGAATGATTTCTAAATATATTTGTTAACACTTTAGACAATAGTTTGTGTTTCTACTGTTCATTGTTGTAGCTAGAAGAACAGAAATAGATGACTATAGTTAGTCTAGCATAGTATGCTTAGTTTGACAGCTGCGTTTTTTTATTATATCTATTGTATCTATGATGAGCTAAGAAGACTAACCAAAATATTAATTACTGCAAACTATACTCCAAAACGTGTCGATATTCTCTTGTATCGTTTGAAATACATGTAAACTTTTTGTTAAAAAAGTAAATTTAGTAACTGATAATCGAGTTAAACCTATTTTAAAAACAGATTGTGCAAAAAATATGTAAGGTACATGAAGGGGACGAATATTTCATATAAATGTGATCTCAGTCATCAACACAAAAAAACTTGTTAACCCTTTTGTCCTTTGTAAAGGAACTTGACCTTTTATGCGTCCATAAACTTGTAAATCTTTTTCTTTAATTCCTGATGGAAAGTTCTTTTATGGACAATCATTGAAGTCTACATTATTTTTATATTGGTCCTTATATAAACGGTCCATTTTTATCATTAAGTTCTTTAAATGTTTCTGTTTTTATACATTCATAGCTTTCAAATAGATATAGGAAGATGTGGTATGAGTGCCAATGAGACAACTCACCACCCAAGTCACAAATTGTAAAAGTCAACCATTTTAGGTCAAGGTACGGTCTTCATCACGGAGCCTTGACTTTGCTCATACCGAATAGCAAGCTGTAAAGGACCCCTCAAAAATACTAGTTTAAAACCATTCAAAATAAAAAGAAAAACAAGAAACGCTTATGAACCACAGCAACAAACGACAACTTCGAATAGTCAGTTTTAAACGTTCCGAATGATGGTAAATTCATAAAAGGGGCCAGGACAAACCACATTGTTAAGTTTTTGTCTGTTATGTCCTGGTGACCCTTTAAGATGCTATAGCATTATTAGTATCTATAATATAGCCAATAAAAATGATGAATTTGTAATTGTTGAATTTTATATTTAAATCAATGAGTTAATACTATGAGTTATAGTTTGTTTTATTATACTTTAGGATATGTTGGTTGTTTTGTTGATGAATTTCATAGTGCATATTCTCATCCATTAGGATATGTTGGTTGTTTTTGTTGATGAACTTCATAGTGTATATTTTTATACTTTAGGATATGTTGGTTGTTTTTGTTGATGAACTTCATAGTGTATATTTTTATACTTTAGGATATGTTGGTTGTTTTGTTGATGAAGCTCATAGTGTTTATTCTTATCCTTTATGATATGTTGGTTGTTTTGTTAATGAAGCTCATAGTGTATATTCTTTTCCTTAAGGATATGTTGGTTGATTTGATGATGAAGCGCATAGTGTATATTCCTTTCCGTTAGGGTATGGTGTTTGTTAATTTGATGAAGCTCATAGTATATATTCTTTTCCTTCAGGATATGTTGGTTGATTTGATGATGAAGCTCATAGTGTATATTCTTATCCTTTAGGATATGTTGGTTGATTTGATGATGAAGCTTATAGTGTATATTCTTTTCCGTTAGGGTATGTTGTTTGTTAATTTGGTGAAGCTCATAGTGTATATTCTTATCCTTTAGGATATGTTGGTTGATTTGATGATGAAGCTCATAGTGTATATTCTTTTCCGTTAGGGTATGTTGTTTGTTAATTTGATGAAGCTCATAGTGTATATTCTTATCCTTTAGGATATGTTGGTTGATTTGTTAATGAAGCTCATATTGTATATTCTTATCCTTCAGGATATGTTGTTTGTTTATTTGATGAAGCTCATAATGTATATTCTTATCCTTCAGGATATGTTGGTTGTTTTGTTGATGAAGCTAATATTGTTTTTTCTGATACTTTAGAGTATGTTGTTTGTTAATTTGAAGAAGCTCATAGTGTATATTCGGATCCTTTAGGATATGTTGGTTGTTTTGTTGATGAAGCTCATATTGTATATTCTTATCCTTCAGGATATGTTGTTTGTTTATTTGATGAAGCTCATAATGTATATTCTTATCCTTTAGGATATGTTGGTTGGTTTTTTTTGATGAAGCTAATATTGTATATTCTGATCTTTTATGCTATGTAGGTTGTTTTGTTGATCAGCTCATATTGTTTATTCTTATCCTTTTGGATATGTTGGTTGTTTTGTTGATGAAGCTCAAAGTGTTTTTTCTGATCCTTTAGGATATGTTTTTTGATTTGTTGATGAAGCTCATTGTGTATATTCTTTTCCGTTATGGTATGTTGTTTGTTTATTTGATGAAGCTGATATTGTATATTGTTATCCCTTATGATATGTTGGTTGTTTTGTTAATCAGCTCATAGTGTATATTCTTATCTTTTAGGATATGTTGGTTGTTTTGTTGATAATAGGAGCAGACTATTCGATACAAAGAAACCTAACAGCAATGATATGACCCTTAAAAGATGTCGGGAGCAATGCAGTGGTTTCATATATGCAGGACTACAGGGAGATTAGTTCGAGGCAATGTCGTGGTCACGTATATGTAGGTCTACATGTTAGTTATGTCAGGAGAAATGTCGCGGTTTCATATATATTTATGTAGACTACCGGTGAGGTATGTCGGGAGCAATGCCGTGGTTTCAGATATGTACAACTACAGGCTAGTTATGTCGGAAGCAATGTCGCGGTCATGTATATGTAGGACTACGGGTGAGTAATGTCGGGAGCAATGCCGTGGTTTCATATATGTAGGCCTAGAGATAGGTTATGTCGGGAACAATGTCGCGGATTTATATATGAAGTTCTACAAGTTAGTCATGTCCGGAGCAATGTCGTGGTTTCATATATGAAGTACTACAGGTAAGTTATGTCGGGAAAAGTATTGCAGCTATATATATGTACGACTACAGATTAGTAAAGCCGGGAGCAATGTCGCGGCTATATATGTAGTACAAGTAAGTAATGTCTAGAGCAATGTCGCGGCTATATATATGTAGGACTACCGGTTAGGTATGTCGGGAGTAATGGTGCGGCTATGTAAATGTAGTACTACAGGTTAGGTATGTTGGGAGAAATGTTGCAGCTATAAAAATGAAAGACTACAGGTTAGGTATGTTGGGAGCAATGTCGCGGCTATATACACATAGGACTACAGCTTAGGTATGTCGGGATCAAGGTTGCGGTTATGTATATGTAGGACTACAGGTTAGGTATGTTAGGAGCAATATCGCGGCGATATATACTAGTACGTAGGACTACAGGTTATGTATGTTTGGAGCAATGTTGCAGCTATATAAATTTAGGACTATTGAGTAGGTATGTCGAGAGGAACGTCGCAGCTTCATAAATGTACAACTTTAGATTTTTAATGTCGGGATTAATGTAGCGGCTATATATATGAATGACTAAATGTAAGTAACGTCGGAAGAATTATCGCAACTCAATATACGTAGGTTTTCAGTTTAGTCGAAAGCAATGTCGCTAGGTTACTAACGGAATTGACAATAATAAGGAAAACGATACTTGTAGACAATTTATGATTATTTTGCATGAAAAAATGACAACAGTTAGTTCATATAAGGATCAATAACATTTGTTTACCGAGGACAAAAACAAAGATAAAAATCTTAAATGGAAATAGGGAATGTGCCAAAGTGACAACGCCCAGCCTAACATTTCCATACTTAATTTTTTTTCGGTGTGATAGATTTTTCTCATTAGTTATATCATGTTGTATTAAAAGTACATATTCGGGTCAATGAATAGATAACTGAAAAAAACGTTTGAAAATATTAAAAGTGAAAATTGAAATGGGTAAAGTCATCCACATATTTAAATATTTTGTTGGCATTTATTCTCTTTTGCAACTGCACAAAATTAGTTCTGATGTGTTCAATGTGTTTGAGAGATGAGCGATCCAATGGGCCTTATTGTATTCATGAGTATGACCAGGTTATCGTGCGTAAAGTGTCACAATACATTGATACTTAAATGAAATAACTTTGATTTTTATGGTTTGTAATAGAAATACTGGTATTTGTTTAAAATTGTCAATTACAATTAACTTTTATTAATCTTATTAATACTTTGGTATATTTGTCTCAAAAATTAATATCGTGAATGCATAGAAAATGTTTGTATATTCAAGTTGAATGGTCAGTTATGTTTGCTTTTATCAAAACAAAAGTAAGCATAAATTGACATCATCAGGCTCATCGTCTTAAAATTTTGTTATAAATTGTTTTTAAAGGCTAGCAGAGAATGTTTCTGTGGCAACGAACTGAGTGTCAACAGGTATCCACCTAAACAAGAATCGGAATGCAATCGTGCATGTTCCGGAGAAAGTACCAGAAAGTGTGGAGGAACTTGGAGGATGTCTATCTATACAGGTATAGCCCCTTTTTTTATTTACTGAATGTGTTTTATGTTCAACTGTATGTGTTTAAAATAGAAACACTGGATGTAGCATTCTTTGATTATGGACTTCTGTTGACGCACAATTTCAAAATATAAAAATATAGCATTAAAGGAGTGGACAGACAATCAACGAATCGAGGATAAGACAAATTACATTCGAAAAAAAAGGGCAAAGTGGTATACAGCTGTTAGAAGGTCATAAATCAATTGAGAGAATACAACTATGGGTTTTAAACTTACACTGAGGGAAATACATCAACTATAAGAGATACAAAACGAAACAACAGAAACACTGAAGTGAAACAAAAAACCAGACGACAATGCAACACTCGAAGAAACTATCGGGTTAACAGATACTAATTTCCTGACTTGATAAAATACATATATAAGTAGCAATGACTGTTGTTGTGCAATATGATAGATGCTTTTTGTGCTTCTTTGTTAAATATTTTTGTTTGTTTTTGTTTTAATTGAGATTGTGACCTAGTCATGACTGCTGTACCCCTTTTTTTGTCATTTTTAGCCACTGGTATTATATATAAAACAGAAGATGTGGTATGATTGCCAATGAGACAACTATCCACATAGGACCAAAATGACACAAACAAAACAACTATAGGTCACCGTTTGGCCTTCAACATTGACGTCTGTTTTGATCACGCATCTTGTATATATAACGGAATGTAATGCGAATGTCATACAAGTGAGAGGTTCAGCACTTTAAAACCAATATCAAATCATTTTACGTTTGGAAACGAATGTACAAAGTCTGGAATATGACAGTTGTTGTCCATTTGTTTAATGTGTTTTATCATTTAATTTTACTTTTTAATTAGGAACTTTCCGTTTTGAATTAATTTCGGAGTTTTTGAAATTACTTTTCACTGGTACTTTAAGTGGTAATTTAAGTATCGAGTAAAGGTACTATTTTATGTATAATATCTTGCTATTTTTTTTTTATTTCAGTGAATATTTAAGTTTACAGAAACATAGGAAAACATCCTGCAGTTGAAGATCTGTTTACAGACTTTGCTGCAAATGTTTGAATACTTTGTAAAGACAATATTGATTAAAACAAGACATCATTCAAAGTTGATTTTACTTTTTAATTTGTTAAAAGCTAATTTTGTGACATTTCTATACAACTTAACAATGTACGTTAAGTTGTAAGGAGAAGGCCTATTAGTGACATTCTGCTGCTCTCTGTTCTATGGTCGGGTTGTTGTCTCTATGACACATTCCACATTCCAATTCTCTATTGTCAAACAAATACTTATTCAGTGATGAGTCTCCGACGTTGGTTAATTTATAAATATCGACAAAAGGAACGTTTTTTATGTCAAAGAGACAACAACCCGACCAGAGAAAAAAACAACAGCAGAAGGTCACCAACAGGTCTTCAATGTAGCGAGAAATTCCCGCCCCCGGAGGCGTCCTTCGTCTGGCCCCTAAACAAATATATACTAGTTCAGTGATAATGAACACCATACTAATTTCCAAATTGTACACAAGAAACTAAAATTAAAATAATACAAGACAAACATAGGCCAGAGGTTCCTGACTTGGGACAGGTGCAAACAATGCGGCGGGATTAAACATGTTTGTGAGATCTCAACCCTCCCCCTATACCTCTAGCCAATGTAGAAAAGTAAAAGCATAACACTAAGCACATTACAATTCAGTTCAAGAGAAGTCCGAGTCTGATGTCAGAAGATGTACCCAAGGAAAATAAACAAAACGACAATAATACATAAATAACAACAGACTACAAGCAGTTAACTGACATGCCAGCTCCGGACTTCAATTAAACTGACTGAAAGATTATGATTTCATCATATGATCGTCTATATAGCGAAAAGTAATGTTAAAGGATAATGTTAACTTCTTATCTTTCTTCCTTATAATGTGTCATTCTTTGTTGTGATTTTGCTCTATAAATTCAGATAAGGATGACAGATTGTATTCATTTAAACATTTAAAACCGATGCATTTGTTTGCACCTATCGAACGTCAGGAATCTGCTGTTCAGTAGTTATCGTTTGCTGTGTATCATACATGTTTCTCGTTTGTCGTTTTTATATAGATTTAGACTGTTGCTTTGCCCGTTTGAATGGTTTAACAACATAATTAATGGGACCCTTAATAGCTTGCTGTGGAAGGGGAACCAAGGCTCTGTGTTAAAGACCGTTCTTTGACCAATAATGGTTTACCTTTAAGAAAATGTGACATAGATTTAGAGTTTACTCATTGCCACTCATACATCATCTTCGTATAACGGTTGTTTGTTTTCTGTTCCAATGGTTTCACACTAGTAATGTATGGATCCCTTTATAGCTTGCAGTGGCGGGTGAGCCAAAGCTCATTGTTGAAGAACGTTCTTAGACCAATAATAGTTTACTTTTTTTAGAAAATTTGATTTAGATGTAGAGTTGTCTTATTGGCATTCATACCACATCTTCGTTTATCTATAGACGGTTGTTTTTTTCCTGTTAAAATGGTTTTACACTAGTTATTTATAGGGCTCTTTATATTTTGCAGTGGCGGGTGAGCCAAAGCTCCATGTTAAAGACCGTTCTTTGACCAATAATGGATTACTTGTTAGAAAATGTGACTTAGATTTAGAGTTGTCTCATTGACACTCATACCACATTTTCTAATATGTGCGAAGTACAAATTCGTAAACAATCGATGTTTTTCTAAACATGAAATTATTTACTGAACTTCCTTTTTTTACTGGAAAAGGACTACAAATTAAAGCGACAGTAGTTTAGAGCAAATCGAGGCTAAAAGCAAACACTGATATAAATTGCATGAACTTAAAAAGACGCCAACCAATAATAGTCGACTGAATAAGCATCAAGAATCTTACAAATGGTGATTTATAAATCTTAGTCAAATCAATAAAGAATAAATAAGATTCAAAATGGAAATGATTAATATTTTAAAGAGACAACAACCCAACCAAAGAGCAGAAAACAGCCAAAACCCACCTTCTTCAACGCAGCGAGAAATCCCGTACATGGAGGAGGACCTAAACTGGCCGCTCAATGAAAATGTGACCTAGATCAATGGAAAAAAACACTCTAAAACATATAAATATTGGAAGACAGTTGGTTTCATTAGTAATGCTTTTGTCTTACATAAGTTTGTTAAATTGGTTTTAAAAATGTTTGCATTTACATTTTGTCAAATAATTAAGTTATCCAGGTGCAGCAAAGTCGGCAAAGGTGCAGCAAAATCAGCAAAAGTACAGCAAAGTCAGCAAAGGTGCAGCAAAGTCAACAAAGGTGCAGCAAAGTCAGCAAAGATGCAGGAAAGTCAACAAAGGTAGCAAAGGTGCAGCAAAATCAGCAAAGGTAGCAAAGGTGCAGCAAAGTCAGAAACCTGCAGGCTGATTTTTTATATCTCTTCAAACTCAAATATTAACTGAAATGATAAATAGCAAGATATCATTCATTAGATGTATCCAAACTTGATACGTACATTTCAACCTATATCTCTTCAAACTCAAATATTAACTGAAATGATAAATAGCAAGATATCATTCATTAAAAGTATCCAAACTTGATATGTACTTTTCAACCTATAAAAGATATATACTTATATGATTTTTTAGTTAATGACAATAAATCTCAGTTTAATTCTTAACTTAAAACTATCAATATGATATAGACAAAATTAGTCAAAAAAGAAATTTGTCATTCGAACGTATGCTTGGATCTATAAACAAAGTCTTATATGTATTGTGACTTAAAATTATACATATTGCTGTTGCGCCCGTTTTTTTTTAATATAACTACACCGTGATTTCAACTAAAATGTTCACTTCGATCAAAATATTTGAACAGGAGAAACGCAAAGGACGACACTATTGGAACATGAACTGTAGATCTTTCCAGATCTCTAATATCTAAATTGATATATTTGGTTTACATTATGTTTATTCTTGAGTTAATGTGTCTTTTCTTCAATTCTTTTGTTCCCCTCTTTTAGGGCTAAATTTTCATAATTTGAAATAGTACGGAAACAAAAATCATTAATCAAATACGTTGCTTCCAATATTTGCGGTATAAAACACATACAGTTGAAAACAAAACACATTTAGTAAAGGGGAAAAAAATGTCTATACCTGTATAGATAGACGCCCTCCAAAATCCTCCACACTTCCTGTTGGGATCACCAACACAATCACGATTGCATTCCGCATCTAGCTTAGGCGGATAATTGATAACATCCAGTTGGTTGCCACAGAAACATTCGTTACCATTCTGTGAAACAATATATAACAAAAATTTAGAACTATGAGACTGACTGTATATATTCTTATTGCTGTTTTGATAAAAAGCAAACATAACTGGCTTCTCAACATGAACATACAAATATTTTACATGCATTTTGATAAGATGAGTAAAATAAATCAAATGTTAATATATAATATTAATGAATAGAATTTTAATTGACAATCTAATAATTACATTATATGTTTTTTTTTAAATATTTTTTAGATATTATATTTACGTTTTATTATAATACGTTATTCTGATTAGCCACGCCACATTCTCGCTTTATTCTATAATCTATTGCATTACATCATTCATGATGACACGTGGTTACACGAAAAAAGAACACAGGTAAATTAAGTAAAAGCTGAGAACAAACCGTGTTTTCATGATCCTAGCCAAAACATTGCTCCCGACATTACTAACCAAGTCCTGCATATATGAAACCGGAACATTTTACCCGACATTACTAACCCATATTTCTACATATATAAAGCCGCGACATTGCTTTAGACATTTCTAACCAAAGGTCCTACATATATGAAGCCAAACCATTGCTCCCGACATTACTGACTTTAAGTTCTACATTTATACAGGTAAGACATTGCTCCAGACTTTTTTATCCATATTTCTACATATTTAAAGCTGCGCGATTGCTAGCGCTCCCGACATTACTAACACAAGTACTGCATATATGAACCCATAACATTTCTTCCGATATTACTAACCCGTATTTTTACATATATATAACCACGCGATTGCTCGCGACATTCCTAACCAAAAGTCCTACATATATGAATCCGCAATATTGCTCCCGACATAACTGATCCCAGGTCCTAAACGTATATAGCCGTGGCATAGTTCCCGATATTGCTAATCAAAATTCCTACATATATGAAGCTGCGAAATTGATCCAAACATTACTAACCCAAAATCCTGCATATATGAAGCCGCGTCTTTGATCCCAACAATACTTATCCAAAGTCCTGCATATATGAAGCCGCGTCTTTGCTCCTCACATAACTTATCCATATTCCTACATATATGTAGCCGTAGCATTGCTCCCGACATTGCTAATCAAAATTCCCACATATATAAAACTGCGATATTTCCCCCAACATTACGAACCCAAAGTCTTACATATATGAAGTCGCGTCTCTGCTCCCGACAATGGTTACCAAAAGTACTTAATATATGTAACCGAGACATTACACCCGACATTACTAACCAAAAGTCCTGCATACATGTTTATATAGGCTCAATACTGCTCCCGACATAACTAACCCGAAGTCCGAGAAACATGTATATGACGACGCGCCATGGCTCCCGAAATTACTAACCCAAAGTCCTACATATATATATATATATGTAGAGCCCAGGTGGTCGTGTGGTCTAAGTAGATCCCAGGTGGTCGTGTGGTCTAGCTGGACGGCTGCAGTGCAGGCGATTTGGTATCACGATATCACAGTAGCATGGGTTCGAATCCCGGCGAGGGAAGAACCAAAAATTTGCGAAAGCAAATTTACAGATCTAACATTGTTGGGTTGATGTTTAGACGAGTTGTATATATTTGGTGTCACGATATCACAGAAGCATGGGTTCGAATCCCGGCGAGGGAAGAATCAAAAATTTGCAAAAGCAAATTTACAGATCTAAAATTGTTGGGTTGATGTTTAGACGAGTTGTATATATATATATATACATATAAGTACGTCTGAGTCAGTGACAACTCTACAACAGATGTATCCATCGGATCGCCATCAATGATGGTGATACATGGCTGTGTACATAATGTATATACAAGTGTCACGATATCACAGTAGCATGGGTTCGAGGGAAGAACCAAAAATTTGCGAAAGCAAATTTACAGATCTAACATTGTTGAGTTGTATATATATACATATATATATATATAAACGAGTCTAAATTGAAAACTACTTTCAAACCTATTGATATATATATAGCCGAGACATTGCTCCCGAGAATACTTAACTGATGGAAGTTTTGAACGACATTGACTGGCTTTTCAGCCCTCATACGGTCGGCTCGGTGCCCAAAGGTGTTTTGTAAGCTTCAAATATTTTCTGCAGTGGGCCAGGAACGGTGAGGACGCCAGTTCTTTTGGTAGACCGCCATCTTTGTTTACGTGATTTGTTTTGGTTTGATATTTACTATTTTGATGTTTCTTTTCTAACTAGACTCCACAACGGCTGCTGTCAGGACCAGGTTGATCAGCTGGGCAGCCTGCTAACCACGACGATATGTTGTTAGTAGATAAAGTTTTTACTCAGTAGTAGATGACTGCAAATTGCACTTAAACTACGATACACATAGCCCTCGGACGTCTGTGCAGCATATGACACCCATCCATTCACAATGGGTTTCAGAGTATCGCTGCAGCTCATAAATTAGTTCGTCGTTGAACCATCGGAAGAGCGTAACATGTTGTAGACAATGGATTATAAGGAGGTTATCTAAAACGTCCTTTCAGCTGTACATGTAAGGACTAAGACGTGACTGATCAAGTGGAATGTGATTTACGAAATTACTTACCTGTACTCCTACATATATATAGCCGTAAGGGGGCTTCCGAAATAATTAACATGTAGTCCTACTTATATGAATCAACGACATTGTTCCGACATTACTAACCTGTAGTCCTACATATATATACCCACGGCATTGCTCCCGACACATTTTAAGAGTCATATCAATGCTGCGAAGTTTCATTGTATCGAAATGTCTGTCACTATTGTCAGTAAAACAACCAACATATCCTGAAAAATAAGAATATACACTATTAGCTCATTGATTTACATATCAAATACATCAATTACAAGTACTTTATTTTTATAAGGTTATATTTGAGATACTTAATCAGCAACGTTCAAAACTGAATATTTGAAAGCCATGTATGTGTAAGAACCTAAACATTTCACGAGTTTTATGATAAAAAAGGCCTTAAGATATATATAAAAAAATAGTTCTGTTATTGTCCATGAGATAACTGTCCATCAGTAGCCAAATTATTAAAAAGTTGAGGGACCCATATAAGTCTACTTTGCTGTACAAAGGAATAACGGGTTAAAGGCGCTTTCGGTGTTGTTGACTGAGTTCACATTTATATTAAAGCATCATCACCTACATGTACCTTACATATTTTCAGCACACTCTGTTTTTTTTTATATATATAACTTGATTATCTTTTACTTTCACTATCTTTTTTAAACAAATAGGTAAGATTTTTTATATGATAAAGAGGAAATATCGACATTATTTGGAGTATAGTTTATAGAGATTAAAATTGTGGCTTGTCTCATAAACTCATCATAGATACACGATATATAATCAAAACACAACTGTCAAACCGAGAACATACTATGATATAGGGAGGCTCGGTGACCGAGTGGTCTCAGTAGTTACTGGTAATCACTAGCAAGTCAACACTTAGGTTTTGAGTTCGATCCCCGCTCGTTCGGGTGCACTCGACTCCAATCTTAATTGACTAGGATTTTCAGTTTTCCTATCAAAGGTTGGTGGTTTTTTCCTGGCCTTCCGGCTTTCCCAACTATCAAAATAGCCCAAATGCGATGCTTAAACGTAGCGTTAAAACACAAAAAAATCCCCAAAATTCAAATCATAACTTTGCTTTAGTACCAATAAGCGCAAACTGCATTTCTTCTGCCACAACAATCAACACATAACACACAAACTATTATTAAACAATGTCAAAAAATATATTTAGAAAACATGATACTGACATTTTAAAATCTTGCCATTTTTATACATTAACTGTTTACAAATCCTAGAATAGTGCTACATGATCTCTATTTCGCACACAAATCAGAATTTTACCTTCTAGTTGCTGTAAAGAGTGGCGAGAAAGATACCAAAATAATATGCACAAACAAACTAAAAATCCTTTAACTTTTGTTTTTTCGAAACTCGAAAACGAAACGTTCTTCTCCATTGCAATAGTATAGTCCATGTATCTTTTATGATTGCTATTACCATTTACCATTGTATCTTTAACCTTTTTATAGCAGTCTCATCTGTATGAAGAGAATGTGTATCGATTATATGCATTTCGAACATTTGAACAAAATAGTTTCTTACCTAGATTGCCTTTCAATTCTGCAATTTTTTCGTCAACACATTTACATGCGGATCTACACTGGGCAGCATTTGAGGAGTGGTTGCATACCAATATGACAAGGAGATACACGTATACGCTTGTAGGTTTAATCATAATGTGACACACTAAAAATAAACTGTTTAATCATCATAACGCACAAGAATATTTCGACTAAACATATGTCTGAATCTTATATAATGAATTTAATAGTTTTTAGATAGTTACCCAGGTCAAATCTAAATTATGTACCTCAAATAACCAGGTCAAATATAAATAGTTACCTCAAATAGCCAGGTCAAATCTAAATATTTCATGAACCAGAAACAGATTGTTACTCTTATGGCCATCATTATACTATATATGTTTATATTAAGAAAGAAAAATACTTAAAATATGCAAGTTTGTCGATATTGTCAAGGATTATTAATTTAATATTTTTGTCATTTAAAAGAGACTAAATGAAGAACAGATTATGCCTTTTTCTTCTTTAAATGGTCATTTGTCAAGGGAAATTTAAGCAGTTATCCTCATACTCGTATAAGTATAGTTTAAATTGAACGCTATGAGTTTTTCTAAAACGTCATCAACTTTACCTTTTCGGCATAATTTGAAGATAGAATTTTAATCTTTTTTGGTAGTACCATTTATAAACACAAAAGAGACCGAAATAACACAGAAACTAACAACTATAGGTCACCATACGGCCTTCAGCAATGAGCAAAGCCCATCATGCATTGTCAGTTTTAAAAGACCTATAAATTACAATGTAAAACAATTCAAACAAGAAAACTAACGACATAATTTATTAAGATCCCATCCCTGGGACAGTGGTGTAACAGAACAACATATGAACGAACTATACAAATCAGTGGAAAAGGCTTAACTCATTAGATGAATACAAATAGAAAAACATCTTTCAAAATCACAGAGTGGCCGTGGCCGGGTACTGGTACCTCCTAACAACAGAATGCAGTGAGTATATAGTACCGGCAGATACTGACAGATACATTTTTGTTTTTCAAAGCCATTAACAACTACAATGTAATTAAGAAGTTATTTGTTTAAGACTATATTCTTACCAAGATTTCTGTCAATGTTGATAGAGACCACACTGGAAAAAAATGCACCACTATTATTCTGTGTAACAAATTGTCATTTGCGTCAACAACATTAATTTCTCTTGCAAAATATTTATTATTAATCTGTGTAACAGATTGTCATTGCTGAGTCACCAATATTGATTTCTCTTGCCAAATATTTAGTATAATAGTCCCAGCTTGCATGTAAAAAACTCACGGACATTATTCAATCTGTGTAACAGATTGTCTCTTGCATTTAATGTTTTACGTCTTTTGAATTTCACAAGTGTTAGAAAAATTGATTTCTTGTCCAATAATACCGTGTGTGGCAATTATTTTTCTGTTTTTTAAAACATGCATGTTTTGGAGTGTCAAAAACTCGTTGAAAGTACTTGAAAGATTGCATGCCCATATTGGTACCGGTGATTTTGAATCTGTTCACAGTTTTGATTTTTCTACACTATATACCACATTGTCTCACATTCTCATTAAGTCAAAATTCATACACCTAATCAAATGGGCATTTAAAAAGTCAGAATATATGTTCAAACTCTTTTAGGGCATTTTTAGTATATTTAGTCCATTGAACATGCTTTGATACTATTTCTGCCCTTGATTTTTACTAAACAACATTTGTGATCGCTTTGGAGATTCCGTATATCGCCAGGTTGTCGGAATTCCAATGGGGACTTATTGTGCACCACTTATTGCAGAATTGATATTGTATTGTTATGAGTTACAATTTATGACAAAAATCAGCAAAGACCTATTAAAACAACATCTGATACACAAATTTAATAATACTTTTAGATATTGAAGTCTGGAATGTCAGTTAACTGCTAGTAGTCGGATGTTATTTTTGTATTATTGTCATTTCGTTTATTTTCTTTGGTTACATCTACTGACATCAGACTCGAGCTTCTCTTGAACTGAATTTTAATGTGCGTATTATTATGCGTTTACTTTTCTGCATTGGCTAGAGTTATAGGGGGAGAGTTGAGATCTCATAAACATGTCCAAACCCGCCGCATTTGTGCGCCTGTCCCAAGTCAGGAACCTCTGGCCTTTTTTAGTCTTGTTTTATTTTGAAATTTAGTTTCTTATGTACAATTTGGAGTTAAGTATGGCGTTCATTATCACTGAACTAGTATATATATTTGTTTAGGAGCCAGCTGAAGGACGCCTCCGGTTGCGGGAATTTCTTGCTGTCTCAGAACTAGGTGTTTCGGAAACTGGGTGTCTCAGAACTAGGTGTTTCGGAAACTGGGTGTCTCAGAACTAGGTGTTCCGGAAACTGGGTGTCTCAGAACTAGGTGTTTTATGAACCTAGCATTTGTGAAGCTTGTTTTAATTTAAAAGTTGGTTGAATGGTAATGATATAATTGTTGATAAAATCAGTTGTTAGGACCTCGGAGACAATGACATGATTAAGGATAAATTGAGGTTATAGTTTTTTTGTTATTACGTCTTTTTGATACAAAGTTATTAGTGTAAATATTGTTGTTTCTTTAATTAGTTTCAAAGTTTAAACGGTGGTCTCGTAGTTTTCAGTAAATCCTTAAAATTATAGTCAGGTTTGATTTAAAAAATTGATATTGGAGTATCTCAGATTCTGTGAAAACGGATACGAGAGATAGTTAAGAATCCAAACACGTTACTGATAAACATTCAAACATAAGATTAATAGACCACTTTCGAGTTCATCCGTCACCGGAAAAACTCGTCAATTATACGCGCCTTCATGACGTCATTAAAGCGTTCATCAAGCGTCTTAGTGATTGTCATTGTACAGGGTAAACTAGAATTAATGATTGTTCTGTAGGTACTTAATGGCAATTTCCTAATGACAGCAATGCTGATTGTCAATTTTGAGAATTCAATTTGCCGAATAATTCGTACAATATAGAGTCATAGTTTTCCAACCACTCGCTCAAAATTGGAATGGAAGTGACGACGCCCCTAAACGCACAAATGACGTTCACTAAAACCAGACTTTTTGACGGAAATGCATCGAACTTGAAAGTTGTCTATTGTATTTGTTTTAAACGGGTCAGAAAACATAGTACTGTGAAAGAAAAGTTAGAGTATATGCAGTTATTTCTGTAAGGCTAAGGTATTGATAAACATGCAATGGTTACACAAATAGAACCCTCCGCAAGCGCGCAAAACAGTAACATTGAACAATAACTTACAAGTCGAGTAAACTCCTCAAACCCTTCAGAAGTTGAATAAATGTTTTAAACCGATTATGTGAAATATTATTTTTTAAGTGTTATATCTTATCTATCTATACGAGAAAAAATGATATGATTGGTTTGTGTTAATAAATTGAATGTACATTTTCAAAGTCCTTTTTAAAAGTAAATATCAAAATTATCTCTTTACAACGAAAGTGGCAAAATAATAGTTGATGATATTTCCAGCGCCGGACAAATGCCTTTTTTGTCGAATTTTATTGATTTTTACCACAAATAACTGAAAAATAAGCTTTTGTGCCAGCTCTGATTAATAGTTACCTTTTTATAAAAAAGAAAATGTTGTATGATTGCCAATGAGATAACTCTCCACAAGAGACCAAAATGCCACAGAAATTAAAATTATAGCTCACCGTACGGCCTTCAACAGTAAGCAAATCCCATGCCGCATAGTCAGCTATAAAAGGCCCCGAAATAACAATGTAAAACAATTCAAACGAGAAACTAACGACCTTATTTAACAGGATCTCGCCCCCTAACCTCGGACGGTAGTGTAACAGTACAACAGAACTATAGGGAACGAACTATACAAATCAATTGAAAAAAGGCTCAACTCATCAGATGAATACAAATAGAAAGACATCTTTCAAGATCAGAGAATGGCCGTTGCTGGATACTTGTACATCCTTACAACAGAAGGCAGTGAGTACAGATCTTAGAGTACTGGCAGTTAATGACAGATATATGTTTGTAATTCAAAGCCATTAAATAAAGGCAACAGTAGTAATATGAATTCACACTCAAATATAAGAGGATTTCATTAACAAGTAATAAAAAAGTCATGCGTCTAAGACTAAATTCTTACCAAGATGTCAGTATATGTTGATTGAGACCAACTGGAAAGAAATGCACCACTGTTCTTCTGTAACAAATATTATTCAATATGTGTAACAGACTGTCATTGCTGAGTCAACACTATTTTTCTTGCATGTATTGTCTTACTTCTTTTGAATTTTAAAAATGTAAGAAAAATTGATTTCTTGTTCCAAAATACCATGTGTTGCACTAATAAGCATTACTTCTTTTTTATAAAACATGCATAATGTTTATATTTACATAACTGTATAAATGAATTTTCAAACATTAGAAATAATTGCATTTATTTTCAACGTGTTAATTTGTATATATAGGGATTAAGCTGACAATATTTCAAGTGAAACAGGGGTTGGGGTATCCACAGTAGTGTGGAAGAAAAGTAAGAGTATCTGCAGTTATTTCTGTAATGCTAAGGTATTGATAAACATGCATTTGTTACACGAGTAGATCCATCCGGGTACCCTTTCATTTTATGTCCTTGGATGATGTAAACTTCTCGCTAACACCATCTACCATACACCATACACCATACACCATACACCATACACCATTACACCATACACCTTGTACCATTACACCATATACGTTACACATTACACCATACACCATTACCCATTCTATCTACAACATCAGAAACCACCCATAACGCAATTAAATTTCAAATATTAAAATTGTTATTATAATTGTTTATGTTTACAATCTGAAAAATTCAAATAAAAAGAACTTCGTTTTCAACCAATGAAATGTTATACACCGTTCATTCACAGCATTCCCGATCGCACGTTACAGAATCACACAATTCCTCATACACCATTACACCATTACACCATTCCCCTTACACCATACTCCATAGCATCATACACCTTACACCATTGCACCATATGCCATGCACCATTACACCATACACATTTTTTTGGGAAGTTTCCAACTCGGGTTACTTTGGTAAAATTGTTTACATTACCATGCAAGCACGCACGACAGTTAAATCGAACAATAACTTACAAGTCGAGTAATAACATTAACGGTACCAATTTTTCTGCACCAGATGCGCATTTCGACAATACATGTCTCTTCAGTGATGCTCGTGGCCAAAATATGTAAAATCCCAAGCTTATATAAAAGATGAAGAGCTATAATCCAAAAGTTCCAAAAAGTATAGCCAAATCAGTGAAAGGAATCAAGCTTTGCATGAGGGAGATACATTCCTTAATTTATAATAATTTTTAACATTTTATAACAGCAAATTTAATGACACAAAAAATCCGTAGTTTCATGCCAGTACCGAAGTACTGACTACTGGTCTGGTGATACCCTCGGGGACTAACAGTCCACCAGTAGAGATATCGACCCAGTGGTAGTAATAAAATTAACGGTACCAATTTTTCTGCACCAGATGCGCATTTCCACAATACATGTCTCTTCAGTGATGCTCGTGGCCAAAATATGTAAAATCCAAAGCTTATATAAAAGATAAAGAGCTATAATCCAAAAGTTCCAAAAAGTATAGCCAAATCCGTGAAAAGAATCAGAGCTTTGCATGAGGGAGATAATCCTTAATTCATAATAATTTTAAATATTTTATAACAGCAAATTTAATAACACAAAAAATCCGTAGTTTCATGCCAGTACCGGAGTACTGGCTACTGGTCTGGTGATACCCACGGGGACTAACAGTCCACCAGTAGAGGCATCGACCCAGTGGTAGTAATAACATTAACGGTACCAATTTTTTTGCACCAGGTGCGCATTTCGACAATACATGTCTCTTCAGTGATGCTCGTGGCCAAAATATGTAAAATCCAAAGCTTATATAAAAGATGAAGATATATAATCCAAAAGTTCCAAAAAGTATAGCCAAATCCGTGAATGGAATCAAAGCTTTGCATGAGGGAGATACATTCCTTAACTTATAATAATTTTCAATATTTTATAACAGCAAATTTAATAGCACAAAAAATCCATAGTTTCATGCCAGTACCGGGGTACTGGCTACTGGGCTGGTGATACCCTCGGGGACTAAAAGTCCACCAGCAGAGGCATCGACCCAGTGGTATTAATAACATTAACGGTACCAATTTTTCTGCACCCTTCAAACCCTTCAAAATAATTAAACATTTTTTTTTTAAAACGATTATCTGAAATATTCATTTTTTTAAAAGTATTATATCTTATATATCTATAAGAGTTACAATATGATGGTTTGTGTTAATGA
>CM034356.1:100083131-100114036 GCA_019925275.1 Mytilus edulis | reverse complement strand
GAGCGTTCCTGATGAAGGTAAATCCAGAAAAGCGCTTCGGACGCAATAAATTATAAAACGTGTTATTTTCCATTTTTTGAATGTGAATGCATCTTATATTCACATTATAATCATTTCAATAATGTACAATGATTTGATTTAATGGTCTATTAAACACGCCTCGTCATCAAACTAAAGATCGTCATGAAACCAATGACAAACGTCATATGTGTGTTAAAAATCAGTTTTTTTAATTTGATATCCAATAGTACACGACAAACATTTGCAGCGTATATTTGAAATGTCTTTAATCATCGTACGAAACGGTAATGGATCATTTAATAAATGACATTAAGCTATGTTCCCCTAATCCTGTAAAAACTTAATTTGACCATTATTGTAGATTCTATCATAAAAAGACAATCACTCATGTTTTCAACTTCTGTTGTAGACAGGGATAACATGACAATGACATTTCAGAACCATGGAAATTACTAAGCCATCATCCGAGATTCTTCCGTGAACATCTGTATTGACAAGTGCAATTATGTCGATACAGAAAGACAGACCTTGTGGTTTTTATCCTTTTATTCCTTTTTTCAGTAGTCACATTTTATAGTAAATCTCCAGCCTTCTATTCTCTAGAAAGTTCTGTTGATAATACTAGGTATACATAATACATGACATATATCTTGTATATGAAAAGACCATACACAGGATTATTACAATAGAATTAAAACTATAAAAGTTAAGATAGTATCATGAATTTGACTGTCAATCATTGATGTAGATTGGGATACCTTATAAAAGAGGAACAAAAGATACCAGAGGGACAGTCAAACTCATAAATAGAAAAATAACTGACAACGCCTGGCTAAAAATGAAAGAAGACAAACAGACAAACAATAGATAAAGGCAACAGTAGTATACCGCTGTTCAAAGAACACATGGCACAACATAGAAAACTTAAGAATAAGCAACACGAACCCAACATATTAGAAATGCGTTGATATGTGTTGGCATGTCTTTTGTAATGAATAGTGTTTAAATTTTAACTTTTTTCAGTTTTGCGTACAAGAAAGTTGGTATATAAATAAAGGCAACAGTAGTATACCGCTGTTCAAAACTTATAAATCCATGGACAAAAAACAAAATCGGGGTAACGACCTAAAACTGAGGGAAACGCATTAAATATAAGAGGAGAACAACGACACAACATTAAAATGTAACACACACAGAAATGGACTAAGCATTAGACAAAATCCTATGAGAATAACAAATATAACATCAAAACAAAATACATAAATTCGGGATAGATAAGTAACGTGACACGTCTTATAGTAATGTGAATTCACACTCAAAAATAAGAGAAAACAAACGACACAACGGAAACGCAACGTTAAAATGTAACACACACTGAAAAGAACTATAATATAACAATGGCCATATTCCTGACTTGGTACAGGACATTTTTAAAGGAAACAATGGTAGGTTGAACCTGGTTTTGTGGCATGCCAAGCCTCCTTCTTTTATGGCCATGTGAAATATAACATTAAAATGACAACACAACATTACAAGACTACAATATAAATAAATATGAGAACACAATTGATAAAGAAACACACGAATTATAGCTAACAAAAGGTAACAAGTTTAAAATTTTAATACTCCAGAAGTGCAATAAGTGACATTAAAACTCATAATAAAAAACAATGAAAACACCTTGACAAAAAGGAAAAGGTCCGAAAGACAAAAACAATTTGCAAAACACAACATAGAAAAATTTAGACCAACAAAGTGCTGTTTATTTTCCTTTTTTTTTGTTATTTGCTTGCCCTCTTTGTATCATGACCGCTATTGTAATAAATATTTACTATAATGTTAACCTTTAGCAGCTATACTGTTTTCATAATAGTTTTCTTTCAAGTAAAAAAAAAAGAACGAATCATTGTGTTATGTGACTTCCACTTATAAAAATATAGTGTTATATTATTGTTTCAGTGAACGACAATATAATGCATAATTTAATATTATTCCACTGTGTACACATATTGATAGTTTAAACAGTATTTGATTGGTTAAGACTATCCCACGTGTCATTGGACAAATCTTCCTATTCCCCTCTTAGCATAATATTCCCCTCTCAGTATCATTTTCCCCTTTGAAATGTTAGTAATAAATCATGCGACATTACGCGCGGTTAATTTACATAACGCCTTAAACTTCTTTTTTTTCTATATAGAAATATCAAATATCATTATCTTGTACAAATTCATTTCAGACGTTAAAACAAAAAGACTAACAAAAATTAACTGTTTATCCGTAGTTTATCAATGTATGTCGTGTTAAGTAATAAAAACAAGCGGATAAGAAAAGAATATATATGCAAACTAAGACTTGATGTTCAGATAGTAAACAAAGCATAGGCAGTGGAATAAAACATTCATTTCCCTTTGCCTCGGGAGATATGAAGATTTGTTTACCATCGGAAAATCATATTTCCCTCGGACAGAGCCCTCGTGAAGTATAAATTTTCTTGGGTGAACAAATCTCATATTTACCTCAGGCACGGGAAATAAATGTATAACAGTGGCGTAGGTGATCAAGTGGTATAAGTTTATCAGTTCTAATGTTGTGGGTTCGAATTCAGTACGATGCAGATACATAGATTTGGATTCCGATCTCGATTTAACTAGGATTGCCAGTTTTTCTGCTAAACCTGAATTGTTCTCTACAGGCACGCTGGCTTCTTCAATAAAAACTGGCCGCCTAGACATACTGTTTTACTTTCGTAGTACCCAAAACACTCTGGCTTTCTCGGTAAAAACTGCCCGTCACGACTTAGCTATTAGTGTGAAAACTAGTACTAAACGCCAAAATAGATTAATAATTCTAAGTTACTTTTTATTTAGTTTCACATCATTCTGAGTGAACATACAAATATTTAAGCTGCATTTGATCTTTTAATATTCCATATATCAAATTGGAAAAATACATCTGATGTTATTGTGATGTTAAAGAGAATTAACAAATATATCGAATTCCGAGGTAAAATCAAAGAGCAGAAGGACATTAAAATTTACAAACTTATATATATAACTGTATCAACCACCAGGGCGTATGGAAAACAACGTTCATATATTCTTGAGATGGAGCTAGCCTTTTCTTGAAGAAAATGGTTGGTTCATATAAACTCAACTCTATGAAAGATATTACATAGGCGTAATAAAATAGATATTTTATTTCTCCTGAAGTATTTAATAGCGTTTTTTAAATTTTTAAAAAGATATGATCATGTCATCTTTGAATGTGAAGTTTTAACATTTTGCCAATCCTTTTGAAGTATCATTAATTGGTATAAAGCTTCCAATTGCGTGATGCATCAATCTATTGATAATAACATTAATAGTGTTTGTCTTCAAAAAATGTTAACTTGTTTTATCAAATTGAGAATAGAAATAAGAAATATGCCACAGAAACAACAAACAGACCAAACAGCAGATAACAGTAATCCAACAAATGATTTTCAACGCAGCGAGAAAATCCCGCACCCAAAGGCGGGCTTACGCTGGCCCCTAAAAAATGGTGGACTGGTTTTCAAGATAATTACCTTCTTTAAAGGATACTACAGATACAGTTAAGTCGGCTTCATATCTTGACTTACATCTAGAAATTGACAATGCGGGTCGGTTGAAAACCAAACTTTTCGACAAAAGAGATGATTTCAGCTTTCCAAATGTGAACTTTCCATTTCTAAGTAGCAACATTTACAACATTCCAGCAGCACCTGCATACGGGGTATATATCTCCCAATTGAAACGATATTCCTGTGCTTGCATTTCCTATCATGATTTTCTTAATAGAGGATTGCTACTCACAAGGAAGCTATTAAAGCAAGAGTTCCAAATGGTGAAGTTGAAATCATTCCTTCGTAAATTTTACGGACGCCATCACGAGTTGGTTGACCGTTATGGAATAACAGTTTCACAAATGATATTGGATATGTTCCTCACATCGTAACTACAATCCCCTTCCTTTTCATGAATGTGACCTACCGAATTAGACTATTTACCGGATTTGTTATCACATAAGCAACACGACGGGTGCCACATGTGAAGCAGGGTCTGCTTATCCTTCCAGAGCACCTAAGACCACCCCTAGCTTTTGGTGGGGTTCGTGTTGCTTATTCTTTAGTTTTCTAAGTTGTGTCATGTGTACTATTGTTTGTCTGTTTGTCTTTTTCATCTTTAGCCATTGTGTTGTCAGTTTATTATCGATTTATGAGTTTGAATATCCCTCTGGTATCTTTCGTCCCTCTTTTACACAGTATTATAGCCAATCAACGGTTTATCCGTTGAGTTTGAAAATGATACATTGAGTACAAAAATAAGACAGAAGAGGTAGTATGAATTATTATAGAAACAAGCAGCCTTAAACCATAAATAAAGGCAACAATAGTATACCGATGTTCAAACTCATAAATCCATGGACAAAAAACAAAATCGGGGTAACAAACTAAAACTGAGGGAAACGCATTAAATATAAGAGGAGAACAACGACACAACACTACAATGTAACACACAAAAAACAGACCAAGCAACAGACAAAATCCCACAAGAATAACAAATATAACATCAAAACCAAATACATGAATTTGGGATAGACAAGTACCGTGACACGTCTTATCGCAACGTGAATTTACACTCAAAAATAATAACAAACGACGCAACGTTAAAATGTAACACATACAGAAACGAACTATAATATAACAATGGCCATATTCCTGACTTGGTACAGGACATTTTTTTTTTTTAAAATGGCGGGTTGAACCTGGTTTTGTGGCATGCCAAACCTCCCCTTGTATAGCCATGTGAAATATAACATTAAGATGACAACTCAACACTACAGGACTACAATATAAATAAATTGGAGAATACAATTGACAAAGAAACACACGAACAACAGCCAACAAAAGGCAACAAGTTGAAAATTTTAATACGCCAGAAGTGCATTTTATCCACACAAGATCTACTAGTGATGCCCAGATACAAAAGCTTGAAAGCCGAAACAAGCATAAAGTCGAAAAGCATCGAGGACCAAAAGATAAAAAAAGTTGTGCCAAAAACGGCCAGGGTTTTCTGTTAGTTATCAGAACATCCTTATCATTTAGAATAATTTATACTTTTGCAAACAGTAAATTTATAAAATTAATAAACAAAAGCTGTACATGACAGAACTGAAATATTAACTAATTACAGGAAACAACTGAAATACATTACATAACCAGACATTTGCAACACAATATGTAGACACATCCGAATATGTTTAAACCTCAACGCCAAGTGACGTCATTTTGAAATTGTAAAAATGACAAAAAATGATGACGTCATTTGAATTTGTAAAACAGATCATCAAAAAATGAAAAATGACGTCATTTGAATGAATAAGATAGAACTAGGACTGACCCAAGATTACATTTGAACTAAATACTGATATTGCACTTTATAACAATGCACATTTCAATGTATATTAATAGGAAACTAAGGCAGCAATTAACTATATTATAAAGCTATGTCCGGTTTGTTTTGAATCTCACTTCAAACGTATCGCACTGCTTACGTTGAACAAAATAAAATCTAATAAATGAATGCGGTGATTAATATTATTTACCATAACACATAAATATAATAGAAAAGAAGTCAACACATTTGACAAAATCCGATGAGAATTACAAAAAAAAACACATTAAACATTTAAACTAAATACATGAATTTGGGATAGACAAGTACCGTAACACGTCTTATAGTAATGCGAATTCACACTCAGCAAAACAGTCACAATCGGGAATAAGTCACGTTTGGCAATTAAAAGATTAGACGACATAATGACAAACAACAATCTACCATGTGGTACAAATTTCCTTAGCTAGTTTGGTCAAAGATACATCGTATGGATCCACCAATTCGTGATGGTGTCCATAAAATTTACGGAGTGTCAATTTTAATCTGTCCTCCTCATAACTTTGTTGGAGCAGTTTTTGCGTAAGGAGCACACTCCTGTATATGAAGTCCGTATAGTGTGAACAAGCACGAGAATAATGTATCAATTGTGATATGTAAACACCATACGAAGGGGCAGAGGGTATGTTACTGCTAAGAAATGGGAAATTGATAATTGGGAAGTTGAAATCGTCCCGTTTATCATAGATTTTCGTGTGAAGTCGTCCATCTACGTCAATATTGAGGGAAAGATCAAGGTATGAAGCAGTCCTTCTAGTATCAGTAGTATCGTTAATTTCAAGTTAACTGGGATATATGAGATGTAGGTATTGGCTGAAATATGGGTTATTCAATGATAGAACATCATCAATATATCGGAAAGTAAAATTAAAGAATTTCGCAAGGTGCTTTTTTTTTTGTCTTTTAGAAGGTTCTGAATGAATTCTGCTTCATACGAGTACAAAAACAAATCAGCCAGCAGGTGTTGCACAATTATTACCCATTGGAATACCGACTGTCTGTTGAAATATAAATCATCCAAACTCAACAAATATATTGTCGATAGATTGGTTGAACCCCAAATAAGCTTCAATGTAATTTGAGTTTCTTTTGGGTCTATTCGGGAAACACCTGTAACAGCAGACTACGTTACAAACGACACGCAATACCGAAGAATAATACATTTTTATTACATAAACATGAATGGTAGCCCTTTTAATGAACAAAAACGAATTCCGTATAGTAAGCTAAAAAAGGCTACAACATGACATAATTTCTAACAATTCAAACCAAATAACAAATGACTTGTTAAACTCTAGCCATAAAAGCAATGTCATGTGGTGTGATTATTTTTACTTATTATCTAAATATAGTTGTGCTGCCCTTTGGTGAAATTTATAGACGCATATCTAGTAAGTTTATACACATAAAAAAATATAAGCACCTATATGACCTTATTTGTTTTGATTATTTTCATTTATTTTCTACATTTGAATTACTACACTACATTAAGTTCCGGGTAAAACGTATGACACTAATTCAGCTTAGATTTAATGAGGTAAAAAATCTATTATACTCTTCAGTATTCGCCTTGATTAAGTATGGTTCCTGTCATCCGTGAAATAATTTTCCTAGAAATGGTGTTTATGATGAGATTAGTAGGAAGAACTGTCAAATGCACACTACATTACAATTGGATTATTCAAACCGGAGACAAAAATCATATCATAGACCCAAAAAAAGGTTGAAGAACTTATCATCGATTGAATGTTTTTTTGCGTTTGTCGTCTCGGCTTTTTCCCTTATCATTGGATACTAGATGTATGCTAGGTATCAACATATGGAATGTCCATGTTTATATGAAATGAAATAACAATATTTCGTCTACTACAAATGGATATGATATTATAAATATAGAACTCAGATATTATAAACTAAACACATTGAATTTTTGATACAATTATTAGTTTACCAAACATATAGAGGTTAATAAGCTGAATATATATAGGTCAATGAGATACAACAGTATTTATCGTTAAGGTAGCACAATACAAAGATTTTTTCACTCCCAATCAGATAACTTTAAACTGATGTAATTCATTTCATCCTTCTTTATATTTTATAAATGAGGTACCAAAAGAAAGAAGAAAGATTAATCTTTCAAATTGTGATAATTTCATTATGACAAAACTATTACATACTCAATTGTTATGTAATTAGTTGCTATATTGTGATGTCCACACTTGAATGAATTTAGCGTCTTTGTTCTTCATAGCATCCCAGAATATTTTATAGATTCTTGCACAACACAGCTTGACCTCCAAAACTGTGTCTCAGATTTCCAAAAACATCAACAGAACAAATTTTATACCCAATTGAATTTAGTGATATCTTATGAATTGATGTTGCAAACTTCATTGAAGATTTATGAGAGAATGAAATACAATAGGAAAAATCTAAGACACAGTTTTGGAGGTCAAAATGTGTTGTGCAAGAATCTATAAAATATTTTGGGATGCTATTAATAACAAAGAAGCTAAATTCATTCAAGTATGGACATCACAATATAGCAACTAATTACATAACAATTAATTATGTAACAATTATGTCATAATGAAATTATCACAATTTGAAAGATTATAAATCATTCTTCTTTCTTTGTGTACCTCATTTATAAAATTTAAAGAAGGATGAGTGGAATTACATCAGTTTAAAGATGTCTGATTGGGTATGAAAAATCTTTGTATTGTGCTACCTTAAATATTATAAATCGATTTTTTAATCAAATATCGTCATGAGCGAATGGAAGGATTTTCAATAGTTGCATCTCGAGGATCGTAATTTTTTTTTTTTGCCTGAAACGGACATCACATTTACTGAATAAAGTAATATACATTGCATTTATTTTCATTTTGTCAGATACAATAAAAAGTGACATTCTAGCCATTATGTACAATTTAGATTATATTAAAGTCAACTTTAGTGACTGTCATACAAGTGAGAGGTTTAGCTAGCTATAAAACCAGGTTCAATCCACCATTTTCTACATTTGAAAATGCCTGTACCAAGTCAGGAATATGACAGTTCTTGTCCATTCGTTTTTGATGCGTTTTGTTATTTGATTTTGCCATGTGATTATGGACTTTCCGAATTGATTTTCCCCTGAGTTCAGTATTTTTGTGATTTTACTTTTTACTGAACTCATCCGAACGATTTAAATAATTTCCCTAAATTCTAGTTTTTTTACATTGGTACGCGACTATTTTTTTTGTCACAATTTGTGTAAATTGCTGGTTCGGTATAGCCATCTGGTCGAGTTGAATTCTAAAATTTTTTTTTGTGTTCTCAGATAGGGTGGTAAAAAGTAAAACAATAAAACACCGAACTCCGAGGAAATTTCAAAAGGGAAAGTCATTAATCAAATAGCAAAATCAAAAGCTTAAAGACATCAAACTTAACGAATGGATAACAGCTGTCATATTCCTAACTTGGTACAGGCATTTTCTTATGTGGAAAATGGTGGATTAAATTCCAGTGTTATAACAAGCTAAATCTCTCACTTGTATGAGTAAACTCTCTGCTGCTATGTCAAGTTATTACAGTGTCCAGGATGATTGCAATGTTTTTTATAATCTTTTCCAGAGTAGTTTTTGCTGTGGTTTTTAAACTTTGCCTTACTGTTTGGGGATTGTTGAAATGCCTTTTGAATTGTAGGTTGATGTCATACAAGGTACAATTTATATAAATCATGGTCATTCTGGAGCTTGAAATACTGTGTTAAAAAATGAATGATATAAACCTTTGTGTTTCATTTAGATTAATTGTCTCTTTTGGTTGATGTCTCTTTATTTGTGCCCCTTCTATGAGTCCATATCAGATGCCATCTTCAGCTTTCGTTTTATAATTTATCATAATGATATACTTAATTAATAAATAAAATTCACATTATTCTCAAACTAGCAATAAATTTCACTAGTTATGAGTATTTATCACCGTTATTATACTTGACCTTAAACATAGAATCTTTGAAGTATAATTATGAATAAACGCACGCCCTTATTGATATTCTTTTGATCATGTTCTTCATCGGTTGACTTAATTTCTTCTCCTTTGATTTATAAATTAATTATGATTATTAAATGTTATGATATATGGGATTATCACGAGGCAATTATCGAAAAAAACAAATACAACAGAAAACGACACAAAAAACAACCATTGAATTGAAGGATCTTGAAAAGGCACATATGTAATGTGGCGGTGTTAAACATGTTTGTGAGAGGTACATCCGATCACCTAGCGTTAAACAGTGGTGTAACATCTCAATATAAAACGACACTTTAAAACATCTGTTGGGATCATCTATTTAATACGAGGCAGAGAGGAAAACTAAAATAAAGACACAAAACACCTATTCTGGAGTACTCTCCACTGCCGAAAGATAGAATGACTTATATACTAGTAAAATCATCTTTTCACAGTAGTGATCAATTAGAATATAGCATACATATTAAGCGTAAAGACACAGTACACAAACTACGAAAAGCATTCCAAAATAGAACCAATGGTATGGGCAGTATGTAAGATCTTAGGTTTCATAAATGTGCAGGAATACATTTTATCTTGTATTTCAATTCATGATTAATAAAATAAATGTTAGTACTGAAAAAACAATATTCACAAAAAAAGACTCATCATCGGCTCTCTGAAAAAAATTGAAAGAAAATTTAGTTTCCCAGATCATAAGCAAATTCCGTTAGCCATAAGTTCAGAAAAATTGTTCCAGACTATCTTTGCGTAGGGTAGAACAACAGAAAATGATCATATCAACGTTCATTACATTTCAACACAAAAAAGAAGCCTACTGGCCTAGTGATTCTCTCGGGAACAAAGGTTAACCAATATTTTGAAAATATTTTACCAGCTATAATTATCGTTATACAAATTAGTATGACTTAACAATATACGTTTACTTAAACCTGTTAACGAATGGGAACGTTATCAACTACCGACTGTAGAGAGGGTATGCCTTCCCTTTTAAGATCACCTCTGCTTTTTCATGGAGATCGTGTTGCTCAGTCCTCGTTTTGTTTTCTTTATTGTCTTATAATGTAATTTATCAAAGAGAGGCGAAAGACACAAGAGGAATAAACAAACATATAACAAACGAACAATCAATTCAGGTGAAAAAACGAAAAACGACAAAAAGTATAGTAACAGTACACAAAATAAAAGACTTAAAACTCAACAAAACACGTTGGTAAACGGTATCAACAAAACACGTTGGTAAACGGTATCAACAAAATACGAAGTTAAGCGGTATCAACAAAAGATACATAGTGAAGAGTAAATTTTTTTTTGGAATATTTGTATCATTGAGTCGGCATGTTCCGTTGCACTGCCTCGCAGGTATATCAAGACTTCGGAACTGACGTTTTACCAAACTGTTCTTGCAGTCGATTCAATGATCCAGTAATTATAACTCCCTCTTGCAAACTTGATCTTAGATAAATGTTTTAGTTTAAGGTCCTTTTGACAAATAAAGGCAACAGTAGTATTCCGGTGGTAAATATTCATAAATTGAATGAGAAAAAACAAATCCGGGTTACAAACAAAAACCTAGGGAGACACATCAACTACTAAAGGGAAAAAAAGAACGACAGGACCACCGAAGTGCAACTGAACTGCAACTGAAACAAACGCCAACACTCATAGAAACGAACTGTGTGGTCGTTTGTTCTATTTGCTAGAGGCATAGGTTCAGTTTTGAGATCTCACAAAACATATTTCACCCGCTGCATTTTACGCGTGCCTAGATGTAGTTGAAATTCTGCGAAATATAATGACGCTTGGGTCGATACCCAAGAGGTGGAAACCATTGACCGATCAAATAGTTCAACGCTGGCAATAAATAATGCGAACTTATTTTATGTATAAAATTATAACTGAGGTATAATAATAGTACTTATATCGTTCTTACAATTCGTTGATATATTATTCATATATAACAACACGTCTTACCATGGTAATATCTAAAATTATTTCGTTGCTATGGTAAATATAAAGGTATACGAAATGTGATTGAATACCAGAAAGTGTAGATATAAAGTATGAGACATCGGAGTGATAGCAGTGTGAGTTAAAGTTATTTTGAAAGTTGCATTCTAAACCGGAAATGGAGAACAAAACGGATGATCAAACACTAAATGAAACCAACGTTGGTATGTTTTACATTTTGATTGGAACCGCTATAACTCCATTGTGTTCTGCACTATTAAACATAATGTGTATGGTTGTATTGTTTAGATCACATACCTTGCGAAATAGTAGATTTCATTTCCTTACTTTATGTTTAAGTATAGGAGATTTCCTTACTATGATACTTACATTTATATTACTTGTCAACTCGTCGTTAGAAGAATTTAGGTTACATGTGAAATACTTGTGTCGTATATTATCTTTGTTGGTATATTGTTCTATACTGTTTTCATTATGTCAGACGTTATTAATCTGTGTAGAAAGGTATTTAGCGACGTCAGTGACAAACAATATAAGAAGAAATGTTTTAGCACAGAAGAAATATATAATTTTCATGTTCGTTCTATGTGTTATATATACAAATGCATTGTTTGGATTAAGCGGCTTCAGTTTGCAATCTGGATGTATAGGGAATGAGTACAACTATCTATACATGATCTTCTCTGAAGTTCCTTTAATATTACTTTTTATTGTGATAACTGTTATTTACATAACTACTGCTGTAAGAATTAAACAAATGATAACTCGAGTGTCGTTTATCAACAACGATATATCCTCTCTACAATTAAGCAGAAGAATTATACGCCTAAAAATGAATCTGCTTACTCTGGGACTAGTTCTTTTGATTTTGGCCATATCTGTTGTACCAAGGGTGACTGTGACCTTATTAGGACAATCATCAAGCGGTAACATTGGAAATGCCACATTAGTCATACCGCCAATATTTAATCCGATTATATATTGCATACGTTTTGTCGAAGTACGTAACATGCTGAAACCCAACTGCATATGGCGCCCTGCAAAATATTAGATCGCATAGAAACAACATGTCTATGGTTCATGAATCTTATAATACTCCAGTGGAAGCAGGAAGTAGCAGAGAAAGAATCAGTTACAATACGGAAAGGCCTATCCACGAAAATGTGTTCAATAATGAGTGCACAAACATTACGGTGATTAGTTTAATTGATAATGGTATTGAAGAAAATTATATTCTTCAACAGAACCAATACAAGTAAATGATATCACCCTTTTCATAAAATGTAAAAGAAAATATAAAAAAATATACGTGTATTATGACATTAAAAATATTCAAGGAAAAAAAATAATCCAACTTTTATAAAAAAAAAAAAAATAATAATAATAATAATAAAAAGGAATTATTTGCTAAATCAATATTGATTTTATTCTTTTACCTTAGGAAGGAAACGGGTTTTTATGAATAAACCCTGTTTGAATACGTACTTATAGTATAATCGAAAAACAATATTGCGTTCGTTCAGTGTTGATCGTAATTTATGATTGTTAGATTTTATTATCGAAGAGTATCAAGTCATGAATTAAATGTACAATCAAACAAGACGTACTGAGATAAAGGAGATTTTAAAGCATTAATACTTTTTATACTTTTTCTCATATATTTCTCACATGTTCCGATTTTGTTTGTTTAACTTTGACATATAACAGTTGTTATTTCGGAATTTTGAATCCATTATGGTCTTAAAACTCGAACTAATTTGTTTATTAAGTTAGATATATATGGACAAATACATAAACCTTAATATTAATCTGAAATAAATTTCATTGAAACTGTAGGACAAACAAAGGCATTTTGACAATAGAATATAAATGTATGTCTTTTATATAAAATATAATTGCCACATATTGCTGATTAGTCTTGGTCTAGTGCTTTTTAAACTAAATCTTTCTCTATATTTAACGCCTATCTCCTTCTAAGTAGACTATTTTACTATTTTTCGTGTTGTTTATTCTTTAGTTTTCTATGTTGTGTCATGTTTACTATTGTTTTTCTGTTTGTCTTTTTCATTTTTAGCCATGGCGTTGTCAGTTTCTTTTAGATTTATGAGTTTGACTGTCCCTTTGGTATCTTTCGTCCCTCTTTTACAACTATATTGTCGTGTGTCCAGTTAGATTAGATCATATACTATCATTATTCGTAGACAGCACGTCCCGAGATTATATTATATGTTTTCAAAAGAAATACATTAGATATTTCATATATATATATATATATATCTGAGGTTAACGTCATAAAACTTTGCTCAGTGCTCGGAGCACAAAAATAATGCTCGAAACATAAAATCCAGTATTGTAATTGGTTGATTTGTGAGTCTGAGTTTAGAATTATACAAATGAGTTTGTGTTTTTCGATCCTTTTTTTCCCCACTTTTCACTAAAATATCAGCATAAAAAATATTGAAAGACAAACTAAATGCAATACACAGATTGTTTAATGTTAAAAATGAGGGACGAAAGATACCACAGAGAGAGTCAAAAACTCATAGATAGAAAATATTGTTGCCTAATATCATGGAAGAATATCATAAAAATAAAAATCACAAAAATACTGAACTCCGAGGAAAATTCAAAACGAAAAGTATCAAATGGCAAAACTAAAGGCTCAAACACATTAAACAAATGGATAACAACTGTCGTAATGTCGTTGTTTAATGTTAATTGTAATCATTGAAGGATATTGTAAGACACACATGTTTTAATTATTTGGTGTTGTTATTACTCTTTTAGATTCGGGTGCTACTTATTCTCTAATCACTGCTTCTCCTTTTCATTTGAGATATGCGATGGTCCTATATCTAACGAACGTTAAGCTAGGTTACTCAATTATGAAACGTTGTAGCAAAAAAGAATACAGAAAGACAATATTGAAGTAATTCTGAAGATTTTGATATCGACATACATTATTAATCTGAAACAAAAATTGATTGTAGAACTAGCAAAAGCATTTGAAATAAAAGGGAAAAAAATAGTGAAGGCTACAAATTGGGGTCAACATAATTATTTCATTTGAACTAGTACCTACACAATATCATGAATATGTCTTCCTTTCTGCAACTTACTCTGTTAGTATATTATATAACACAGATATCGATCCATGTATGACATATAGTTCTTCTTTTTATATAAATAAGACAGCTAAAAGTGAGGTTGGCTTCGTTTGGTTTTGATTTATTCATCATATAATCCATATAATCCACTTCAACATGTGTTTGACATTTAGTTAGTCAAAAATACCAACAAAACTACTATCTATTCCTTCTTGTCAATAAGTAATGTCAGTTCGTGTCTTCAGAAATCGGTTTTTGTTTTGTTGGATAACTGTTTTGTACTGAAACGAAGACGAACAACTGGCCTTGTCATATAAACGTTGGAAGACATAATTATTATCTTGTAAATACTAATTGGTAAAAATGTTTATTCGACTTGATGATACTTATTTTTCATTTTACTACTTATCAAGTATTTTCTCTTAATGATTAAGAAATACCTGATTATTATTATGTTTTACATAGACGGACATTCCCGCAAGAATAAGATGAGGGTTTATATCCTATTTCGAGTGGCGTACAACTTTTTTTTAGTTTTTAAGAAAGTGTATTGGTCCACTTCCTAAACTGCAACCCTTTAATTGAAATAAAAAACATAAACGTAATAGAAATTAATAATTCTGATCTTGACGGGATCGACATAATTGTTCCCCAAAGTTTATCTTGTATTATTTAACGTCTATACATGATCTTCTCTGAAGTTCCTTTAATATTACTTTTTATTGTGATAACTGTTATTTACATAACCACTGCTGTTATAATATAATGGCAACAGTAGTTTATCGCAGTTCAATAGACATAAATCTATTGAGTGCAAATAAAACAAATACAGGCTGAAAAACAAATAGTGGGTTGAACCCGGTTTTTATGGGTATAGTTAGCCAAATCTGCCGCTAATATACCAATGTTTAAAATGCCTATAAAATGAGAACGAATAGTAAAAAGTAAAAACACAAAAATACTGAACTCCGAGGAAAATTCAAAAAGGAAAATCAAAAATCAAAAGGCAAAATCAAAAGTCCAAACACATCAAACGAATGGATAACAAATAACATATTCCTGACTTGGTACAGGCATTTTCTAATGTAGAAAATGGTGGATTGAACCTGGTTTTATAGCTAGCTAAAACTCTCACTTGTATGACAGTCGCATCAAATTCCATTACATTGTCAACGATGCATGAACAAAACAAACATACTCAAAGAGTAAACTGTCAAAAATAGTAAGTGATAGGAATACAGTACAAATAAATACAAGAACACTCAGCCCAGCGACATTCATACATAAGTAATATAGTGGAACATCTAATATAAATCTATTTGTCAATCAAATAAAACCATACTCAATGAAAACATAGACAGTTATGATGCATTCATTTTTATATGTGTTATATACCATATACATTGTACATTGATTTGATTCCTTTAATCAAAGGATCAATATGTTTGCAAAACTGCAGGCTAAAAAAACAACGTCACATTAAGAATTGGAATGTGATGTGAATTTGTTTATAAGAACCAAGTTTATTTATAATTTTGCCAGATATATGCGATTTTAACTTCATATATCACATAGACATTTGTGTTTTAAAATGCAAACACACGCCTACATCATATCTTCTTAATTCAAATGTGTATTTCTTTTTTCCCTTTTTATTGTCTTGTTTGATATGGTTTGGACGTTAGTAGGTGGGTGTATTTTTGTTTCTTAGTTTTGTGTTCACGATTTGAATACTGTGCACGTATTACTTGTCCGTCTATGAATTTAAATTGTCAACGTTTTACAATGATAGAGAAAAAATACATTTATTGGCTTTGAGCTGACGTGTTGACATGATAGATTTCTCCACTTAATTCATCCTGTGTTTGTATTTGGAATCCAATTAAAGGTATTCCTGGCTGTATCGTCTGTTTTTTATTTTTTGTTGTTTTTTTTTATTTTCTTAAAGTCTACAAATTAAGTCGTTCAGCAAATAAAAAGGAAACACAAAATGTAAGGTGGTTATTCCAAGTAATTGAATGACATAAAAAGGCATCCAAGAAAATGATAATACTAGCATTAGTCTACTATTGGAAATAAATTAGTTTTGATCTACATTAGAATGAATAACTTATCATTGTAAAGGTACAACTATCGGTAACTAATAAAGTTCAAGAAATACTAAAATAAGTAATCCCAAATAAAAGTTAAAAAAACAATGATTCAATAAAAAGTAAATGATGTAGTGTGACCGACATTAAGCAAATATTTCAACTCAAACAATGGAGTAAAAATCACAAAATTAAAAAGGGGAAAAAAATGGCAAAATCAAAAGCTTGGGCTTCATACGAATAGACAATAACTGTCATATTCAAGACTTGGTACAGGCATTTTCTTACGTAGAAAATAATGTTGATTAAACCTTGTTTTCATTTATGGGTAGACTGTACATAGATAAATTCAGCCGTATAGGAAAAGCAAAATGAGAATGTTGAATTTGATGTATGCCTTTTTGTGCTACTTTGTTACATTTGTTGTTTATGTAGTGATATTAAGATGATAACACAACATTGACTGTTGTACCCCTATTTTTGACATTTTTACTCTTTGAGTATGTTTGTTTTGTTCATGCATCGTTGACAATGTAATAGAATTTGATGCGACTGTCATACAAGTGAGAGGTTTAGCTAGCTATAAAACCAGGTTCAATCCACCATTTTCTACATTAGAAAATGCCTGTACCAAGTCAGGAATATGACAGTTGTTATCCATTCGTTTGATGTGCTTGGACTTTTGATTTTGCCTTTTGATTTTTGATTTTCCTTTTTGAATTTTCCTCGGAGTTCAGTATTTTTGTGTTTTTACTTTTTTTTATAGATAGCTAAAACTCTCACTGGTATGACTATTGCATAAAATTCCATTAAATTGACAACGGTGGGTGATAATAACAACCAGTCGACATAATAGGTAAACAAGTCAAAAATAGTGGTACAGGAGTCAACATTGTGTTATAATCTTAATTTTTAAAAAGCAAGGTCAAAAAATATTTAACAAAAAAGCACAAAAGGGCATATAGACAAAGCACATTTGAAAAAATTAAAGATACGAATACATAAATTTACCAAACCACAATAGAATAATGACACAATGTATAAGTACAAAGCCACGTCATATGTATCAAAGAAACAAAAACGGCACATATACTAAGCACATAACAAAAAATGAAAGCAGGAATACAAAAATTATCATAGAACAATAACAAAATGACGAGATATATTAATACAGAGTCACAAAAAAGGCCTCTTGAATTTGAAGTTGACATGCAGAAACATAACATAAGAAATAAATTAAACCACAGCACATAAGCACTCCATACAACTTAAAGAATGGCAACACGAACTCCTTTTATTAACTCGTGTGTCCTAGAAGGAATCACAGTTCTTTCTTTGTATACTGTTGACACTGTCCGTGTTATTTGTGTTATCTAAACCGATAGTCGAGAATGTTTACATCAAATGAGGAAGATCTGTTGTCCTTTCCGGATGAGATATTCTGTATTGTGTATTTCCATAACAAGCTGCATGTGTACTGATAGTAACAACCAGTATCATTTACTCGTTTGTCGGCCACATGCCATTTTGTCTGACATTTGTTTTAAATAGGTTTAAGGAGGTTAAAAAATGTTTACCTAATTAACTAATTCAAAATCCACTAAATGATTTTATCACATACTAATAGTAAAAAGATATCATCTTGCTCAATGATAAAAATTAGAGTTACATATATACAATGAAAGTATTTCTGTAATTTACATGTAATTCTTTTTAATGTTAATTTGACATTTTTTGTTAACTGGTCAATGTAAATATTTTGTCAAAATTGTATGAAAATTAAACGATTTATTACTATTTTAGTCAAAGAGTTGGGTACCCCCTAAAACTCCCTAAGACAAAGTGTTGGGTACCCCCTAAACCCCCCTAAGACAAAGTGTTGGGTACCCCATAACACTCCCTAAGACAAAGTGTTGGGTACCCCATGAAACTCCCTAAGACAAAGTAGAAATTTTGTTTTTCTCTTAACAGGTAAGGAACAAAACAAAAAACCTATACTTCATAAGCACAAAAAAACCCACCGGAAAGTAGTAATACGAATCAACACGATACTATCTAAATAAACAATCGTAATTCAATTATACTGACCTCTTGGTCCGGTCAGAAACCATGCTCTTTCAGTTTCGCTTATCCGAAACTAAATAAAAGACGGTCAAAGTTTTGTTTTCTTTTTCATTGTAAAGTAAAGTAATGTATGTATACATGATGTAGACAGCTATTACTCTGTAAATTGTAACTAACACGTAATTATACTATGTAGATTCATAAAAAAAAAAATTGCCAATGAAATCCACTAGTTTTATTGGGAATTAACACTATAGGGATGAACCTTAGTGCCATTGTTGTAACATTAAGGGGCTTTGTTAACAACTATTAGTGAAATAAAGTATCTGAAGTTGAAAAAAACAACAAAAAAACGAAACGGGGTTTCATTGACATGTACATAAGTTATATCTTCCTTTGAAATGACTTTAAACTGACTCGATTTGATAATTATAAGGGACGATACAATGCATAAGCATACCTATACCTGTATTGTTCCGTCTGGTGTTTTTTAATGGTTTGAATACACCGGCACAAAAAGTTGGACACTAGTGGTCACCAGTCACTAGTATATAGGAGAAAATATGACAGTTCTAGCTTTATTTTGTGTCCGTTGGTGATCCTATAATTGTATTAAGTATTTTGTTTTGTATGTATTTTAAGAATTTTATTATTATTATTATCTGCCTAAGTCATTAAACGAGCCAAAACGTGAGTAAAAGGAAACAAATATGGCTATTCATTCAGACGCATCACTTTTAATATTGTTATCCTTCTGTGAAACGAAAATAGAATATACCTGTAAAGTAAGAACAAAAGTATAGTATATGCTTTTTGTTCAATTAGGGCCTCAGTCAGTTTACAAGAAATCTTATATAATCTTACACAATATTAAGTCTCATAAGACACAATTAACACACAAATACAGTATAAGGTCTTATCACTAAAAGTTTGGTCAATATTTAATGAACACATCAAATATTTAGATCAAATAATCTGAACCAATTATCCCGCTTACACAGACAATTAAATTATCGTACTGCTTGATTTCCCGCCATTATCATCAATGTCGATGTCAGTGAGAATTACTGCCGCTCTGTAACTCGTTTCTGTCATAGGTCAAAGCACTTAAGGGACTTGGATCAAACAGTTATTCAGGAAATTAGCAGGAAATTCTTTCCTAATTACGTAAAACTGAAACCTAATGTTATCAAAAACATTTCTTCTGTTCGTGAAATACTTTGATTTGACTACAAAATAGTAAGTAATTCCGGACCTTTTTAATTGATTTGTTCATAAAGAAAAAAAATTACAGATCAAAATTAGTTTGATCCCTAAAACACGGACAAAGACAGTTTTTGACCATTGTTCTACCTTGGTTTGAAACCAGTTGAAATCGTTGTTGTTTTGATCGATGTTTATATGAAATATATAAATAAAGGCAACAGTAGTATACCGTTGTTTGAAATTAACAAATCGCTAGAGAATAAATAAATCCGAGCTACAAACTAAAACTGAGGAAAAAGCATCAAATATAAGAGAAATCCGACACAACAGAAAGAAACATTAAAATATAACACACACAGAAACGAACTATAATATAACAATAGCCATTTCCCCGAATTGGTACAGGGCATTTAAAGACAAAAATGGTTGGTTGAACCTAGTTTTGTGGCTTGCCAAACCTCCCGCTTTAATGGCAATGTCAATTATAACATTAAATTGACAACATTGCACGACAGGACTACAACACAAACAAACGGGAGAAAATATCATTCCAGCCAGTCATATATAAAAGGATTCAGTTGCATCTTTTGATTATGGGAAATTTTATTTGAAACTTAACAAGGGACACAATGGGGAAATTAATGTTTAGTCCGACATGTATTAACAAAAATACCGAACTCAAAAGTTAATACCGAAAGTTGGAAGTCCTTAAAAACCTTACGTTCGATTATACCAATCAACGGGACGAATGTCTGCCAATGTTAATGACACCAATAGCATATAACATATTAGTAGACGTAAATCCGACACTGCAATGACAGAAGTCGAAAATGATGATCAAACAACAACATAGAAAACGATTATTAGCCACCCGACCCCATCAAAAATTTGAAAGTTTCCTGCTACTCTGGACGGGACAAGAAACATTTTCGTATATGTGAAACCCTTCATTTATTCAAAGTAATTATGGCTAAGTAAGTTATAACATTAGTTTTTTCATAGACTTTAGATTTATCAACAGAGAATTTAGAAAAAAAGAAGATTATAAATCAAGTCACTACCTCAAAGCTAAAGTGATTAATACTAATGAGATACAAAAATTTGTCGGTATAGCTCATGGATACAACTAATAAAACAAACAACATTAACCTAGTTTTGTATAATACCAAAATTATCATTACAAAATCTTACAACAATAATTAGATAAGTGGTGGTTATTGATAATAATTCAAATAGAAATAAGTTATCATTTAAATAAATGTGCAATAACAAAAACGAACTCCCAAAAAAATAAAAGAACAGAAAGTCCTTTATCAAATGACAAAATCAAAGGTTCAGACATAAGCATTTCATAATGTAGAAAATGACGGATTAAACCTGGTTTTATAACGGACTAAAACTTTCACTTGTGTGTGTGAATATAGCACAGAATTCCATTACATCGACAACAATGTGCGAGCAAAACAAACAGTTACAATGGTTAAGATTGTCAACAATTGGGCTATAACAGTGTGTTATAATCTTTACCATAATTAAAAAAATACCTAACTGTTACAATAAAGAAAATGACACATAGACAATCTATATACAACGTTCATATACAAAATTAAAAGACATGAATACAAACAAATGGCCATAGCACTGTAATTTATTCTGATTCTTTTTAATTTAAGGATTTCGTAAAAAGTAAAATTACAATTATAATGAACTCCGAGAAAATTGAAAATGGAAAGTCCATAAATAGATTTATTTCTATTTTCATTTCCGAATTTGACTGATGAGGGTACGAAACTCTTTTTACATATATATATATATATATAGATTATTATCTTAATTTGTATATTTAAATGTATTGCAAAACAAGCCTAAAGGTTGCACAATTGTGTTGTATTCCCTTATTTTTTTTCTCTATACAATGGGTGCAGAAATGGATAAATTGACGAAGAATTAAAGAAATATTGAATATTTTACAATTATACCTTTTTTGTAGGCTTCTTTGCATATTTAATTTATACCCTTGTTCATTGATTTATTGAATAGACATAAGGTAACAAACTTGCATTGGGGAATTCATTAACTTCAAGAGGAGTGATAAAGGGTGCGTAAACAAGATAAATAGTGTAATTTTTGATTTTATAAAAATGGATAATTACCACGTGAATCACTGTTTACATTTACTCGGAAGAAATTGTTCCGAGTATTCCTTATTTTGATTGGTCAATTTGTTACCTGGATACAGGACGCTCTTATATATTTCTTTGTTTCGGGATTCGCGGTACATTTGAAATTTTTCATTGAAATTATTTACCCTCCCACCCGCCGCATACAACTGTGTTAGTTATGAATTTTGATGTATTTTATGTACTTATTTATAAGATGTGCTTGTGTATACTGTGGCTAGCTCATGTGTTTATTCGAGCTGTTTGGATGAATATATTTATCATTTCTAATGGCTAGACGCTATATTTGATCATTAACATTAACTTTACATGTTATATGTGACTGTCAGTGGTATAGTCGAGTGTTTGTCCTGTGCTGTGAAATATATCTGTTTGTCTTGTGTATATATTGTGCCGTGATAAAATTGAGTAACTTTGATTTCTTTTGTGAGAAGCCTGGTAATTTCACCTACTACACACGCGCCACCCCACCATGCCAATAAAACCTTAATCAAAATGTAACAATGTTAAATATGACTGAATCAGTAAAATAACAGATCAGACAGCTTTGCATTGACACAATAGATACCTACACAATAGACACCTACACAAAGAACACCGACACACAATACAACGACACAAACAACACCAACACAATAGACACCGACACAAAGAACACCGACACACAATACAACGACACAAACAACACCGACACAATAGACACCGACACAAACAACACCGACACACAATACAACGACACAAACAACACCGACACAATAGACACTGACACAATAGACACCGACACAAACAACACCGACACAATAGACACCGACACAATAGACACCGACACAAAAGACACCGACACAATAGACACCGACACAGAGAACACCGACACACAATACAACGACACAAACAACACCGACACAATAGACACCGACACAAAGAACACCGACACACAATACAACGACACAAACAACACCGACACAATAGACACCGACACAAAGAACACCGACACACAATACAACGACACAAACAACACCGACACAATAGACACTGACACAATAGACACCGACACACAATACAACGACACAAACAACACCGACACAATAGACACTGACACAATAGACACCGACACAAACAACACCGACACAATAGACACCGACACAATAGACACCGACACAAAAGACACCGACACAATAGACACCGACACAGAGAACACCGACACACAATACAACGACACAAACAACACCGACACAATAGACACCGACACAAAGAACACCGACACACAATACAACGACACAAACAACACCGACACAATAGACACCGACACAAAGAACACCGACACACAATACAACGACACAAACAACACCGACACAATAGACACTGACACAATAGACACCGACACAAACAACACCGACACAATAGACACCGACACAAAGAACACCGACACACAATACAACGACACAATAGACACCGACACAAAGAACACCGACACACAATACAACGACACAAACAACACCGACACAATAGACACCGACACAAAGAACACCGACACACAATACAACGACACAAACAACACCGACACAATAGACACCGACACAAAGAACACCGACACACAATACAACGACACAAACAACACCGACACAATAGACACCGACACAAAGAACACCGACACACAATACAACGACACAAACAACACCGACACAATAGACACTGACACAATAGACACCGACACAAACAACACCGACACAATAGACACCGACACAATAGACACCGACACAAAAGACACCGACACATTCAGATATATTGATGAAGTTCTTCGATTTGGTACCATAAATTTATATCCTCCATAACTAGAATTTAAAGAAAGAACAATCACGGTATCATCTGTCTAATTTTCAGACAAAAGCGGTCATCTCAGTACCAGAGTCATAATAAACCAGACGATTTTAATTTTAAAATTATCAATTTCCCAAACCTTAGTAGCAATATACCAAACTTCACCGCATATGGGATATGCATTTCCCAACTCATTCGGTATTTAAGGGCATGCAGCTGCTACTCAGACTTTGCAAAACGTCATCAGTGTATGAGACGAAAGTTGATGAACCAGGAGTATGTCAAAGAACGTCTCGTCCAATTCCAAAAAAAGTCAATAAGAAATATCAAGACCTTGTTAATAAATATTCCATAATTACTTCACACATAATAAATGATGGTATAGGAAATGACATTTTTATCATCTTAATAACGTGTTATAATATTCTTTTATTTGTCGCTGTAAATTATAAGTTTTAATATTTTTGGTTATATCCATTTGACGTGGCTCGATACATTCCGTCATTGTGTTACTGTGCAATGATAACAAATCTTTATTTTTGTCTTCAGTTTGCTTATGTGCTTTGTCTATATGCTTGTTTGGTTTTTTTATTGACAAATAGGTTTGTTTTATAGTGTTGAAAGATTATGTACCCTTGTGTTGATTCAATGCAAAACATATGTAAAATTTATAGAAAATCCACAGCCTTTATCCTTGTACTCTCATGTTTGGCAATTCGGTGACTGATAGAGGATTATTGCATGCAGTGCTACCATTAATCTCCTTAAAACAAGTTTATCAAGATAGCTATTGGTTAAAACAAATATAAATATGGACCAAATCAAGTACACCTTTTAGGTTACGCTCGACTTTAGTGACTCAGCACGAGGTGTTTTGAAATTTACAGGTTGCTTAGAACTTTTTGTAGACAATAAACGCTAGCACATCATAGAAAAGCAAGTGAGTAATCCATGTTCAAAGTTTTAAAACAAAAATCTCTGTATTAAAGGCTGTGGATTTTCTGTAAAAATCTTGGTTTATTTGCCAAAAATTCCTCTTTTCTATTAAATGCAATGACACCGTTAATAACAATGCTTTCTATAAAGTTTCCCCTTGGTGTACGTACAAAACGGCCTATCTCTATTATTCATTTTATTTGATACTATTGCAGTTTTAAAAGTTCGTACAAAAATGGCTACAGAAGGGGTCATAAACCTTAAAATTATAAAACAATGTTGACTGTTCCCCTATATTTGACATTTTCACCTATTATGTCTCTTTGTTCTTGTACACATATTGTTGTGAATATAATGGAATTCTATGTGACTGTCATACAAGGGAGATGTTTAGCTAACATTAAAAAGTAAAATTACAAAAAATACTTAACTCCGAGGAAAATTCAAAACGAAAGGTTCCTAATTAGATTAAAATTGAAATCACGAACACATCAACCAAATGAACAACAGCTGCCATATTCTGGACTGCCATAGACATTTTTGATGTAGAACATGGTTGATTGAACCTGGTTTGAAAGCTAGCTAGTTGTTTTCCTCTCATAGTTGATGTCCTTCCCTCAGGTTTTGTTTGAAACCCAGGTTTAGTTTTACTAAATCGATTTTTGACTATTAAACAGTGTTACGTCGGTTGCCTATATATTAATTACGACATACGTTTTGTCATAATCAAAACGTATGATAAAAATATTACTTGTAACTATATTAGTTTTTCTTTTATACTTATATAATATGTTTTACAAGTGTTCAATCTATACTCTAAGCATTATACAAATAGAAATTATTCAAATAAAAAACTTAGAAAGAAATATTGTATTGTATGACATACTTTTACACTCTTTGGTCTTTATCTGAGCATTTACATTTGCTTATTAAATAACGTTCATTTTTTTTACATAAATAAGGCCGTTAGTTTTCTCGTTTGAATTATTTTACATTGTCTTATCGGGCCCTTTTATAGCTGACTATATTGTATGGGCTTTGCTCATTGTTGAAGGCCGTAAGGTGACCTATAGTTGTTAATGTCTGTGTCATTTTGGTCTTTTGTGGATAGTTGTCTCATTGGTAATCATAAAACATCTTCTTTTTTATATTTACTTATCTTTGTATTTCGTATTTCATATTTATTTAATAATTAAGACAGGGAAATGATCTTGTTTTTCGTATTTTATATTTATTTGATAATTAAGACAGGGAAATGATCTTGTTTCGAGATAATGCTGCTCAGGCAAATCTATTGTAGTTCAATGAACCACTGCAACTTTGTAAAATAAAAACATCAGCCTGATACACTTTTATTAATACAATACCGTATTATCAGTCTATCTAATTAAGGTAATGGCTGTTGTTCGCTATTGTATTAAAAACTACCAGTTCCAATGGGTTTTTATACATTATCATCATCCAATATATTCACAGTATAAACAGCTTTTATCCCGTGGTATCTTGAATAAAATGTTTATTTTAACAAATGACTAGGATTTCAATTATTCTAACGTAATTGATACACTGACTATCTTCATCAAATATATGTATGATGTTTTAGATTGTTATCTTTAAACTTCCAACAAATATGAAAAAAACAGTTTAATTGTATGGTTAAGTAATTTTGATGATTAATTTAAAAAAAACAAGGCAAATAGAAAACTAGTATGTGGAATAAATGGTTCATGTCTTCAATTGTTGTTTAAGAAGTAGGCCTTTACTTGTCTCGCGCATACTCGTTTACCTACTTTATGATATCAATTTCCTTCGAAGAATAAATCATTTCCTGTGCTCGGTGATTGCATTTCAAAGTTTGCTCGCTATGCAAGAAAGTCAAATAAGCTGTTCGCCAAGAGAGAGCAAATTTGCGATCACAGACAAAGTTCAGTCGGTAACAGACAAGGTTTGTTTAACAAATAAATACACTTTTGCCAGATGTTCATGACTGGCTGATCTTTACACTTATTAGCCTTACTGATATAATACGGCTGCCCCGGAGTGTCCCTGATATTACATCAGCATTTTAAAACACATATAACCGACTCTGATAGCAGCTCACATTTGTGGCCTGGTCTTTTTTGGAATTTTGTAGAATTAATTATAACTCACTAGGGGTTTCTTTGCTTCTTTGTTTTTTTTTGGGTAAGGGGATCAATATTTTGGTTATGTTAACTTTCTAAATCGTCTTTTTCTTGTTTCGTTGTAATGGTTATAAATTATCCTACATATGTTGCCTTGTTATGACGTTCCTGTAATAACTTTACAGTGTATAGTCTCCTAGAATGGTTTACTTTTTACACATTGTGACGTGGATGGAGAGTTGTCTCTTTGTTCACATGTTCTATTTTTATATTAAAGGTAAATTATGATGAGTCTGACCCATTTTGAAAATAAAACTAATCATACTTTTTAGAAGAGAATAATTACAGACTGTGATTACTTCCGCTTTAGCTTGTTCTATTTGATATATTTTCTAGAAGACCATTTATTTTACTTTAGAAATTGTCCTTATAAGCGATAATTGATGATTGAGTTGCGTTGTAATTCCCGGTTAATCTTTACTAATATTCACAGAGAAAAGTCTGGTTTCTTAGTAATGAGCACTTTTATTCGTTTATCTATGATAGGGCATTGTCCGTCTTAATACAAAATAACAAAAATGTTGATTACATAAATTGTTATTCAATGGTCATAGATATAATACTAAGAAAAGAAATCAAAGGAAAGGACTTTGTTTTATTAGACCTTATGACAAACAACAGTACACAAAACACAACATGACAAAAACTACGAATCACAATCCCCATAAAAATGTCTATATGCTTTCACTTCAAAATACAAAAGAGAAGTCGAATATTATGTTCTGCCTTTTTTGACAAATCAATCCAAATCATAGTTTTATTTCAGCAGATGTTTAGTACACCAGACCTAAATCGGAGGATTATATGAGCGTTTCAAATCAAGAAGTTAGCAAATATTCCCTCATAAACTTACCAAAGTCATTCAACGAAAGCGATGTTACTCATAAGACACATGGTATGATGACAAATGTCAAATAAAAGCTTTTAAGAAGAATAGTTTTAAGTTGTATTTAAAAAAATGCAAGCAAAAATAAAGTTTATTATCTAAGGGACGACATAAAAAATAATGAAGGATAAAAAAAACTTAATTCAAATAGTTTAGGGGTGAGGGTCAAAATTTTGTTTTAATTCTCATCGATGTTATATATAATTGACATCGATTTTATACATATCCTTATTGGTTCTTCAATTTTTTCCAAATTAAGTCAGGGGGAGGTAGGGGAGTCAGTGATAAAACAATATGAATTAAGTTTTTATCCTACATTGAACTTTTGATATCGTCCCTAATACATGCACTGAACTAGAATTAACACTTAGTTGAATTGGGTCCCGTGTGTTTACAAGTGTTTTTGTTTATGCCAAAAAGACCTGTCAACGCGGCTTCAGTAATTTAATTTTATACAGTGTTTTTTATTTCCATTTTCATCAAATTTTAATCAACAATTTAATAAGTCAGTGCATTATTATGGCAAGAGGTATTTGTGAAAGCAATCCTAACCTCAACATTCGAGTTGTAAAAACCGAGCATTCATTCAAAACATCTGAGTGTTGAATTGAATCCATATAGTTGTAAACGATTTTTTTATTATCTTCTTCTCAAATACATTTTAAAAATATTCTGATTATGTACATAGAAATATACCATGTTTCAATCAGTTTATTGTTCCAAAAATGCAAGTCTTCTAAATAGAAACATCTTTCAATTTATCAAAGTTGAAGATACTCAGCTTATTTAATACACACAAAAGATTTTGTATTTAATACTGCATGTTTGCTATAATTCATGATTTTACCTCTCTATTTATCATTTGGAATAATCAATAAATGTGTTCGTAGATAGTAGATGTTTTTGTGTTCTGTTAAATTGTTCCTTTTAAAATTGTTAAACGATGATGACTGATGTACCCATATTTTGACTATTATATTTATTGTGTCTGTTTATTTAACGCATCAATGTAAAAATATCGGAAATTGATGAGACTGTCATTAAAGTGAGAGGGTTAGCGCTATAGAACCAGGTTTAATCCACCATTTTCTACATTTGAAAATGCCTGTACCAAGTCAGGAATATGACAGTTTTTGTCCATTCGTTTTTGATGCGTTTTGTTATTTGATTTTGCCATGTGATTATGGACTTTCCCAATTGATCTTCTTCTAAGTTCAGTATTTTTGTGATTTTACTTTTTGGAACAAACATTTTCTTGGTAGTAATTTAATAAAAAAATTCTGTTTTTGACGTATGTAAAACTTACTTAAAGTTATATGACTGGCCTCGGGGAAACTTTGTCAATATTGCTACAATTTTAGCAAAGAAGATTTCTCCTGAGTTAATCAGAAGATTTTGTAACCTGAGGAATCCGTGTTGACATTCGGCAATCACATTATTGATCATGCTATAATTGACAACAGGGAAAATGCATACCCAAACATCTTAATTGTTTCCTTTTACTTGAGGATATAAAGTTGTAATGGAGATAATAATCCTGCTGATCTTGTCGTGTTGACAGTGTACATAAAGTTGTTTGTCAAAAGGATCAGTGCTAGATAGGCAATTTACATCCTAATACTAGAGCGAGGAAAGTACTGCTATAAAGTAAATATCTTCCGTTATACTCTATTCAGAAAGTGATAAATGAAAGGCAGGGTTATTATTTAATCAATACAAACTATTATTATTTATACCCTTTGTAACCGGGCTTTCATATTGTTATGTTTTAATCATCTGTATTTTTTAATCATGGATCATAATAGATTTTTAAAAAAAATAATAAATGTTGACTGATTCTGTGAAATTTAAGTTTATCTCCAAACAAAAGTAACTACACGCACATATGATTGTCAGAACGTGGTAACAAAGGGTCCTCAAAAGGTATTAAATATCAAAGTCTAAAAAAAATATTATTGGAATTGTCGTCAGATCAATAACAAAAAAATCTAACATTGTGCAATTCTTATCTAAAACTCTTTTTTTTTTTAACTTTTTGTAACGGTAGACATTGTTTGCCTTTTTTGTAAGTGCCCTTCTGTTTCATTGGCACTTAAACCTCATCTTTTTATTTGTTATTCATATAGGGAAAAAAACAAGATACAGTTTATAATTACAATGGTACAGTAGCCCAACAAAACTAAAAGAGATAAGAAAAGAAGTATCTGCTACAATAGGTAAACGTGAATAAAATACACCTAATCGCACCATGTATATAAATCATAGATGTCAAACTATCAAATAGGTACGAAAGTGACCAAAAGGGAAAGTCAAAGGCATAGATAAACTGACAACGTAATTTGGCTAAAAAATAAAAAGACAAACAGACAAATGATAGTATACAAGACACAACGTAAAGAACTACGCCACATGAACTCCAAATAAACAAAAACTGGGGTGATCTCAGGTGCTACGGAAGGGTAATCAGATCCTGCTTCACATTTTGCACCATTCGTGTTGTTAATGTTATTACAAACCCGGTAAATCGTCTAATTAGGTAGGTCACATTAGTGGTGAAAAGGGAAGTGAATTATAGTTACGACATAAGGAACATATTAAGCTGGTTCTCGGCTGACTACTAAACTTTGTTTATAGTTTGAACGAAGCGTAATACAAGCAGATTCCAGTTTAGGAACATATCCGATGTTATCTGTGAAACGATTATCCCATAACGGTCAACCAACACGTGATGGCGTCCGTAAAATGTTCAACATTATGTTATTTGTCTTTTGTTTTTGCCATGTTCTTGTCGGTTTATTTCGAGTTTGATAGTCCCTTTGGTATTTTTATTCGCCTTATTGTTAAAGTTGTAACTCGATTTTGACATACGTTGTCATCTCAGTACCCGGATGTAGGACAAACAAGACGATTTTAATTTTGAAATTATCAATTTCCTGCACC
>CM034356.1:99874110-100083031 GCA_019925275.1 Mytilus edulis | reverse complement strand
GACATAATGTCAATGTGTTCTGACATAATGTCAATGTGTCTCATAATCATGCCACTCTGTGATAAACTTTTCTATGTGTCATATACATTCCCTTGACAGATTTTAAGATTCCTGTTGAACACAAATTTCATTAGTATATAGTTTCATGTTACTCTATTGACAGATGATAATTGATGTAGATAAAATGTCTTGCCACTTTATGACCGATGATTTCAGTGTTATGTATAATTTTATGCCACTCTCTCACATAATTTTTGTGGTAAATAGAAAATTCAGGCTACACTTCAACAAATGATTTCAGTTTTATATGAAATTGCATGCCTCTTTGACAGATAGTTTCAGTTGTTAACAATTTCTTGTCACAATTTTTTCGAATTATATTTAAAATCCAGTTATATTTAAAATTTCATGCCACACTGACATTGTTAAAGTTGAACATAACATTTTATGCCACACTGACAGATAGTTTCAGAGGTATAAGAAAGAAGATGTGGTTTGATTGTCAATGAGACAACTCTTCACAAGAGTCCAAATGACTCAGAAATTAACAACCATAGTCCACTGTACAGCCTTCAACAATGAACAAATACCATACCACAGTGTACTATAGTATATATTTATTCCTGCTTCCTTCTGACGAAGGATTTTTTTATCATTCAACTCTCTAACTGGTGTAATGCAACCATAGTTTCATTGCATATAGGAAAATAACCATCATTGGAAATAAACCAATCAATTTTCTTTTTCCTGTGTACAAGCTTTAGTAACCATGTAACCCCAAGTTTCCAAAATATTCTGTAGAAACACCAACTAGAAAAAGGATGGTTTACTGCAATGAAATGTAGGATTAACTATATATATAGCTAGCTTCAACTGTCAAATTCATCTTTTTCACCCTTTTTTATATGCAACGAGTTGTTTGTTTTGCATATTTCTGTCATAATTCCATGACTACATGATACAGTTTAATTTAAATGGGAATTGATACAAAAATCCTTATATAAGAACACAAAAAGACTTTTTATGGATATGATTGGATATAGGAGAAAAGGGGTAAGCAGATCCTGCTCCACATGTGGCACCCATCGTGTTGCGTATGTGATAACAAATCCGGTAAATAGTCTAATTCGGTAGGTCACATTTATGAAAGGGAAGGGGATTGTAGTTACAACGTAAGGAACATATCTGATATGATTTGTGAAACGGTTATTCTATAACGGTCAACCCACTCTTGATGGCGTGCGTAAAATTTACGAAGTGATGATTTCTAAATGTTAGGTTGAAGTATAAAAATTAGAATTTAAGACATTAAACTGATACATTTTAGAAGTTAAACTTTTACCAGATGGTGCAAAAAGGTATGTGTCAAAAAACTTATAACTTGTACAAAAAACCCTTACAATAACATTAACGGTAGCAATTTTCCTGCACCAGATGCGCATTTCGACAAAACATGTCTCTTCAGTGATGCTCGTGGCCAAAATATTTGAAATCTAAAGCTTATATAAAAGATGAAGAGCAATTGTAAAAAGGTCCAAAAAGTATAGCCAAATCTGTGAAAGGAATCAGAGCTTTGTACGAGGGAGATACATTCCTTAATTTATAATAATTTCTAATATTTGTAACAGCAAATTTTAATAGCACAAAAAAATCCGTATTTGCATGCCATACCGAAGTACTAGCGACTGGGCTGGTGATACCCTCGGGGACTAATAGTCCACCAGCAGAGGCATCGAACCAGTGGTAGTAATAACATTAACGGTAGCAATGTTCCTGCACCAGATGCGCATTTCGACAAAACATGTCTCTTCAGTGATGCTCGTGACAAAAAAATCATAATTTGAACAAACTTACATCTTGTACACAACATATATATAATACAATTTCGTTTCAATCTGACATAATTTCAGTGGAATATATTATTCTGTGTCTTTCTGACAGGTAATGATTCATATAGTTTCATTCCACTCTCTGACATCCTTTCAAATTTATGCATATTTCAGTGGTATATGTAGATTCTTACCACTCTGAAAAAAGTAAAATAACAAACAAAAAAAATAAAAATAAACTCCAAGGAAATTCAATTCGGAAAGTTCCTTATCAAATAACATTGTTTCATTAGATAATATAATTCCACGCCACTCTGTGACAAGATTTGAGGGCGGATAAAATTTTATAGCCACACTGACAGGTCAATTCCACTCAAAAAATCTCTCTTACCTTGCAATATCATAACACATTTGAAAAAGTAAAATTACAAAAATACTGAACTACGATGAAAATTCAAAACGGAAAGTCCCTAATGAAATGGCAAAATTAAATGATAAAACGCATCAAACGAACGGATAACAACTATCATATTCCTGACTTGGTACATGCATTTTCAAATGTAGAAAAAAGTGGGTTCAACCTGTTTTTTAAGCGCTTAACCTCTCACTTGTATGGCAGTCGCATCAAATTCCATTGTATTGACAACGATATGTGATCATAACAGTCAAAATTGATAAAAATGTCACAAATGGGTTTAAAACAGCAACACGAACCCCACTTAAAACTGGGGGTTGTCTCGGATGCCCCGGAAGGGCAAGTAGATCCTGCTCAACACGCGACACCCGTCCCGTTGCTCATGTTATTACAACGCCGATAAATAGTCTAAAAGAGGGACGAAAGATACCAAAGGGACAGTCAAACTCATAAATCTAAAACAAACTGACAACGCCATGGCTAAAAATGAAAAAGACAAACAGAAAAACGATAGTTCACATGACACAACATAGAAAACTAAAGAATAAACAACACGAACCCCACCAAAAACTAGGGGTGATCTCAGGTGTTCCGGAAGGGTAAGCAGATCCTGCTCCACATGTGGCACCCGTCGTGTTGCTTATGTGATTACAAATCCGGTAAATAGTCTAATTCGGTAGGTCACATTCATGAAAGGGAAGGAAGAGGATTGTAGTTACGACGTAAGGAACATATCCGATATCATTTGTGAAACGGTTATTCCATAACGGTCAACCAACTCGTGATGGCGTCCGTAAAATTTACGAAGGGATGATTTCAACTTCACCATTTGGAACTCTTGGTTTAATAGCTTCCTTGTGAGCAGTAACCCTCTATCAAGAAAATCATGATAGGAAATGCAAGCACGGGAATATCGTATCAATTGGGAGATATATACCCCGTATGCAGGTGCTGCTGGAATGCTGCTACTTAGAAATGGAAAGTTCACAATTGGAAGGCTGAAATCATCTCTTTTGTCGTAAAGTTTTGTTTTCAACCGACCCTCATTGTCAATTTCTAGATGTAAGTCAAGATATGAAACCGACTTAACTGTATCTGTAGTATCCTTTATCTCCAATTCGATGGGATAGATGCGTTCCACATAGTCACCAAATTTTGAATTGTTTAGTGAAAGGATATTGCTAACTTCTTATCTTTCTTCCTAAGAAGTTCCTGCATGAAGTCAGCCTCATAATAATAAAGAAACAAGTCGGCAAGTAGAGGGGCACAGTTTGTTCCCATTGGGATGCCGACAGTGTGTTGAAAAACACGTTCTCCGAACGTTACAAATATGTTGTCAATCAAGAAATCAATCATCTTGATAATATCGGTTTCAGAGAATTTTTTGTTTGAATCAGAGTGATTCTTTACAAAGTATGATTTATCCCTCCCTAAGACAAGATACTTGTATCTACGTTGGCCATTCTTTTTTATGAAGCAAAGTAATACCAACTCTTTCAATTTGTCTTTTAGTTTGGAATGTGGAATACTTGTGTAAAGAGTAGAAAAGTCTCTCTTACTTGGTAGGTCACATTCGTGAATAGGGAAGGGGATTGTAGTTACGACATAAGGAACATATCCGATATCATCGGTGAAACGGCTATTCCAGAACAGTCAACAAACCCGTGATGGCGTCCGTAAAATTTACAAAGTGATGATTTCAACTTCATCATTTGGACTCTTGGTCTAGAAAAATGAAACTTCACAATTGAGAAAACGAAATCATCCCTTTTGTCGTAAAGCTTGTTTTTCAAACGACCCTCATAGTCAATATCTCGATTATATAAGTCCTAATCAAATGGCAAAAATCTAAAGCCCAAGTAAATCAAACGAATGGATAACTGTCATATTTCTGATTTGGCACAGGCTTTTTCTTATGTAGAAAATGGTGGATTAAATTGGATTTTATATCGCTAAACCTCTCACTTATATGAAGTCGCATCAAATTCCATTGTATTTACAACGGTGCGTGAACAATTTGTCAAAACAGACATAATAGGTAAAATTGTCAAAACAGACATAATAGGTAAAATTGTCAAAATAGGGGTACATTAGTCACCACTTTCACAATCTCAATTAGAAAAAAAACCCCAAATATTTACCTAAGACAAAATTTGACAACCACATCCATTGCTTACTTATACATGCATTGTAAATCAACCCATAAAGGATTGAAATATTTGAAGCATTTCTGTTCTTCTAACAGGTATACCCAATTCCAAAAACAAATTGGTTATAAAAAAAACAGCCAACGTATATGCAAATTTCTTATATTCAGGAGGGTCAATTCATACTTTGTCAGATACCGGTACCACTCTGATTCTAACAACTACTCTGAAAGAGAAATTATCAAGATGCTTGATTGCTTGATTGACAGCATCATAGCTACGTTTTGATGACTTGTTTTTGAACAAACAATCGGCATTCCAATGAGAACCAAGTATGCTCCTCTTCTTAGCGACCAATTATTTTATTCATTTGAGGTTAACTTCATACAGGATTGTCTTGTTAAGTGCATCTATCTCTTCGAACTTGAATTAAAGTTAACAACAGATACAGTAAAGTCTAACTCATATCGTGACTTGTATCTAGAAATTGACAATTGCAGCAGTATTCCAGCAGCGCCTTCATATGGAGTATATATCTCCCAGGAAAAACGGTATTCCAGAGCTTGCATTTCCTATCATGATTACCTTGATGGACGGTTTCTGCTTACAAGGAAACTATTAACGAAATGGAGTTCATAGCGGTGAATTTTATAAAAGCTATCAAGCATTGATTGACTATGGATAAATCTGTTCAATAGGTGACAATGAATATGATCAAATAATAATCATAACCCGTCCGTCTCGAATGTGACCTACCGAATTAAACTTATCATCGGATTTGTTCTTTTACTTACAACACGACCGGTGCCACATTTAGAGAACATGCAATCATCCCTAGTTGTGTTTAAAGCGGGTTATTGTTGCTTGCTTTTATGTGTTGTTTTATACCGGTAACAGTCTCGTCTATCCCTTATCATATAAAACGTGTTTCTAATTAAAATTGTCACATTCACTAATTAACACATTTATTTGTGTTGTCATCATTCAAAAACTAATATTCGGCTTGAACGTTCTTGATGACGGCGAATCCAGAAATGCACTTCGAATGCATGGCATTTAAACTGTGTTCATTTTATTATGGCGACAGTATAGTTAGCCGATGCTCACATCTCGTAACTCGATTAAGAAAAGAAATGGCAAGGTAAAAAGCTTAGGGTATCGCATGAACTCCAAAAGAGAGAACGATTGAAATACATTTGTTCCTTTTTGATAAACAGGATTTTTTTTATCAATATAATGTCATGCTGAACATTCATATCTCAACAAAATTTCTAAACTTGCATTTCCCATAATGATTATCGTGATGGAGGGTTTCTCCAACCAGTAAGCTTTCAAAACAAGTGTTTCGAGTGCTGAAGTTGAAGTCATCGTATCAATAATTTTCGGACATGATCAGTTGACCGTTATGGAACATCGTTTTCACAGATGACTATGGATATTTTGTTATTTGTCGTATCCGCCGTCCTTAACTGCGTATGAAGCATGATAAGACTTATCACCGATATTTTACGTCTTTATCTGCCTGACCTACCTTTAATCCAGAGTGAATCTGTCAATAAATATACTTGATTCTTTAAAATAATAAGTAGTAATCACCGTTTTTCTCTCAACATTTTTTTAATGATTGAACCGTAAAAACAGTATGATAGTAAACTATGAATTATCTGAAACAATTTTAAGAATATAGTTGTCTTGAAAGAGGGACGAAAGATACCAAAGGGACAGAAAGTTACAAAGTAAAGTAAGAAAAATACCAAACTTCTAGAAAAATTCAAAACGGAAAGTTCCAAACAAATGGCAAATGAAAAGTTCAAACACACCAAACGAATGGAAAACACGTATCATATTCCTGACTTGGTACAGGTATTTGGATGGTGGATGAGTCTTTGTTTGATTGCTTGCTAAAACTGTCACTTGTATGACAGTCATATAGAATTCTATTATATTGACAGAAACCTTGTGTCATAGCTTGCTAATAGTCTCACCTGTATGACAGTCACATATAATTCTATTATATTACTAACGATGTTGTCAAGATAATTGAATTTGATGCGACTGTCATACAAGTGAGAGTTTTAGCGTCTAAAAGCCAGGTTTAGTCCACTTTTTTCCAAATTTGAAAATGTCTGTACCAAGTCAGGAATATGACAGTTGTCCGTTCGTTTGATGGTTTTATTAATATTTGATTTTACCATTTTATTAGGGACTTTTTTTTTGTTTTTTGTTTTTTTATAAATTTCCTGTTTACAAAACTTTGAATTTGTCGAAAAACTAAGGATTTTCTTATCGCAGGCCTAGATTACTTCAGCCGTATTTGGCAGAACTTTTTGGAATTTTGGATCCTCATTGCTTTTCAACTTCGTTCTTGTTTGGCTTTATAAATATTTTGATATGAGCGTCACTGATGAGTCTTGTGTAGACGAAACGCGCGTCTGGTGTACTAAATTATAATCCTGGTACCTTTGATAACTATTTACAGTCATAATAGGTAAAAATGCCAAACATTGAGGTTCATCAGTTAATATTGTTATATCATCTTAATCGCATCAAACAAACAAATATGACAACAAAGAAAAACAAACATAGACACTCTATAGACAAAACACACAATCCTGGTACCTTTTATATAACTATAGGTAAAAATGAAAGACAAGAATAAAAAAAAATGACAATAGCAAAAAATTGAAAACAAATCGTTTAATAATTTCTTGCGTCCGAAAAGCTTTTCAAAATTGCAAAAGGGAGGAATATATAAAAGAGGGACGAGAAAAAACAGAGGTAAATATCGAACCACGCCAAAAGGACTTAACATTAAAAGTGAAAAAAATATACAAAGACATCTAAAGAACACTGTCACACGCTAATAAGATGATAAACAAGGTCGGTACCTAGAATATATACTTCTTGGTATTTTCCATGAATCTTTGAAAATAAGGACGAGACGTTTTTGACATAACTATTGCTCATCAACTTTCTGCTCATATACTGGTGACGTTTATAAAGCCTAAACAGCGGTTGCAAGCTCTGGAATACCGATTCATCATCAATGAGTTTGGAAATACTATGAAGTAAGTATATTTCTGTTACGGTGTTGGAAGATTGATTCGTTTTTCATAGATTCTGGTACAGATAATTAACTTTTATTTCTGGAGGATAAATGAATGGAACCCATTCAAAAAAAAGTTTGAACATGATTAATGCATCAATGGTATGATACTTAACACCTAACGGGAGGATTTGTACTTGACTTTCATGTGACGAATCTTTCAATCAGTTTAATTGAGGTCTGGAGCTGGCATGTCAGTGAATGGTAATAGTCCTTTGTTCATTGATGTATCATTGTCATTTTGCTTAGTTTCTTTTGATATCTATTCTGACAATGGACTCGGACTTCCGTTTAACTGAGTTTTACTGTGTATTGCTATGTGTTTTTTTATTCTACAGTGGCTAGAGGTATAAGGAGTAGGTTGAAGACCTATTGGTGGCCTTCGGTTGTTGTCTGCTCTTTGGTCGGGTTGTTGTCCCATTTCCATTCTCAATTTTATCTGAATGTGAAATTAAATTATCTGGCTTCTTTGATCTTCTTGTATTTGACAAGTTTCTATAGAAACTTCGACTCCATGAGTGGTCGGCAAGAAGAGGTGCACAGTTAGTTCCCATATGAATGCAAACATTTTCTGAAAAAGACAGCCTCCAAATTTAACAAATATATGTTCAATAAGAGACTCCAGCATACCTATCACTAGTTCCTCCGTGTAGCTTGATTTACCTTTTTGTTAACTATTAACAACATTTATCTGCAAAATGTTACTCGGAAAAAATATCTTCGAATCTTCAAACGTTTTAAATCAATTTTGTCAAGTTCAAATTCATTCACATAAAACATGAATATACAAATATAACATAAAAAAACTATTATTCCTTTGTTTGTTTTAATTTTTTTTTTTTATAAATTTCCTGTTTACAAAACTAGGATTTTTCGAAAAATTCAGGATTTTCTTATCCCAGCAATAGATTACCTGAGTTGTGCTTGGCACAACTTTTTTGGAATTTTGGGTCCTAACTGCTCTTCAACTTTGTACTTGTTTGGCCTTATAATTTTTCTATCTGAGCGTCACTGATGAGTCTTATGTAGACGAAACGCGCGTCTGGCGTATTAGATTATAATCCTGGTACCTTTGATAACTACTTATACCTTGAAACATTAAAACAGTTCCAAAAGCAATTGCTTATTCTTGTAAAGAAACAATACTTTTTTCAAAGAAACCAGTTTTATAATTGTACGTCAAACGCACGTTTCGTACCAAATTCTTCAGTAACGCTGAGATAAAAATAAAAGTTAAAAAAAGTCCAAACAAAGTACTGAGTTAAAGAGCATTAAGGGTAAAACATAGAAGATAATTTTAAAATTTGATGGTTTTTTTATAATCAAACAACTTTAAATATAGTTTTTCTTTATTAGTATAAAAATCTAATTGGTATAAAAAGGTTGAAATTTTGCTCATTATCAGCATGACTGGAAACTAGATGCCGTGGGAATGCACGTTGAGGAAGCTGTAAAACTGGTACAATGCAAAGCCCGCAATACTGCTGGATTCTTCCACACGTGACACAGAAGAAAGTTTTGCCATTTTGTAGAATGAATTGCATACATCCCTTCCATCATGTTACGAGCTAGGACGATCTGACCTACCGACTCCAGGTTATGGAGTGTACTAAGCAAACTTGAATCTACTTTGGCGTTACTGACTTCAGTTTTATTCGGAGTTCCTCGGATGTCATCCAGATCGTATCCCCAGTAGCAGTGTTCCGTTGGAAGTAAATTATCAGCAATAAATCTCACAGTTTGGTATTTGTTTCGGAAAACGCTTCCTCGAACTTGTCTGTGAATTTTACAAATGGCCTCATGATTATGAACTGCAGTTTTTATGGCGTTACCAATCAAACTTAACTCATTGCTACTGCATACTGGGACATTCATGTAGTTGTGAACTGTTGTCAGACCACGACGGATTTGATCGAGGTTTTGACCCCAGTAACACGATTTTGTGGGTAGTACAGATTTAGATATAAACTTCAGAAGATCAAAAAGATTGCTAAACATTTTCTTTGTTCTGACTGGCATACTTCTTTTAATAAATCTGAATATCACCACGGGATCTTGATTCTGTTGTTTTACCTTCCTATTGATTTCATCTAGAAACGCTTTTGTCTCTTTAACTTCTACTATTTTATGCTTTAGAGATTCAATATTTCCCGATAATTTGTTTACAATTGGTTGTAAGTAGTGTTGCTGAAGAGTTTTTAAGTTCCTTGGATTAGAAAGAGCTACAATAGCAGGATTGCTGCATCTGTTATGTGAATGACCGTATGTACGCACGATAAAAAAGTTTAGTAAACGGAATGTGAACTCATACTGTTTCCCTTTACCTGATAGTTCCTCAAGATACTTGACGACATATTGACAGAATTTATTTTGAAATGACTTCATATCGTTGAAAGCACGGTCAAGTTTAGTCCTGGCTCTAATAAGGACGTTTTTGTTACTCTGCAATTGGTTTCTTACTTTCTTCTCATCTAAGACACTTGAAACTACATCTACGATTCCAAAGGCAAATGATAGAACAGCACCGATGCCAGACATTGCTAGCGCCATTGAAGTGGCACTTTCTGCGACCAGTGCTGGCATAGCCATTAAGACCTCCATGGGAAGCATAGCGACGTCATTTCCGGCAGCAGACAATACACTGGATAACCAATCGTCATAGTGAGATAAAAAATTGTTCAGTTGAGGAAAATCATGTTTCATTGAGCTGTAAGTTTGCACTAAGCTAGACAAACTTATATTGAGGGTTGTGTGTAACTCTGGTATTTTTATTATTCTCTCTTGGATTATTTGAATCTGGTCATGTATTTTATCTACTACTGATTCAAACTCTTTTGGCTGTCCGTATAGTGTCAGAAATCTTTCCTTGTCCTTTTTTAAGGATGGTAAAAGGTGGTTCTTGATTTCATTTCTACAGTAAAAAGCCAATAACGGTATTACATATTACTGGGAATTCATTCAACATGGTTTTATCAACCTTACAATAATCCTTACTGAATATTATAATTAACAGACTGTTATTTTGTTTTATTATAAATTATGTATGTTGCATGATTTCTAATTAAATATCAATATCTACCTCTTTTCCAAAATATTTCCTGAAATTTCTGTAATTTAACGAAACAGAGTTCATCTTTACCAAAATCTACATCTACATTTCATGCGTCCGAGGCGCTTTTTATTTGTTTATCATCATCAGAAACGCTCAAAGACGAATATTCCCCGCCTTCTCTTGAGAAAATCATGTTTCATTGAGCTGTAAGTTTGCACTAAGCTAGACAAACTTATATTGATGGTTATGTGTCACTCTGGTACTTTTATTATTTTATTGACTGTCCCTCTCTTTTCAAAAACAACTGAAAGGATGTTCACGAACCGAACAGTTGAAGAATTATATGGCCAAAATGGGCCTACACAAAAAAAAGGCAAATACATAAATACAAAGGAGTAGGTCCGGTAAGGGCCGATTTTGGCCCCAAATTTCAGGTTCATCTAACGAAAGATTTTGGACACTTTTTAAACACTTAAGTGTCTATTTCAACTGATTCAATTAGTTTATGTGAAAGATTTTAACTGATTTTGTCATTATGAACCGTCCGATTCAAGCTAAGATATGAATAATCTATCAAATATGCCAAAAAACGTCACTTTTCGGATGATTTTTGTCAAATATGACAGTGGCCGCATCCGTGTTCATCCTCAACATTTATGTATGTTATGTATTATCATCAAATGCAACTTACATTTCAATATTATGAATGAACACGAATGCGGCCACTTTCATTTAAGACGGGAAGCGTCTAAAATTTAACTAAAATGCTAAAATTGTGAAGATTTCAGTAATTTAGCATGACTTAATGATGCTAGTACCCGATATATGTGCATTGTATTGTCAAAAATAGCCCATATTTATGTAGCAGAAGCATTCTACTTTCCACTAAATAGCTTAAAGATTACATTTTCACAATAATTTTGTAAAACTGCTATATTTTGGGGCCAAAAAGGGGTCTTACTGAACCTACTCCTTTCATAAGGGGATCGTTATGATTATAAAGTTCTGATGGAAAATTGGAGAAGGTTTTGTTATAAATCATGTCAGTACCGAAGTTCTGACTGTTTAGATGATGATACCCTTAGGTTTTGATAATCGACCTGCACCGACCCAGTCCTGTACAAATTGAAAACAACACGCTATAATGCCATGATTCCTCCATATAAAAAACGAGGTTCTTAGTCAAAATTATATTCAAAATAAAACCCTGTATTATCTTTTAAGATTCTTACCTCATGGAACAAACACTTGGATAATACAGACATCCCTTTTTAGACTGTACTACATGTAACGTAGTTGTTGTCGCAGCGGTTATTACAGATACAGCAGCAAATATAGCCATACTAGGGGAAAAAATATAGAATACATATTGATTCACGAAATAATGGAATGTTGTTATCAACTACAGACACAGCAGCTTATTTGTCATGCTAGTAAAATTTAGAATAAATATTGATTCACGAAATAATGGAATGTTGTTATCAACTACAGATACAGCAGCGAATATAACCATACTAGTAAAATATAGAATACATATTGATTCACGAAATAATGGAATGTTGTTATCAACTACAGATACAGCAGCGAATATAACCATACTAGTAAAATATAGAATACATATTGATTCACGGAATAATGGAATGTTGTTATCAACTACAGACACAGCAGCTTATTAGTCATGCTAGTAAAATTTTGAATAAATATTGATTCACAAAATAATGGAATGTTGTTATCAACTACAGATACAGCAGCGAATATAACCATACTAGTAAAATATAGAATATATATTGATTCACGGAATAATGGAATGTTAGTATCAACTACAGACACAGCAGCGAATATAACCATACTAGTAAAATATAGAATACATATTGATTCACGAAATAATGGAATGTTGTTATCAACTACAGATACAGCAGCGAATATAAACATACTAGTAAAATATAGAATACATATTGATTCACGAAATAATGGAATGTTGTTATCAACTACAGATACAGCAGCGAATATAACCATACTAGTAAAATATAGAATACATATTGATTCACGGAATAATGGAATGTTAGTATCAACTACAGACACAGCAGCGAATATAGCCACACTAGAAATATATGGAATAAATATAAATAAGGTAATATTGGAATATGCAAACTGTTTGCAATAGTTGCAACATGTTGAAGTGCAGAGATTGTGCTAGTTGCCATACATGAGCTGCGGCATCGTTTTTGATGTTAAATGAATTATAAGTCAAACTGAAGAAGACAAGGTATTACCATATTTGTGAATTGTTTACTTTTTGTGGTCAGGTATAACAAAACAAATACTTACAAGATAAATCTCTTTACTCTTACGCCTGGTAAAAAATCTAAACGATTGAGAAAAAAATTAAAATAAAGGTGTGTTTCAAAATGGCGTTTGAAATCTTTCAGATTAAAAGACGTGATTAAAAGTGATATTTCAAATACATTTATGCGTTATATATGTTAAATACTAGTAAACAATTTGTTTGAATAGTGCACTGATTAAAAGACTTTTTCTTGTCATATTAAGGAAACATTCACATTGAGTAGAGGAAGTGAAATGTACATGAGTGAACAGATACATGAAAATAGTAAAAATTAACTACTTGTAGAAGTGATACGGAGAGGCAAAACAACAGCAAAATAGGATTTCTCTAAATTATCTTTTCTATACTGGACAACATACCACCATGTTATTTACAGTTGACTGACATAAATGCGTTCTGTAAATAGAATACCTTTGACACATTCCAAGCGAAAAGTTTCGTCCAACTCCCATGTAATATCTGTTCCATTTTTGTTTGGTATCAACATTCCTGGAATACTATCTCCGGGGAATGAGGCATTTATTGGTTGAATCATAGATACAAAACTGCCATTGACAGTTGATTTTCCTGTTAAAATAATACATAAATGTAAAATATAATCTTTTCAAAAACTATTGGACTTAAGGTAGCACAATACAAAGATTTTTTCACTCCCATTTAGACAACTTTAAACTGTAATGTAATTCATTTCATCCTTCTTTATATTTTATAAATAAGGTACCAAAAGACAGAAGAAAGATGAATCTTTCAAATTGTGATAATTTCATTATGACACAATTATTACATAATTAATTATTATGTAATTAGTTGCTATATTGTGATGTCCGCACTTGAATGAATTTAGCGTCTTTGTTCTTCATAGCATCCCAAAATATTTTATAGATTCTTGTACAACACAGCTTGACCTCCAATACCGTGTCACAGATTTCCAAAAACATCAATAGAACAAATTCTATACCCAATTGAATTTAGTAGTCTCTTAAGAATTGATGTTGCAAACTTCATTGAAGATTTCTGAGAGAATGAAATACAATAGGAAAAATCGGAGACACTGTTTTGGAGGTCAAACTGTGTTGTGCAAGAATCTATAAAATATTTTGGGATGCTATGAATAACAAAGAAGCTAAATTCATTCAAGTATGGACATCACAATATGGCAACTAATTACATAGCAATTAATCATGTAATAATTATGTCATAATGAAATTATCACAATTTGAAAGATTAATCCTTCTTCTTTCTTTTGGTACCTCATTTATAAAATTTAAAGAAAGATGAGTGGAATTACATCAGTTTAAAGAAGTCTGATTGGGGATAAACAATCTTTGTATTGTGCTACCTTAAGGACCTTCCAAATTAAACTTATCATCGGATTTGTACTACTATTAACAACACGAAGGTTTTAACTAATTTACAGCCGACTATTGGTATTGATATATCTACCGATTGATACGATATTCCCGGGCTTGTATTTCCTATCATGTTTTTTCTTGATATAGGGTTGCTGCTTACAAGGAAGCTATTAAACAAAGAGTTCCAAATGGGGAAGTTGAAATCATCCGTTCGTAAAATGTACGGACGCCATCACGCTTTGGTTCACTTCCCTTTTCACCTACCGAATTAGACAATTTACCGGGTTTGTAATAACATGAGCAAACACGACAGGTGCCACATGTGGAGCAGGATCTGCTTACCCTTCCGGAGCATCTCAGATCACCCCCAGTTATTGGTGGGGTTCATGTTGCTAAGTCTTTGGTTTTCTATGTAGTGTCTTGTGTACTTTTATTTGTCTGTTTGTCTTTTTATGTTATAGCCATGGCCTTGTCCTTTTATTTTCGATCTATGAATTTGACTGTTCCTCTGGTATCTTTCTCCCCTTGTTTATGCGAATTTACCGAAAATTTAATAAAATGATAAAATAACTTACCAATTGACCATGCATTCAGTTTTGGTACAAAGAAAACCTCTGTTTCATTGTCGTTTATAGATTTATATCTTGTTGCTAATCCTGCCTCTGGTCCTTGTCTAGTGAACTTTGCTAGGGTGACACCTTTAGGGTAGTTTTTGCCTCCTGTAAGCCTAAGTGTGTCGCATGCACCTGTTGATATATGTAGTACATAAAATAGAGCAAATGATAAATTTTATGAATACAGATATTTAAAAAAAAAAACCAACCAAACAAAAACGAACAAAAGAATTTATAAAATAATAAACAAATATAATAATAACTTTAAAATGAAAGTAAACATAATAGTACCAGTAGTGATAATGATAAAACTAATAATGATAGTGATACTACAAATTATAATTGATTAATTGATAGATGGATTGATTGATAAATGGTTGGATTGATTAGTTGATTGATTAATTAATGGTGGATAAATTAATTGGTGAATTGATTGATTTATTGATTGATGGATGTATGGAATAATTAATTGATGGATTGATTAATACATTGATTGATTGATTAATTCATTGATTGATGGATTAAATAATGGATTGATTGATTAATTGATTTGTAGATGGAAGGATCATTTGATGATGATGAAGATGATGATGATGATGATGATGATGATGATGATGATGGTGATGATGAGATGATGATGATGAATGATGATGATGATGATGATGATGATGATGATGATGATGATGATGATGATGATGATGATGATGATGATGATGATGATGATGATGATGATGATGATGATGATGATGATGATGATGATGATGATGATGATGATGATGATGATGATGATGATGATGATGATGATGATGATGATGATGATGATGATGATGATGATGATGATGATGATGATGATGATGATGATGATGATGATGATGATGATGATGATGATGATGATGATGATGATACCGTACCACATGATACTATGTTGTCGTCAATACTAATGTTTTGTTGGCACATCTGGAGAGAGAAATAGCAAGAGGAACGATATTGTCCCCCTTGGTCATCACAAACCATTCCACCCTCGTCAGTACATCCGGTACTACTACTGGCACAAACACATTCTGTTCCATCAAATTCTTCCCATGCACTACAGGTGTCAGGAGCATCTGTTTAATAAATACTATTTTCTTTTGGTCTACAGTAAATTGGTATAAAATAAAGCAGCACTGAGTATAAATATAAGAAGATGAGATATAAGTGCCAATGAGGCAACTTCGTCCAAGTCACAATTTGTAAAAGAAAAACCATTACAGGTCAAAGTATGGTCTTCAACAAGGAGTCTTGACTCACACCGAACAGCAAGCTACATATGTCCCCCAAAATGACTAGTATAAAACTAGTATAAAACCATTCAACAACAGTCTAATTTACATACAAAATGAGAAACGAACCACATCAACAAACGACACCCACTGAACACCAGTCATGTGGTATTTATGTTATTATACTTACACAAAAGATAAAAAACAAGAATATAAAAAAACCCATCATAGTTTGAACTTTTTTAAACCATGGCTGTATTAATTCTTATACTGTCTAGAAGAATGTCATATATGTTTTCCAATCCCCATGACTTATAGTAATATGTTAGCAAAACTGGATGATATTCAGATTGTGTATTTCATTTTTCCGCTGCAACCAATTAACTGATAACAGATTGAGTTTACCAAGATCACTCGACTGTTACAATGGAAGAATGTTCGCAATCAATTCTTAGGGAATCGTTTTTTCAATATACCCTTGGCTATAACATGCTTAGTGATACAATGTTATGGTCTTTTTTTTTAATTATAATTAAACATCTTACCAGCTTGGTCGTAATCTACATGATTTTCATACGAAACACCACTAACAGTTAATGCCACTGCTGAAAAATAATGTTGAAAAGGTTAATACTTTAATTTGTTTCCTCTGTAAATATGAATGCATTAGTAGAAAAAAAGAAAAAAGCAAAAACGAGCGAACAGCAAAGGAATGTGCGTTCAGCTGATAAGCTGTTTCGAAATTGATTTCTAAAACTAGAATTTGAAAGTTAAATAATATATATTTCAAATCTCGAATTCCAAATTTGGATACTGAATTCCCAATTATTCATCTGAACTTGTATTTCTTAGCAAAACTATCTTTTATAAGCCAGATTGATAACGAACCATTGAATCAAACAGATATGCCATAATGGGGTACAAGCGATGATTGTATTTATACATAGTATAGCATCACTGACGTAGCAAATCAAGAGTAAAACAATAGTTCAAGTTTAAGGATTCTAACCAAGGATTCTGGTAGAAGATATGTAGTTCATGGAGCAAGGACTAAGATAGAATATTTGTTAGCCTGTACAGTTTTTTGTTTGTTTGTTTGTAAATTCATATATGAATATCAAGTTTTGAAGATCGCTATATATTGTGCAGACAAATGTCTTTGGATTGCTTTACTTTAAAAATTCCAGCAGCATATTCAAACATACATACAAAAACAGTAACTATCAGCAAAAGTCAACACACTAATATGATAGATTTGTATTTTTAAAAAATTACCAGAAGTTCAAATAAAAGCAGCAGTTCTATAAACACAAGCCAATACAGCATTACGCTAGATGTTTCTTAGTACTTACCTACAGAATGTTCACAAACCAATATGTTTTCCTTTTAAACTTCCCAGCTGGGTGTTCAAATAAAATCAGTACTTTGATCACGAACCAATACGTGTCCCTTTTAAACTTACCAGCTGGGTGTTCAAATAAAATCAGTACTATGAACACGAACCAATACGTGTCCCCTTTAAACTTACCAGCTGGATGTTCAAATAAAATCAGTACTATTAACATAAGCCAATACGTGTCCCTTTCAAACTTACCAGCTGGGTGTTCAAATAAAATCAGTACTATTAACATAAGTCAATACGTGTCCCTTTTAAACTTAATTACCAGCTGGATGTTCAAATAAAATCAGTACTATTAACACATTCCAATACGTGTCCCTTTTAAACTTACCAGCTGGATGTTCAAATAAAATCAGTACTATTAACACAAGTCAATACGTGTCCCTTTCTAACTTATCAGCTGGATGTTCAAATAAAATCAGTACTATTAATATAAGTCAATACGTGTCCCTTTTAAACTTACCAGCTGGATGTTCAAATAAAATCAGTACTATTAACACAAGTCAATACGTGTCCCTTTCAAACTTACCAGCTGGGTGTTCAAATAAAATCAGTACTATTAACATAAGCAAATACGTGTCCCTTTCAAACTTACCAGCTGGATGTTCAAATAAAATCAGTACTATTAACACAAGTCAATACGTGTCCCTTTTAAACTTACCAGCTGGATGTTCAAGTAAAATCAGTATTATTAACATAAGCCAATACGTGTCCCTTTCAAACTTACCAGCTGGGTGTTCAAATAAAATCAGTACTATGAACACGAACCAATACGTGTCCCTTTCAAACTTACCAGCTGGGTGTTCAAATAAAATCAGTACTATTAACACAATACAATACGTGTCCCTTTTAAACTTACCAGCTGGATGTTCAAATAAAATCAGTACTATTAACATAAGTCAATACGTGTCCCTTTTAAACTTACCAGCTGGATGTTCAAATAAAATCAGTACTATTAACATAAGCAAATACGTGTCCCTTTCAAACTTACCAGCTGGATGTTCAAATAAAATCAGTACTATTAGCACAAGCCAATACGACAATGTTACAGATTTCTTTATATTTTTATCCATGATGCTAAACCATCATTGTGACAAAAGGAAACATTAAACAAAAAGTTTTATGATAAAATCTGAGACACATTTTGGTTTCCAAGAAGATTAAATATGTACGAGCGATGTTTCGGAATGGCTGGTGGATTTCATTTTTTTTTCTATTTTGTTGTTACGTTACAAACATTTTAATAACATATATCTGTCGCTTGTCTGTCTTTTTTTGAAAACAAGGTGAAGGGAATTTTGCTTTAGAAATGTTTTAGTTTTATGACAACGGTTGACCTAATTCTTACGTGACATATATGATTTCCACATAGAGCTACAGCGCAGCAACCGTGTTGAGTTATTGCGTGCTTCAACTTAATCACCTCAACGCTAACCTGGATTATGATTTTTTCCCCTGTTCGTTTAATATGAAACGCATGTATGCTTAATACCAGTGTATATAATAGATAGTATTTCAGTTTCCTAATTGTGAATCTTTCAATTATATGTAGCAGCATTACAGCAGCGCATGCATACGGAGTATATATTCCCGTTTTTTTTTTCCTATCATGATTTTCTCAATAGAGGGTTGCTACTAATTAAGAAGCTTTTAAACCAAGAGTTCCATATGGTCAATCATCCCTTCGTTAATTTAACGGACGCTATCACGAGTTGGTTGGCATTTAAGGTGAAACGGATAAGTTCCTCATATCGTAACTACAATCCCGTCTTCTTTTCAAGAATATGAACTACTGAATTAGACTTGTTACCTGGTTTGCACTAACGTGCACAACATTACGGGTGCCACATGTGGCGCAGGATCTGTTTACTCTTTCGGAGCACCTGAGATCACCTCAAGGTTTAAGTGGGGTTCGTGTTGCTTATTCTTTAGTTTTCTATTTTGTGTTTTGTGTAGTATTGTTTGTTTGTTTGTCTTTTTCTTTTTTAGTCATGGCGTTGTCAGTTTATTTTTGATTAATAAGTTTGAATGTCAATCTGATATCTTTCGTTCCTCTTCTAGAAAGGAGTGTATACGTAATGGCATACCCCAGTGAGACAGTAACCAAATGAAATAGAATATATCCAACAGAGTAAATTATAAAAAGAGTATAATATGAAAACAAAGAGATGTGGTATGATTGCCAATGATATAACTATCCACAAGAGTTCAAATGACGTGCATCTTATAAATTATAGGTCATCAAACGGCCTTCAACAATGAGAACAAACAACTGTATAGAATGCTTATTTTGCCTTTGAACTTTGAAATTTAGACAGATTAAAATGTGATCAAACAGTTGTTTGTAATTCTCAGTCATATTTTGACGCATGAAACACCTTAAGTAAATACTTTGTAAACAAGAAGTTTCCACTGATATAATGTTTATAGGTCAGGGTATTAGAATTGACATAAATATGTGTTTATAACACATCTTTATCTAACATTTGAAGAAAAAAAACCAATTCATCCTATTTCTGGGACATATAAAAGCACCTGAAGTAATATATTGGTCGCCAGACGTGGACTATAGAGAATAATAGGGGATATCAAAGAAACTTCATGTAAACTTTAAGGTAAGGAGGCATATTATACATAAGAGGAGTTAAAAAAGTAAAATTTACAGCATAAACTATTTCTGAGCACAATCTGGAATTAAATCAACTTCCATCAGATATGCTTGTGACATACATTTTCGAAACATAAACATATTAAAACTTAAAGAAATATGATATCTAACGGGACAACTAAAACCATTACAGTTTAACTTTGCAGGTAAATTTGAAACACTCATACAAAGTTAAAATATATTTCGAAGTTTATGTTCTTGAAGTGGAGAGGAGAAATACCAAAGGGACATTCAAAGTCATAGATAAGAAATAAATTGAAAACACCATGGTAAAAATAAAAAAAGACAAAAACACACTCAGCAGTATACAAAACACAATATAGACCAAAATTATCAACTAAATAAAGCAAATACAAATTATCTTCTGGCTACAAGACGAACTGTAGTTCCCTTAATACTGACGTACTGTATTTACAACTGCAGTGGGACCGAACCAGTAGATGAGAAATACTGTCGTGTCGTTCTATTCAAAATGTAGATCAAATTGATATATCCTTAACATGCCCGACCGTGAATTGGAGAATCCAGGGCCTGTTGGACGTTTTAATCCTCATCTTCGAATCCCTCCATAATTCAAACGTCTATCCATCCATTCGTTAATCTAGACAACCATACGTCAATGCGTTATCAATCTTTCAATCCCTATTACCCTCCACAACTCTTTCGCTAATACATACATCCGTCAATCTATACAACCATATGTCGATGCGTTGTCAGTCTTTCATACGCTTCATAATTTTTCGTCTATCAATCTATTCGTCAATCTATACAACTATACACCAATGCGTTGTCAGTCCTTCATTCCTCCCTCCATCCCTCCATAATTCTTCCGTCCTTCCATCCATTCATCAATCTATACGTCAATGCGTTGTCAGTCCTTCATTCCTCCCTCCATCCCTCCATAATTCTTCCGTCCTTCCATCCATTCATCAATCTATACATCAATGCGTTGTCAGTCCTTCATTCCTCCCTCCATCCCTCCAAAATTCCTCCGTCCTTCCATCCATTCATCAATCTATACGTCAAAGCGTTGTCAGTCCTTCATTCTCCCTCCAAAATTCCTCCGTCCTTCCATTCATTCATCAATCTATACGTAAATGCGTTGTCAGTCCTGCATTCCTCCAAAATTCTTCCGTTCTTCCATGCATTCATCAATCTATACGTAAATGCGTTGTCAGTCCTGCATTCCTCCCTCTATCCCTCCAAAATTCTTCCGTCCTTCCACCCATTCATCAATCTATACATCAATGCGTTGTCAGTCCTGCATTCCTCCCTCCATCCCTCCAAAATTCTTCCGTCCTTACATCCATTCATCACTCTATACGTAAATGCGTTGTCAGTACTTCATTCCTCACTCCATCCCTCCATAATTCTTCCGTCCTTCCATCCATTCATCAATCTATACGTCAATGCGTTGTCAGTCCTTCATTCCTCCCTCCATCCCTCCATAATTCTTCCGTCCTTCCATCCATTCATCAATCTATACATCAATGCGTTGTCAGTCCTTCATTCCTCCCTCCATCCCTCCAAAATTCCTCCGTCCTTCCATCCATTCATCAATCTATACGTCAAAGCGTTGTCAGTCCTTCATTCTCCCTCCAAAATTCCTCCGTCCTTCCATTCATTCATCAATCTATACGTAAATGCGTTGTCAGTCCTGCATTCCTCCAAAATTCTTCCGTTCTTCCATGCATTCATCAATCTATACGTAAATGCGTTGTCAGTCCTGCATTCCTCCCTCTATCCCTCCAAAATTCTTCCGTCCTTCCACCCATTCATCAATCTATACATCAATGGGTTGTCAGTCCTGCATTCCTCCCTCCATCCCTCCAAAATTCTTCCGTCCTTACATCCATTCATCACTCTATACGTAAATGCGTTGTCAGTACTTCATTCCTCACTCCATCCCTCAAAAATTCTTTCGTCCTTCCATCCATTCATCAATCTATACGTCAATGCGTTGTCAGTCCTTCATTCCTCCCTCCATCCCTCCAAAATTCTTCCGTCCTTCCATCCATTAATCAATCTATACATCAATGCGTTTTCAGTCTTTCATTCCTCCCTCCATCCCTCCAAAATTCTTCCGTCCTTCCATCCATTCATCAATCTATACGTCAATGCGTTGTCAGTCCTACATTCCTCCCTCCATCCCTCAAAAATTCTTCCGTCCTTCCATCCATTCATCAATCTATACATCAATGCGTTGTCAGTCCTTCATTCCTCCCTCCATCCCTCAAAAATTCTTCCGTCCTTCTATTCATTCATCAATCTATACGTCAATGCGTTGTCAGTCTTTCAATCCCTCCAGAATTATTCCGTCTATCCATCCAACCATCCATCCATCCATCCATCAATCCATCTATACAACTATAAGTCAATACGTTGTTAATCTTGCAATCTCCCATCCCTCGATAATTCGTTCTTCTCTTCTTTCATCATTCCATCTATACAACTATACGTCACTGTTTCATTTCCCTTCCGTCTAGGAGTATTCCGTCTATTTATCAAGGCAATTACTTTAAGTTCTCATTCTTATGTTTATATAGATACCTTAGATTTTGATAATCAATATGTGCGTCCTTTCTTTTTTAATACATTTTTCTTCTGCGTTTTGACTGCCTCAATGAAAAGCATAGGAAACGCTTACACAAATATATTCTTGAACTTTCAGCTTACTTCTCCCCAGTTAATATGTTGTCGACTAAAAGGATTGTAGTAATTCTCCTGGCAGTCAACTACTGTCTAGGTAAGAACTATTTATATGAGAAGAAACATACATGTGTTTAAATAGATGAAAGAAAACATATATAACGAAAATTGTAACAAGATTTGTTGACAAAAAAAGATAATGATGCGCTTTTTATTTTTTTCTCGAATATCAAAAGTATGTATTCATTTTCTGCATCCTTGATTTAAGTATTGAACATCAAATGGTGCTTTTGTTGTTAGGTTCTTGTCGAGCAGCTCGAAAATTCGAAGGACGCTGTTTTCTTGACTCATCGGTTATTGAGGTTGAAACTCTAATTGTCCTTAAATATAAAAAAGAAGATGTGGTATGATTGCAAATGAGACAACTATCCACAAAAGACCAAAATGACACAAACAATGTTCACCTGCCAATTATTTCCAAAAAGATCAAAAGTTTCCACAATCTTTCCTACGATAAGGTACAGATTGTCTAAGGTAGATGAGGATATATAGAATAATAGGTAGTTTCGTTTTTGATACTGACTATATCATGTGGAATACCTAGACGAGAACTTCCTATTATTCTGTTTATCGGTAATTATGACGTCACACAAAGTATAACCTAATATTTTCATATTTTTTGATACTCGAATATTAGGCAGTAAGATCAAAGGGAAAATATACGAATTATCGATAAACATTAGAAACCTTGCATTATTGATGTTTTTTCCTAAAGTTTTATGAAATTGTTTGGATATTTTCACACAACACTACATATATCAACATGTAAGGTATTGAGATCAACGTTAGAATAGCTTTCAGTTGTTGCTTTAGATATACGTAAAGATACACTTTGTGCAAAATACTTAAAAGAGGGACGAAAGATACAAGAGGGACAGTCAAACTCATAAATCGAAAATAAACTGATAACGCCATGTCTTAAAATGAAAAAGACAAAAAGACAAATAATAGTACACACGACGCAAAAGTATGGTTACGTTTTGGTGCCATTTATAAAATTATGAAGCTTATTTATTGTCTTGCAGCTGAACAAAAGTTTCTGAATGATGTAGTCATAAAAAGGATTAAAGACCCAGAACTCAAACATTCATTAGACATAGATGAAACGGGTGAGTACGGTTAAAATTTTTGAGTTCGTGGTCTAGTGGTTAAGACAGATTTCTGCAGGGCTACGGGTCCCGAGATCAATTCTAACTCGGGTAACTGGGACTTTGAGTACATGATCCGAAGGGTGATTTTCAACCTCCCAATCACATCTCTGCTACCCATATCGGAGTTTATACTACAATGAGTACTTTGGGAGTGTCGGTAGGAAACAGTTGCCCCGGACTTTGATCTGTATTCGGTTCCCGCCCAGGAGCCCGTTTGCGCTTTCCGTGTTCTTTCCTTACCATAATAACCTCATTCCCGTTGTCATAGCACTCCCATAGGGTTGAGGATTGTCATTGTTAACACTTCATTGACACATCTGCATTAATCATATAAGGGAGTGTACTCGAATTTTCTACAATAGTCTTATCACAAAAAGGGCCATCACTCCTTTGTGTTCAGCAAAATATTCATTTAGTCCACAATCCTCATGTTATTTATTTCTAGGTATTGAGCTGTTGCACCGAGAGAAAAGAGGATGGGGATCAGTTATTTGTAAGTAAATACTATGCAAAATTAAGCTTTTCAACTACAACAGTGGGATTAAAGATACCAAAGGACCAATCAAACTCCTAAGACGAAAAAGCTGTAGCAGAAAAAAACATCAGTATACAAAACAAAAGATAGAAAACCAAACACCGAGCAATAAGAAGCCTACGAAAAGTTTTTTTTGGCCTAAAATCTTGTTCAAAAAGATAAGATATTTTTGAAGACAACTGCTCACCTTTTTGCTGCACCTTAGTTCTTTTATGTTCTCGTGTTGTTCAGTCTTAATAATTCCGTGTTGTGTTTTTTGACATGCAGTACTCTGTCTTCCAACTTTTGAGCTTTTCCCCTTTCTTATATGTTTTTGTTTTCTTTGTGTTACATTTCAGTGTTGTGTCGTTGTTCTCCTCTTATATTTAATGCGTTTCCCTCGGTTTTACTTTGTTACCCCGAATTTGTTTTTTGTCCATGGATTTATGAGTTTTGAACAGCGGTATACTACTGTTGCCTTTATTTATATGTATGCAATTTTGTGATTGTCTCGTTTGAATTGTTTTACTTTTTGTTATGTCGAGGCGTTTCAAAAATTATAGTTGTTTACATCAATGTCATTTGGTCTCATGTAATCATTCTGTATCTTCTTCTTTGTTTTTTAAACACAATGCGGAACTTTTAAAAAGTTTTTAAGGTTTTTTTCTTGCAGTTTCCGGTGTTTCCATGCTAGTGAAGGCAACGAGCCTCGGTCTGACTCTCGGAAGTGCGCTATCAGGTAAGTAACTTGATACATGGCTCATGTTATAAAATCAGTTAAGAGGAGTTTGTTTTTAACTGGTTTTTTTCTTTCTAGTCGAATTGTAATTTTCTCGAAAAACAACATCTAGAGTGTTCAGAATAAAAGAATTTCGAAGAATTGAAAAATATATTCCGGAAAGGAATGACCTTCAAAATCGTCTTATATGAATCTGACGTTAATTGTCAAAGTCGAACTAAGGATATAAAGATAACCGACCTATGACGGGAACAATTCTTTTCAATCAAAATCCGAGACGAAACAGTCAGGGGCGTAATTCGAACTGACAGCATCAGTGCTCATTGTAGATCAATTGTTTCGACCAGTCGGGGCCCGAGACCTTAAAAAAGCTGTTTACCTCTCTTCATCAAAATGAAACAAATAATCAAACTATCATAATCCTTAGAGAGTATATACTCATAAAGTCTAAATAAAAAAAAGAGGACATGTAATTTCCCCCCCTCACCTGTCAGATATTCATATACCTCAACGAAATCATGTACCTCGGCATTCATCATTTGACGTCAGATCATAATAATTTTTTTTAATAATTGGAAATTATGGTGCTGATGGAATACCTATGCTTGTTTGTGTTGAACTATTCACAACGTTCTAGAACAACAGATGCTCTCTAGAACTTGCAGTTCCGAATTGACATCTATCTGTTGTAAATGACTGTATGTTGACTTATAGATTGGTTCCAAGTCAGGAATATGAATTTTGTTTTACTTTCGTTCTGTTGGTTGATATAGTGTAATTTTTATTTGCCAACTATTTAAAACATTATGATTAAGTTAAACATTTGAATTACAGATTAAGAGCAAGTTGCTTTCTTTTGGTATTGATTTTTGTAATTTAACTTTTTTCAAACGACCATTAAAAACTCATAGACACAATGATTACATATTGTTTGATGCGCGTTTGGTTTAAACAAACTCACCAGTGACGCTCGAATAAAAAAAAAGTTAAATTAAAAGACCAAAAAAGAACGACTGGTATATTATACATTAAACAATATTCTATTTAACCGCTTTTCCCTAATTATTTGTAGAAGGATGCATGTATTATCCAAGTATTTGCAGAAATAAAGATGAAATTGCACGCCTTGACGGGGAAATAAAAACCATGACTAGTAAATATGAAGAAGAATACATGCATAGTAAAGAAAGGTATTATAACCTTAAAACGGCCACAACAAATAATGGATATATTGACTATTACATTAATCAAACCCTTCAGGCTGTAGAAAACTTACAAGGAATAGAGGAAGATCTGACATTACTACTGGAAATTAAATTACCAAAATTGTCGCAAATGGCAGCTGCGACAACTAACGAAACCTACGAACAATATCTTGGACATGCTGTTGGTACCCTAGAATATCGACTTACCGATCTAAAGCAGATGTTACTTGAATATAAAAAGAGTGCTCTTTTGGGTATTGTTGTCCAATTTGTGATTGAAGCCACTGTTAATAAGTTCATCAGTGCAATTCAAACAGCATACAAACAAGTTCTCAGCAGTGAAGACATTCTAGCCAGCACGTCTGAGGAATTGTGGTCAAGAATGGACGGGTCACGAGTAAGAAACACAAATACGAAATTCGGAGTAGTTAAAAAGTTGAAAATGGCTCCTAAAGTTTTAAAACAAATGGGAAAAAATTTCGGCGAAAGTCTCCGTAGTTTTGGAAAAAACATAAAAAAATGGACAGCTATCAAAACCTGGAAAGGATTTAAAGGAAAATTGAAAAGCACCTTTAAATCACCATTACAAAAGTTAAAAAATGCGAAAGATTTCTTCTCTCCTTCAAAGAACAAGTTGTTTGTGAAGAACTACCGACTGAGTTGGTCACAGAAAGCAATGATGGGTATCGGCATTATAGCCGATGGCATTTCTACCGCCCTCCAGGTCAAACAATGGCACGATGTGGCAGACAAGATGGACAAAGCGCGTGAAGACTATCAACACTATCATAACAACTTAACCGATGAACTCGAAACTATTGCAAATGAAACTGTGAAAATGGAAGGTATATGGACAGACGTTGTTCACACTTTCCAACATTTAAGTTTACCGTTTAAACAATTGGTTGAGAACTCTACAAACTTTAGTAACTTTTCTGACGTCATTGGACTTCCCCGACTTCCGGTCGATACGTCTGATCCTTTGTTCACAATTGATTTTAATTCTATAACAAAACAATCTATAAGATCTCAACAAATTAATGTCATAGAATTTTTGAAAAAGGTGAGCAATAATATGACGGAAATTCACGACAAAATGTTAGCGCGAACAGTCCTTTATAACAATACATTAAGTAAGTCTGAAATAGAGGAAACAGTAGGAGATATGCAGTCAGATATCAAAAGTATTTTAAAATTTAGCCCGTCAGGAACAATGCGAACATTTGGCGATTCTTTAACACTAGCCGATACAGTTTGTACAGTCTCTATATTAAGATATGATCTTATAGAGTATGATTATTTCCCAATAGACAGTTTCAGGCCTCGTTGTGATGTCAATGCAACCACGTTTGACCGTTTGAACCGACAAGCTTATACCAAGAGGAAATCCAAACTGATGCGAGACGTTATAGTTCGTTATGTAAATAGCAGCCAATCGGAATCCTTATCAATGTTAGTTGACGCTGTACACAACGCGTATTCTGGTGTCGCCGACAAACATATCGCCACCTTTGGTAAATCAATCGCAGAACGAGACGTCATCTGTGTTTTAGTGGATACGTTCACCAATCTATCCTTTTACGATTTTATCAATCTTAGTTCATTACAAACCGATTGTTCGACGGTCAGCACCGGACAGTTTCATAAGGTTCTAGAAGACGCTAAAAAGCTTAGAGACGTTACTTTGGCTGTAAAAGCTGCTCTTGATGGTTGCAATCAATATAAATTTTGTCCATGTTTTTCAACGGTTGCAAGCACCAACCATGTTGCTGAAAAAGACATTGTATATGCCGTACACCATATTGATCCCTCCTGGCAACCAAACAAATCCGCTCAGTTTTGTGGACCTACAGGATGTGGATGCTCTCACCTTTGATAGGAGGAGTAAGAACACAATGAAATACAGTGACTGAGTAATTCAATTTATATTATATATGAAATTTCAATCTTTCTCTACCGATTGATTTTGAGTCTATATGTAGTCGGATGAAAAAATAAATAAAATAGCTTTCGTTCTTATGTTGTACTGTTACAGCACTGTCCCAGGTTAGAAGAAGGGATGGGATTCCGCTAACATGTTTACCCCCGTCACATGTATGTATGTATGTGTCTGTCCCAAGTCAGGAGCCTGTGATTCAGTGGTTGTCGTTTGTTTATGTGTTACATATTTGTTATCGTTCATTTTTTGTACGTAAATTAAGCCGTTAATTTTTTCGTTTGAATTGTTTTACATTGTCATTTCGGAGCCTTATAAAGCTGACTCATTCGCTCATTGTCGAAGTCCGTACGGCGAACTATAGTTGTTAATTTCTGTGTTTTTGGTCTCTTGTGAAATGTTGTCTCATTGGCAATCATACCACATCTTCTCTTTGTAATCAAAGATAAGGCCAGGTTTTTCTCATTACTTAAAGTTAATAACTTAAAAGGTAGTTAATAGCTAATCCTCCTTTGCTGTTGAAATTGAAAAGCATTTCTAAGATTTCTTGTTTTGAAGAAAGCATATGCCTCAACCTTCGCCGGTTAATATTTGTCATTCGTCCCTTACTTATTGCATGAAGGGTTCTTTTTGGAAAATCGAATTTATTGTGTGAATGTTTTACTGGCGTCATCATGATTTGTTGATTGACTGTTATTGAATACTGTATCTGTTTTATGTACAATGTTTAATTGTTGTATCAAATCCTCTTGTCCCCGATAATGTTATCACTGAATTCGAGATATTAACGAAGTACAACAGGTAACTGGGTCAGTATCCCTCATGCGCCTTCCATTGAGGAACACAAAAGTTGCGCGTAAAAAAATATATATACAAGTCTTAATTGAAAGCAACGTTTAAACCTATGATTACGTTGTATAATAAAAACCGCAATTTTCATACGTGTGCAAGTAAAACAAATTGTGTTGTAGAGGGGTCTAAATACAGCACAAACAATATTTTCCAAAAGACAAACAAAGTGAAAAGCATATTTTAACAAAAGTTAACGCATTTGACTAACAGGTCAAACAACTGATGTTCTTAAACCCTGCTGACTGCCATTGACGATTGCCAAATAAATTGACCACAAGAGGTAACAAATTGGATCTTAATATTAATTTAATACCAAACAGAAAACAATAAACTTGCAGCAAAGATGTTATACCACAAATATGAGGTGCAACAATTAGTACGTCATATCCGGAATTCGACAATTTATGTCTCTTCAGTGATGTTAAGGATCAAAACAGTTATTCGAAGGCCATATAATTTTAATAAATTTAGGATAGACTCTTAAATTTTAAAGAGACGAGATAGGATAAACGAATTATATGCACCAGAGGGAAAATATAATACAAGCCCAAACAAAAAATTATATACAAGTCTAAATTGAAAGATTTATATATATGAAAAATATATTGACTTCAAATAATGTGAGACATAGTCTTATATTTCAACGTACAAACATTGTTTACCAGTTATTGTCATCCATAATTTTTAAAACATGTACTACACCAATAAATCTTATACAATAACAGCATGCATATACCATGTATACATGTGCATTAAAAATAGCCAACTAACGTAAAAATGTCACACATTGATCGTGCTTTAGGTAAATAAACACTTGTTAAGGTACTTAGCTTTTATCACTTCTGCATACATCATTGTCTACATTACTTAACAACCTCATCAACTGAGAATGAATATTTTTGGTATAAGTAATGTTTTTTAAACAGTTGTATAATTACTCTTTCCTTAAGCTAAAATATGAAAATTGTGGACAGTTTGATCGAAAATATAACTCATCTTCAACTGAAATTATATCACATTACTTACAAATCCTCTATAAAAAACCCAGAGAATACATCAAATATTATTAAAAAACACAACATATCCATAAAAAAACAAGTGCAACAAATGAAAAGAACATCATATTTGAACTACATACAAAAGATTATAATTGAAGACAGTAAACTGACAAATAGTAAACCAAGCAAGACATTTTGGTCTTTTATACAAAAACCCAGAAAAGTGAAACCAAACCACCCAAGATCAGACTGAAGCACTTTTTAATCAGTTTCATTTAGCGTTTACCACACCTAAACCTTTAAAATTATCACATATCTGTGAACTAAAATCATTATAATCAACAATGCGCAAATCTTTAAAGAAGCAAATCATTATCCCTCAGAAAGAACATCTAAAAGTACAAAAATAACTTAAACCCTTAAATAGCAATTGGTCCAGCCAAGTATAACCTCATTTTCAAAAAGAAGTTCACCATGGAATCTCACATTTACCTTTTTGATTTTCCTCTAAATTCAGTATTTTTATGATTTTACTTTTTACCTTTTTGACTTGTTTGATTCATCAGTAAATACTGTAACAAACGATTGGAGAGAGGCAATGGTTACGCCAATATTAAATAAAAAGCAGAATCTAAACCTGAAAATTAAATGCCCATCTCCCTAGCCTTTATTTCTAATAAATAATTAGAACTGATAAGTGTATCATCTATAACGAATAAGCTCATCATAGATACCAGGACTAAATTTAGTATACACCAGACGCGCGTTTCGTATACAAAAGAGTTATGACGCTCGAATCCCAAAAAGTTAAAATGGCCAAATAAAGTACGAAGTTGAAGAGCATTAAGAACCAAAATTCCGAAAAGTTTTGCCAAATACATCTAAATACTTCTCCAAATAAATCAAAGGTACCAGGATTATAATCATAATTTACTATACCAACTGCTGCATGGGTTCAGATCAAAAGATCGCTGTGAAACACAACTACTAACATTCACACCACAAATACTTGATTTGGTGTTGACATGAATATCAATAATGTGGTCATTTTTCAAATTTCCTGTTTACAAAACTTACAAAAACTAAGGATTTTGGTATGCCAGGCATAGATTACCTTAGCCGTATTTGGCACAACTTTTGGGAATTTTGGAACCTCAATGCTCCTCAGCTTTTGGCTTAATGAATATATTGGTATGAGCGTCACTGATGAGTCTTGTGTGGACGAGACGCGCGTCTTGCGTTCTAAATTATAATCCTGGTACCTTTGATAACTGTTAATCGCTGTGAAACACAACTACTAATATTCACACCACACATACTTCATTATAGCAAAAGGTAAACAAACTAACGTAATTGATTATTCAAAATAGTTCGATAAAGTGGACCACCAAAGACACACCATTCAGACTTACATAAATTTGAACAAACGGGAACAAGATGGCTGCTGATGTCTTTTAACCCAGACAAATGTGAAATTATCCACATAAGAAGAAAACATAAACCAATCATTTTTTTTCTTCTTGTAAATTAGTGAATTAATTCCTAAAATTCTATGGATAATTCTATATTGGAACCAGCAAAGCTTAGTGCTTTTAGTATATTTTGTACACGTAGTGTATATTTTTTTCCAGTTAATACCAGTCACATATAAAGATTTTCTCACATTTTTACTTTGCAGCAATGGAAATATTTTTTTCATTCAATACTTTACGTTTGAACCTTGTTTTGATTCAAAAAAGATACTTATGTTAAAGGTAGTATTGCATGAATTTTTTTCTCCTTTACTTCAATAGTGATCGTGTTTAACCACTCATTAAGCGAGTGTGCTAAACGCAAAATATTTTGCCATCACAAAAGATCTGACACAGAATTCACGTATAACTAACATCACAAATAAAGCAAATGCATCACTAAGACTTATTCAAAGAAGCGTAAAAACAAACAGAATAAAAACAGAAGAACATCCGTTCTCTCCCACAATTTACTATTTATATTCATTCCCCCCCTGAACAATAAGGTTGTAGAATTCCTCACCATACCAAGTAGACTGTAGCCCAGACTTAAAAGCATTTAAGTCTGGTGCAAAATCACATATATATTGCTAGATTAAAATCATGTTGAATACATCTACATGTTATATGTGTGCCTTTCTTCAATCAAAAGCTTTTAAGTCAGTAGTTGTCATTTGATAATATTTGTCTTAATTATAAGTTATGTTTTAATTCGCTTGTAATGAATCCGGAGTTATTTACATTTTGAATTGCTAGAAGCGTTCATTATGGTAGACATTTTTTTATCCAACGTACAGGTTGTGCTTGAGGGAAATGGAGAATTTATTAAGTTAGTTTCTCAAAATCGCTAGAAATATTAAATTTGCTAATTAAACATAACTATTGGTCAACAGTCAAAAGTAAAATAACAAAAAAATACTGATTTCTAAGGAAAATCCAAAACGTAAGGTACCTTTAAGGTCCCTTAACAAATGGCAAAATCTGAAGCTCAAACACATCAAACGAATGAAAAACAACTGTCAAATAAAAGACGATACCTTAGTTAAAAAATTGCAACCAACTTCTAGTATTAGATATTCTCACAGACGATTTGTTGGTAAACATTTTCTCAATAAAAACATAATGGTGTTACATTTCTGTTGACACTCAGTTTATCATTCTTATTTTTCTATTAACATTCAATACTAATATATTAATTCCAATTTTGTATCAAACTTTGTTAATGCCACTCAGTGTATTTATCATAGTTTATGTATCAAACTTTAGCGAACATTTTTCTTTTTCACAAATATATGGTTTTTGTTGGGTACACCCACCATCATTCCAAGTTCTGCTATCATAGTTAAAAAGAACAACACACTTTCCCTGAGCTGATGGTTCTCCGGGATTCCAATTAGTAAAACCAAGTGTAGAATTGTCATATAGCCATCTCCATTTACCATTGAGGTCTTTCTGCATACCAAGACGATGACCATAAGGTGGTCCCACTGAAGTAAAATAAAAACAAATGTATGCTCTATAGTTTCTATTTCTTTACAACTAGCTCATTCATAAGGTAAATAGCGTCATGAGACAGAGGTAAATATATATAGCGTCATGAGACAAAGGTAAATAGCGTCATGAGACAAAAAATCGCCATTACTATCTACAACATCATTAATGAACCTTATGCATTTCATGTACCACGATCTGTAACAAATACTCGTTCTGTCAACTTTGATAAAAGGATTGAACCTAATAAATTCGGAGTCCTAGCGAGGGGGGGGGGGGGGGGGACTGACAGCACCAAATTTTGAATTATAGTTGTTTTCCTTTCGTTTTATGTGGGTAAAAAGATTTCTGGCAGAACATGACTCCAAATGGAAACATGTTTCCAAAGCATTCTTCCCCTCTTTTTGTTTTAGAGGATTTAGCAGATGTGAATTTGAGTTTTAAAATTTTAAAATACCATTTTTTTTATGTAGAAGTGTTATCTGCTTGGAAACGTTTAAATTGGATTTTCATAACGTTAGATGCATTTCATGTAAATTTGGTACATTAGTAGATGAAATGACATAAATAAAATTCGATATTCCACTATAACCCTGGACAGTGGTGTAACAGTACAGCATAAGAACGAACTATAAAAATTAGTTCAAAAGGCTTAACTCATCAGATGCATACAAATAGAAATACATTTAACAAAAACACAGAGTGGAATGTTTTGAAAATTGAGTATTTTTCTTGATTGTTCAATTAAGTTAAAATTCTTGATGAAATTGTTTTAAATATAATCTATAAGATGCCCTACGTATAATGTAAAATGTAAATAATTGATGACTTTACCCGGAGCACACGTGGTAAAATAAAACATACTTACACGCTTGTATTACTGATTTATACGGAGCCCACGTGGTAAAATACAACATACTTACATGCTTGTATTACTGATTAACACGGCGCACACGTGGTAAACATAAAACCTACTTGCACGCTTGTATTACTGATTTACACGGAGCACACGTGGTAAAATAAAACCCACTTACACGCTTGTGTTACTGATTTACACGGAGCAATCGTGGTAAAATAAAACCAACCTACTTACATGCTTGTTTAACTGAGTTACACAGAGCATACGTAGTAAAATAAATCTACTTACATGCTTGTATTACTGATTTACACGGAGCACACGTGGTAAAATAAAACCTACTTACATGCTTGTGTTACTGATTTACACAGAGAACACGTTGTAAAATAAAACCTACTTACATGCTTGTATTACTGAATACCACGGAGCACACGTGGTAAAATAAAACATACTAACATGCTTGGTTACTGATTTACACGGAGCACACGTGGGATAATAAACCTACTTACATGCCTGTATTACTGATTTACACGGATCACACGTGGAAAAATAAACATACTTACATGCTTGTATTACTGATTTAGACGTGCACGGAGCACACATGGTAAAATAAATCTACTTACATGCTTTTATTACTGAAATCATCCATTTGTTTTCACGTGAATTGTCTATCTTCATCATTTTCGCATTCATTACTTTACACGCATTCTGAGAAGGAAAATAAATCATAGTTTCTATACATGAATTCGACAAAATATTACAGTCTGCTAAAATCTGGTTATTGTTTTCTAAACAAAAGAACTTATAAATGATAAAAATGCATTTACATGTCAAATTATCTGATTCATGTCCCAGGGGTAGGATTTTTTCTCTGTTTTTGGCATTAGGGCCTCAGATTTGCTAATTAAATCTGCTATTTCTGTGAACATGGGGTATTTAGTACATATTTAGGATAGAATTAAGACACTATTGTTAATAATTTTGTTGCTCATAGTACGAGAACAGAAGTAAAAATTCATAGTCATAGCAAACACTTATCAAAGCTGGTATACATTAGAAATAGAGAAACGAGATATAACACTAATAAGTAGAAATTAAAAAAACACCATATCAAATTGTATTAACTGGTCAAATTAACAATAAAGACCGATTTCAGGGTACTCGCAGTAACTGATAGCTAGTTAAAAGCCAAAATGATTAATAATAAAAAATCAACAAGCATCAGAGACTAAAATCAACTAAAACACATCAAAGAGATTTAGTATTTTAACGTCATGAACAGTTTAAGAAGACATGGCTTGTGCATTGCCAAACATAAATGTTTTGACAGGCAGGAGGATAGTTAGGAAAAGAATGCAAATGTATTTATGTTTCAATTTGCTAATGACAAAAATCGATATTTTCTGACTTATGCGACGTTTCAAGAAAGGAGTAGTACATTTTGAATTTAGGAGAGACAGCAACAGTAAACAGATTAGACACTGAAACAAGACAAAACACCAGTATATGTATGAGTTAAACACATTTAGTTTTCTCTTCCCTTCACCCGAGAGTTTTTTTTCTCAAGAAATCTAAAAAATTTATTAAAAATAACAATGCTAAGTAAAAGATGAATGTTGTACACGTTTGAAACATTTTGAAATGCATTTTCACAAGCAAGTAATATACGAAAAATATTTCAGAGGTAGGCAAGCTAACGTTTGATTTGTATTTGGGGAAAAACGGAAAAGGGGGGATTAGAATTATTTCAATTAAACAGGCTTGATCCTTTTTTGTTGAAAAAAATGGAGGATGTGCCATTTCAACCCCCTATTCCGCCTTAAAATATAATAAAAATCGTACGTTTACTTCCAACTTTATGAATTTAATATTTCTTTAGCTGTGCTTGAGGCAAAGTCGTCCAATATGAAATAATGTTCATACCTTAGCGTCCCTCAATGACAGGACATCCCTCGAAAAATAATAACAATGGGTTTTGAAAGCCTTCCAAGTAAAGAGAGAATGTATATGATTTTGTTGTTAAATGTTACACATACTTTAAATGATTAATCATGTCTTTTTAATTATGCGACTTTTATAAAAACTTTTTTTTACTGAATATAACAAAAAAGTTCTCTGCATCCATATCGTGACTATAAAGTGGGAAAGTATATGGATTAGATCAAATTCTACCTAAAATTTTGAATGCAGGTTTCTCAGAATTGAATTTATTCTGCTTAGACCATAAAAAAATCAGCAATTTATAATTTCATATTAGTTTATACAAGGATTTGTATATATATAGTCTTACTTGTGAATATACTTTGTACTGGTTTATAAAACCTTGGATATTATTAAATATAGTAATGATAAAAAGATAGGTTTGATGAAGACTTGTTTGTATTGCAGATCTAGAATTTAAAATTGATACTATCAGTAAGGGAACAAAATAAGCTAAAGATATTGATGTTATTGAGCTTCTTTTCGAGATACATTTTTTTAAATGGCAGAAAAAGGCTGACTCGGACTTTTACCTTATATTTGCATTGGTATTATATGGGTATCAAATCGAAATAAAAGAAATCTAAAATCTACTGAAATTTTGGTAAATGAGCTTTTATGAGTTATTGGAGTCTTATTTGTAATGAAAATTGGTATCATGGTGCCAAATATTTTACCCGATATCATAGGGTAAAAGACAAGGAGTCCGAACATCTAACACAAATTCCTAAATACATCATTAAGGAAGAATTTCACACAGTTATTTCGAGCCCTACTGATGAGTCTTTTTTTTTTTATTGTAAACGAAACAAGTATCTGGCGTACAACATTATAAGCCTAAAAAATTTTTGAAGAGTTTTTAATCAAAGTTGAAATGAATTAATCCATATTTTAAGATTTTTATAAGTGTAAGACAAGGCTGATCGATATATGGAGCCACAATAATTTTAATTTATTACAATGATCTGCCAGAAACGTTTCCCTTGGGTTGATCTGAAGTTAGTACTTGCACTTAAGACTTACACTTGTTATACTTTTATTCAGGACGAAAGGATCAATGCGTAACTTGTAAAAAATAAATCGACAATGCTTTTATATTCACAAAATAAACCACAAAAAAACCCGTAAAGACTTTATAATGCCTATGAAAATCATCATTTTCATAAGATTTCATTTTCATTTGAGCATCAGGAGCACCATAAGTTTTGTCAGTTCAGCATAAAATTAGCCATGTATGCTGAAATATTCAGCGATTTTTTTTGTGTAAATTGATTCGAATTCCTCATGTAGACGACGAAACTAGGAAAATAAAAACTAAACCTGACTAATTGAGAGTTGGAAATTAACATTTAAACTGATATAGTTGAAAATTAACAATAGGTTCATCACAATTTTATTTGTATATTCTATCAAAGTATATAAAACCTAAGGAACAATCGTTGTTCTGATATACTTTGGCAAAATCGACTAAGTGTACACACTAAGAAAGAAATTCAATAAACTTGAACTGGTGGTAGTTTGGGAAAACATGCCACATAGTGTCGAAAAATCGTCCAATGTTGGAAAAACTTAACTGTTTTTCCGATGATATCTCGTATATAGAAAACATAAAAATATTTCATAAGGTTAGAAGTTACAGCATGACATGAATAACAATTGTTTTTATCAAAATCTTAAACAATTCAACTTACAAAAATTTCAAAGTCATAAGACGAAGCGTTGGGGTAAAGTCCCGATGCTTTAACAATTAAATAACACATATCATTGCCGAACCACTAGAAGTTCCCCCGTTAAATGACATACTCACAAACTTAAATACTGTTGACGCAACCGACGACGCTGCCGCTGCTATCGCATGAAAGATGAACCCTTCGTCTAGCTTTAATCAGGAGGAGGCAATAATAAACTATCCATAACCTGACCTATGAATTAACTGACCTTTTATGAAGTGAGTGCAATTATTCAATCGAAACGCAAAGAAAAATAAAGAAATAAAACAAACCTGCGTTTCCAATATATAAAACAGAGCTTGTGTGAGAAGCTTCTGTTTCTAGACACACATCTGTAACATGAAGGGAGCACTTTTGTGCTGAGTTGTCAAAACTTGCAGTCCGACATCCCTCATCTATAGCACATCGGCATGAACACTCAATTTTACTGCTTGAAAAGTAGACCTTAAGACTACTGATCCCGACAATGCTGTAACCACTTTTTGAATTAAATACAGTTATATTACCACGCACAATAATGTGTTTTAATGACAATATCGCAACTATGATGAAAAAAGAAAAATGCAATTCCATTTTTAGTGTTTAATTTACTTAGTGCTTATAAAATGAGTTTCACTAAAACATGTGTAAACATAGAAGGATCGTTTTTATATGTCAAGACTTTTAATTAGTATATTGAAACAGTTTTGATAAATTCGTGTTAATATCATTGGTTGTTTTAAAATTAGTGTTAATATCATTGGTTGTTTTAAAATCAATGGATCGGTTTTTTGAAATAAAATCAATTTTCATATTCAATACCTTTCTATTCTTTTTTCAATCATAAGTTTTTGATATATATTGTTTTCTTTTTCATTACCTGATTTTATCAAAGTAGTTATGTAGATATTATTGTATAGTACACATGTACAATATAGCAAAAACCTATATATTGTAAGAACATGTATGAACAAGCGAAAGCTTATTTCTTTTTTTTTTAGAAATATATGAAACATTAACAAAATATTTCTTAGTGCTTGAAATATTTGTATTATGTTATGGTCGGTTGTATACTAGTAGTTCCATTTCATTATTTTTATGTACTCTTCCGTATTTAATTTTTCTCCGAGTTCGGTAGTTTTGTTATTTTACTTTTTGAAATAAATGAGGTATTTGTAAGAATTTAAGTACCAATTTCCCTAAAGATAAATCATTATCTTATTCGTGGCCTCGAACGCATATAAAAAAATAAACAAAAACTCATACACATATCTATTTAAACAGCTCATCTAGAGAAGTGAAGCAAAGTTTACCCTTTCAAATAAATACAACTGTCCTATGTCAGCTCAATCGTTGCATGACGTAAGACAGAAAAAGTTAACATGGCGTTTACTTGCCTGATATTCATGTAAAATTTTAGTAGACATAAAAGTTAAACGACCGTTTACGTCTGCGTGAACGCGAAAACCGCGCGTCTCGTTATTTGAAAAGAGCAAACGCGTTAACAAGACACTTCTTTTAGTTTGGTTAAAAGTTAACGCACATTTACTGCAGACTGTCATTGTGAACGTGTTACACTGACTGATAACCACCACTAAACATCTTCTCATGCCCTCTACCAATTAAACATTTGTTGATGAGGTAACCGCAAGATGAAGGATATTGTTTCAATCATCAAGTGTCGGAACTGGTTGTTTTACAGCGACATACATACTTCTCCCATGCGAATAATCAGCCATATTGTCGCAATCACAAAACTTAAAAAACTTCTTTTATTTCATGCATGAAAACCATGAGTATGGAAACACATGTTTTATTGTTTACGAGTACAGTAGCTATATGTTCAAGTATTTGACATGCTTTGATACTATATATGCCCTTGAATTTTTACTAGATAACATTTTTGTTCGCTTTTAAAGATTCCGTATATCGTCAGGTTATCGGAATTCCAATGGGGACTAACTGTGCACCACTTATTGCGGACCAGTTTTTGTATTGTTACGAGTTACAATTTATGACAAAATCAGCAAAGACCCATCGAAACAACATCTGATAAACAAAAATAATACTTTTAGATATTTGGATGACATTTTGGCTCTCAATAATGACGACTTCAGTATGTATACTAAAGAAATTTATCCTGTTGAACTTACTTTAAATGCCCTTTCCTCGATCTTGATATCTATATCACTAACGGAAAGCTTAATACCAAAATTTATGATTAAAGAGATGATTTTTCATTTCCTATCGTCAATTATCCATTTTTAGATGGTGACGTTCCCTTGTCACCATCTTACGGTGTTTATATATCTCAACTTGTACGATTTGCTCCTGTTTGTTACAATGTTTTAGATTTTAACGAGAGAAATTTATGTATTACTGAAAAATTATTACACCAGGGTTTTCGATATCACAAACTAGTAAAATCATTTACTAAATTTAATTATCGGTATAAGGACATCATTCGTAAATATAGCTCAACATACAGACTTCTTATACGTTTAGGTATTTCACATCCATTTTTTTTATCGAAATATTCTTTGCAAAGCACAAAAATGTCAGTATTCACCGCAGAAACTAACAAAACCTATAAATGGACTTATTAAGAAGGGATATAGTTACGATACTGTTGTCAGATTATTAAAGATTGCATATGTTGGCGTTAATATTGATTCACTTATATGAGGCTGACTTCATGCAGGAACTTCTTAGGAAGTAAGATAAGAAGTTAGCAATATCCTTTAACTCTACTTTCCGTTATATAGATGACGTTCTTTCACTAAACAATTCTAAATTTGGTGACTATGTGGAACGCATCTATCCCATCAAATTGGATACTACAGATACAATTAAGTCGGCTTCATATCTTGACTTACATCTAGAAATTGACAATGAGGGTCGGATGAAGACAAAACTTTACGACAAAAGAGATGATTTCAGCTTTCCAATTGTGAACTTTCCATTTCTTAGTAGCAACATTCCAGCAGCACCTGCATACGGGATATATATCTCCCAATTGATACGATATTCCCGTGCTTGCATTTCCTATCATGATTTTCTTGACAGAGGGTTACTGCTCACAAGGAAGCTATTAAACCAAGAGTTCCAAATGGTGAAGTTGAAATCATCCCTTCGTAAATTTTACGGACGCCATCACGAGTTGGTTGACCGTTATGGAATAACCGTTTCACAAATGATATCGGATATGTTCCTTACGTCGTAACTACAACCCCCTTCCCTTTCATGAATGCGACCTACAGAATTAGACTATTTACCAGATTTGTAATCACATAAGCATCACGACGGGTGCCACATGTGGAGCAGGATCTGCTTACCCTTCCGGAGCACCTGAGATCACCCCTAGTTTTTGGTGGGGTTCGTGTTGTTTATTCTTCAGTTTTCTATGTTGTGTCATGTGTACTATTGTTTTTCTGTTTGTCTTTTTCATTTTAGCCATGGCGTTGTCAGTTTGATTTGGATTTATGAGTTTGACTGTCCCTTTGGTATCTTTCGTCCCTCTTTTATAGGGTCTTTGCATCGGAACTAAACACATTTATTAAAAAAACAGTTGTTGGCATAACACGGGTTATGTTCTTCGCATATATGTTATGATGGTACGATACTAAACCCCTAACGGGAAGGATTGTGCCTGATGTTCATATGATGAAATCATAATCTTTCAATCAGTTTAATTGAAGTCTGGAGCTGGCTTGTCAGTAAACTGCTAGTAGTCTGTTGTTATTTATGTATAATTGTCATTTTGTTTATTTTCTTTGGTTACATCTTCTGACATCAGACTCGGACTTCTCTTGAATTGAATTTTAAATGTACGTTTTGTCATGCGTTTACTTTTCTACATTGGCTAGAGGTATTGGGGGAGGGTTGAGATCTCATAAACATGTTTAACCCCGCCGCATTTTTGCACCTGTCCCAAGTCAGGAGCCTCTGGTCTTTGTTAGTCTTGTATTTTTTAAATTTTAGTTTCTTGTGTACAATTTGGAAATTAGTATGGCGTTCATTATCACTGAACTAGTATATATTTGTTTAGGGGCCAGCTGAAGGACACCTCCGGCTGCGGGAATTTCTCGTTTTATTGAAAACCTGTTGGTGACCTTACGCTGTTGTTTTTTCTTTGGTCGGGTTGTTGTCTCTTTGATACATTCCCCATTTCCATTCTCCATTTTAAATAAGCACTTGTAGAGTCGACATGTAATTATTAAAAAAAAAATTTGGAGTTGGGATATTTGTTTTGTTGCTTTTTATTTGTGGCGGTTAATGTAATTGGGATAGTAGTAAATAATATCTATCGGGAAATAAATGTATTATGAATGTTTGTTAAGATGTCACTCAAAATGTCGAACTTTGCATTAACGTATAGAAAAGTATTATTGCTTCTTGATACCGTAGAATTAAAGTACAGCTGCTTCAATTTTTTGGTATTTAGTTTGACTTCTCTTAGTCATAAGATAATGTTTGACTTAGTATTGTTTTTTTTGTTGTAAAAACACAGTCCTGAATGTTGTCACGCGATTTTGTCATTTTAGTCTTAACATTGCCATAAAAGCGGGAGGATTTTCTAGCCACAAAATCAGATCCAACCCACCATTTTTTTTCTTGAAATGTCCTGTACCAATTCAGGAAAATGACAATTGTAATCTTATAGCTCGTTTCTGTGTGTGTTGCATTGTCGTTTGATTTTTTGCTGCACTTATTTCGTTGTTTTCCTCTTATATTTGATGTGTTTCCCTCAGTTTTATTTTGTAGCCCGGATTTGTATTCTCTCAATATATTTAAAACTTTCGAATAGCGGTATACTACTGTTGTTTTATTTAAATCCTTCTGTAAAAGTTATGAAAGCATATGGTGTTAATAGTAAAATGCAACTTGTTAAATTAGTTTAGGAGCTACATTCAAAAAATATATTAAAGATCAGTAATACAAGTCCTTCGAGAATCAGTTAGGACCTCTGAACATATACTTATTTACATAATACTTTTGGCATAACTGATGATCCTATTTTCCTTAGTATATTTTTTGTTGATGATACTTTGACCTGCGCGGTCTAAATTTACAAATCAAACCAGTTGTTGATCACTACTGCATATTAGTCTGACTGTCTTATGAATTTGGCGAGACTGTCATCAAAGTGAGAGGGTTATCGCTATAAAACCAGGTTTAATCCATCATTTTCTACATTTGAAAAGGCCTGTACCAAGTCAGGAATATGACAGTTCTTGTCCATTCGTTTTTGATGTGTATTGTTATTTGATTTTGCCATGTGATTATTATCTTTCCGAAATTATTTCCTCTGAGTTCAGTATTTTTGTGATTTTTCTTTTTATCATATCATATTGTATTTTAACATAAATGTTTTTTTCTTCATATTAACTTCTAGTGAGGATATTTAAGTTGGTGCATTAACTACATGATTTCTTTAGTAATTTCACGTTCCCAATACCGTCGTTGGCCGCTTATTATAAGAAAAGCAATGAAAGACAGGAGTATAAACCATTGTTCTAACTTTCATCTCAGAGATTGTTAATACAGTCTGACTCATCCTCATATTAAATAATAAAATCAATAACCATAAAATATCTAAATCCTCCACCATATGGTATACCTAACTTAGGTTTGGGGGACTAAAGACAAGCGTATATATTGTAAATAAAACGAAGAGTTTTCAAATTGTCATCCTTTTACTTTTCATTCAAACGCCAAAAGAGCCTGATACATGTAATCATCAAAACAATCATGGTTAAGACAATACAACGGTTCCGGAAAGTACGGATTCAACATACAGATATATAACAGTTGACCCTCAAACGTGTCAACCTTATTCTAAATAAAAAATGGTTGTATCAAATGCATGCGCGAAGAGAGCTACCAAAAGGAATATTGTGGTCTATAACTGAAGAGGTGAGATGGAAACAAAGGTAGATTCTCAATTTAACTTATAAATATAGCATCCCTGTATAATCCATGATACTTTTATATTTAGTCTGAAATGTAGAAACTATTTAATTCATTATTTCAAACATAAGCATGCCACAGATTTGCGATTCAAGGAATACGGTAAATTATCGTACATATTAATTGTTTTTATGTTTCCCATCCAATAAAAATACACGTTTGAGGTTTAGTTTGCTATAACACAAGATATAACCCATTATATTCTTTGAAAAATGCTTGTACGAAATATGACAGTTGCCTTTATCCGTTCCATTGATGGTTAAGTTTTAATTTTTCACGGGTATAAATGAAAGATGAAAGTATCTGTTGTTTAGGTTGACTGATTTTACAACGCCATGAAAGGTATCTATGCAGACATAAAATAAATTGCATGCGACGATATATAACATTGTGTGCGCTAAAAATATATTTTGTTCGCTTAATATTATATGAAGCGCACATAAATACATTTGTTCTATTAATCGATTTAAAACAAATTTGGGCTGGAATTCAAAGTTTGGTCACTCACTATTACATGAAGCCCACACAAATATTTTTGTTTGTTGTTCGATATTGAATTATTTTGGCTGAAATTAAAAGTATCTGCGCTAAATATAATCTATTGTGAACACGAATTTAAATGGAGTTTATATGTGGTAGTGCTATCTAATATGTCCTGATTAGAGAGATGAATCAATCACAATGGATTTTATAATGTCATATTTTGACACGAGGTTAAAATATAGAAAAGCTATCTCACTTCTCGTAAAATATCATCAATAATGTATTTTTTAAAATCTAACACGTGAAACGATATTACGGAAGCTTCGTTTTAATATTCTTTCAAATAAGCTATGGTCCGCATGAACATTTTGATGCATTAATCAAAAAGAAATTTTTGATTCAAATTACACATTTCCGCCTTAAAGAAATATAATTTATTGCTGAACTTAATTATGGTTCTCTGAAAGGAGACAATAACAATCCAAAAACCAGAGAGTAAATAAAGACTCACAAAACCAAAGGACATTTACATCAACAGTTATAAAAAATTAATAAGAAACAACACGAACTCCACTAAAAACCGGGAGTGAAATCAGGTAATCCGGAAGGGTAAGTATTTCCTGCACCGTATACAGCACCTGTGTTATTTCTTTTTTCATTTTGGTTAATATTGAAGGTTATTATGACTGAGGATGAAAATCAGATATGATTTCTGACACACTTTTGTCATAATGGCCAATCAGCTCATGATTGCTACCGTAAAATTTCTGGAGTGATGACCTTAATTTGATTGATTCGTAGCCCTGTCTTAGCAACTTTTGAGAAAACAGTATTCCTCGTTCAACAAAATCAACGTACTTTGAGCTAGCTCTAGAGTAACGTACCAATTGAGACACATATACGCCATATGCTGGTGCCGCTGGGATGTTGCTTCATAGAAATGGAACGTTGACTTTAGGAAAATTAAAATCATCGCGTTTATCATAAATTTTGGTATTTAACCTACCATCAGTAGCCATTTCGAGAAAAAAGGTATAAATATGAAGCAGATTTATCTGTGTTGGTAGTATCTTTAATTTCAAGTTCACTTGGACATGTTGAATGTACGTGATCACTGAATCTATTATTATAAAGAAACAGTACACCATCAATATACCGACAGGTGAAGTTAATAGACTGGGCTATTTTTTTTCTTTTTCTCCTAAGATTGAGAGAAAATCTAATTGCCCTCTCTTGTCCCTCTGATGTTTGCAGTTGGAGACAACGTGGCTTGGTGATTATAAATCCCGCTTTCTAGTATTTTGTTGTTACTTTCGTATGCATTAGGGTTCGGTAGGTCATTTTGTGTTGAGCTGTTGTCTATTTATTCCGTTTGTGGTTTGAATTATGTACTTGGCTTATTTTCTTAGAATAGCCGAGTTACTCGTGGTTCGTCTACAGGGTTTTTGGTCAATGTTGTTTGTTTAAATGTGTGTTTACTCCTTTGATCTTACATGATCCTGTCTATTATTATCGTAATTTTATTTTCTATATATATATATATGAACGTTAAAGTGAAGATATAAATATATGCTACTTCATTTGTATGATTTAAAGCTGCTAGGTGAACATGATATTTTAGTTAATAGATATAAGAAGATGTGGTGTGAGTGCCAATGAGACAACTCTCCATCCAAATAACAATTTATAAAAGTAAACCATTATAGGTCAATGTACGGCCTTCAACACGGAGCCTTGGCTCACACCGAACAACAAGCTAGATAAAGGGTCATAAAATTACTAGTGAAAACCAATGAAACGGGAAAACCAACGGTCTAATCTATGTAAAAAACGAGAAACGAGAAACACGTATAAATTACATAAACAAACGACAACTACTGTACATCAGATTTCTGATTTAGGACAGGTGCAAACATTTGCAGCGGGATAAAACGTTTTAATAGTACCAAAACTTCTCCCTTTTTCTGAAACAATAGCATAACATCACAACATAGAATAACACAAGCACAGTTTTGATTAAGAAGAAAAACCGACATGATTAGAAAATAACACAGGAAACTACAGCATTAACACCATTACAAACATATTTCCTTTTAATATTGAAATGATTTGTGTGCGCACTTACTAATATATTGATTGCTCGATATTACAAAACTGTGGGTATCAATAAATATTTTGTGCGTTAAATATAAATATATTGTACGGACAAATTCATATGGAGTTTACGTGTGGTAGTGCTGTATAATGTCTACAGTTCAGAGAGATTCATCAGTTATAATAGATTTGAAATGGTTTTACTTTGACAAGAGGTTAGATTATTGGTAAACGATCTCACTTCTCGCAACATATCATCAATTATGTGAAGGTGTTTTTAAATCAGCACCTCATACGATATTCTGGAAGATTCGTTATAATCTGCCTTCGAAAAAACTAGATCACCCAAATGAAGATTTCGTTAAAATTCATCAAAGAAGAAACATTTGGATTCCAGTAAAAAATATCCACCTTATGTAAAAAAAATATTATTGCTTAATTGTGTTGTTTTTATCAAATGTAAAATTTAGTGAAAAAATCTTTTTAAGCACTAAAAGTCAGCTACATCATAAGAGTTATATATCTAGTTTGAGTATCTTCATGACGAAAATATTTTGCGGATATTTTGACCGATCTTTTTATTATTATCTGAATTAATTGATTCAATCTGATAAAAAGTATATCAAATTGTATTTTTGTAACAGTAAATTGCTTTTACTTTTAAATAAATACACCAGGGATTGGGTACGACCAGGGAGAGAAATGTCCATTACATGGACAAATATTCTTTCCGTAGTCAATGAGGGTCGTCGGATATACTGTTACACTATTTACTCGTGTAGTAGTTTTAACCATATGTGGGTTCTTAAAAACTCTGAAGAACTTATCATTAAAACCATCTGTTATATATTTTCTAAAAAGGATCTTTTGTGAATAAATAGTTCACAGCTGCTTCACATTTTGCTGGTCTGATATTCTCATTTAGTGGCTTATATAACGCACCTCCTTTTTCAATTTGAGTGGAGAAGTATTTAACGTCAACTTCAACATAAACTACCTTCACCAAAAAACTATAACCTAAAACAACTGTTATACACTATCACATTTCTATTTATAAAAAAAGAAGATGATTGCCAATGAGACAACTCTCCATGAGAGACGAAATGCCACATAAAAAAACAGCTATAGGTGACCGTACGGCCTTTAACAATGAGCAAAAATTAAAACACAAAAATACTGAACTCCGAGGAAAATTCAAAAAGGAAAATCCAAAATCAAAAGGCAAAATCAAAAGTCCAAACACATCAAACGAATGGATAACAACTGTCATATTCCTGACTTGGTACAGGCATTTTCTAATGTAGAAAATGGTGGATTGAACCTGGTTTTATAGCTAGCTAAACCTCGCACTTGTATGACAGTCGCATCAAATTCCATTACATTGTCAACGATGTATGAACAAAACAAACATACTCAAAAAGCCCATACCACATATTCAGCTACAAAGGACCAGAAATGACCATGTAAAACAATTCAAATGAGAAAACTAACGGCCTTATTTATGTATAAAAAAAATGAGTGAACTGTTAACACAAATAAATAAATCAAATTAAATAAATGGTACCAAGGGGTCAAAACTATGTTTAAATTTGCAAAACTTGATCTTAAAATAACAAAGGTTAATCCCTTCGTAAATTGTACGGACGCCATCACGAGTTGATTGACCGTTATGGAATAACCGTTTCACAAATGATATCGGATATGTTCCTTACGTCGTAACTGCAATCCCCTTCCTTTTCATTAATGTGGCCTACCGAATTAGATTTGTTATCTGATCAGCAACACGACGGGTGCCATATGTGGAACAGGATCTGCTTACCCTTTCGGAGCACCTGAGATCACCCCTAGTTTTTGGTTGGGTTCGTGTTGCTTCTTCTTTAGTTTTCTATGTTGTGTCATATGTACTATTGTTTGTCTGTTTGTCTTTTTCATTTTCAGCCATGGCGTTGTCAGTTTGTTTTTAATTAATAAGTTTGACTGTCCCTTTGGTATCTTTCGTCCCTCTTTTAATTACATGGATTGCGCTATTTTATTCTTTAATATTTTTGAAACACTTTTATAAAAAATAATCATTCTTTAACTCATATCTTATATAACAAAATACACCAACCTTATTTCTTTGTCAACACTGCACCTGTCCAGCATTACAATTGTATTGGACATTTATATGTGTTGAAATGAACTATAATAATATTTAAATTATAAAAGTATTTTGTAAAATGATCTGACTGTATCATAATAATGTTTAAAGAAATATTTTAAAGTTATTACAAAAATATCTTTTTTTTTAACTTTATTTTTTCTCTCATTTGTTTTTAATATCTCTGCCCAAAGAGAGATAAGTCTAAATTATAAAATGTTAGTTTAGACTTTAAAAAAAACAAAACAAAGGGCAATTAAACAAGACCATAACTCTACAAATTATAATCAGATAAAAATCAATATCTTACAGCATGAAAAAATCTATGGGAAACTGATTTGTCAAATAGATGGACTGACAGCCAACATTCACAGGCTCGGAAATCATTCACAGTAGAACAACTTTGAACCATTGTTTTAAGTTATTCTCTTTCTTACGGTCTTAGATTGTAGACTCTTGAATTTTGATGTGCTGAAATATGGTTTCATTTCACCCATGTTGTAAAATGTAATTTTTACATATTGTACAATTCAAACCCTTTCCTTAAATTCCTGCAAAAATGTTATCGTCACTTGAGGATGGTTTCTATGACAGAACTAGGGGCATTATATGACAAATAACACTGGATACGACAAAACTTTGAGTTTGATAGACTTTTAAGTAACAATTTAGAATATTTAAAAGTAATCATATAACTTTAGCAATCCAAATGCAAAAAAATTAACATAAGTTTTATAGATAAAGAATATCATATAATGAAAAGCTGCCCAGAATGTGTTTTGATTTAAGTTATACACTCAATGAATGATATAAAAAGACAGATACTGCGAGTTTTTGAATACATGAAAAAGAGCTTTATAACAACTTGATCTGCAACATGGGGCACACTGCTAACAAAAACAGTTAGAAACAATATTTAAAGATCCAATTCAAGTGTGGAGTTGGTAACATTTTGGAAACATTTAAATCAAAAGTTCGTTAAGTTAACCCGGCTCGTATCTAAATATCCGGGCGCGGTAAGCAAAATCTAGGTAAAAATTAGGATCTCTTAATCGATTTTAGAATTTTGAAACCGGTATACTATTGTTGCCTTTTTTCTGTATCACTTTTGAAATGAATTTTCTACGGGTACAACCAAACTTGCAAACCAAATATGTATATCAATGGAGAATTATTAAAGTAAGTATTTTGAGAAAAATTAGCTGGTTTAAATAATGGGATAAACACAGTGGCGGATCCAGATTGGGGGGGGGGGGGGGGGTCCGGGGGTTGGAACCCCCCTTTTTTGGACGATCAATGCATTTAAATGGGGAATGTGGTCGGAACCCCTCCTTTTTTTAAATGGCTGGATCCGCCCCTGTAAACAGGTACCATGCACAGATTTTTTTTAATTTTAACGTGGCGCATCATTTCTATCTTTCAGGTTTTAATTCATAATTTACGAAATTGTTTGGTTGACCATTAAGAAAATCAATGTTTATTTCACAAATTTTTAAAGACATGATCCCGTTGTCGTATAGTTCCACTTGTTTAAGACAAGTAATTTGTCGTATATGGACTGCAGTGCTTTCCATTTGCACAGCATTTGTCAATAGATTTGGACACAACAATAATCCGCCATAGATAAGGAAATAACAAAACTTGCAATAGATAAGGAAATAACAAAACTTGCCATAGATTAGGAAATTACAAAACTTGCCATAGATTAGGGATGGCATGACGTCATATTTACCATAGATTAGGAATCTGCTATAGATTTGGAACCCACCATAGATTTGAGTCCTACATATATATAAAACTTAAGGCATAACTGATGATCCTAGTTTCCCTAGTATGTTTTTGTTGATGGTACTTCGATCAACGCGGTCCAAATTTACAAATCAAACCAGTTGTTGATCACTACTGCAAAAATTTTGACATATTAGCCTGACTGTCTTATAAATTTGGCGAGACTGTCATCAAAGTGAGAGGGTTATCGCTATACAAACAGGTCATTTTCTACATTTGAAAATGCCTGTACCAAGTCATTTGAAAATGGCTGTACCAAGTCAAGAATATAACAGTAACGTTCTTGTCCATTCGTTTTTTTATGTGTTTTGTTATTTGATTTTGCCATGTGATTATGAATTTTCCGAATTGATTTTCCTTTGTGTTCAGTATTTTTGTGATTTTACTTTTTATCATATCATATTGAAATGTATTTTGAATTTAAATGTTATTATTTCATTTTAACTTCTAGTGATGATATTTTAGTTGGTACAATAACTAAATGATTTGTTTAGTAATTTCACGTTCCCAATACCGCCGTTGGACGCTTATCATAGGAAAAGCAAAGAAAGATAGAAGTGTAAACCAGTGCTCTAACTTTCATCTCTGAGATTGTTAATACAGTCTGACTCATCCTCATAGTAAATAACATTAATGACCATAAAATATCCAAATAAATTTGAATGAATGTATAAAACAAAAAAATGGGAATTGGGGTTGACCCTCAAACTAGTCAAACGTGTCAACCTTATTGTAAATCAAATGGTTCTATGAACTTGAATCAAACGAATGCGCGAAGAGAGCTACCAAAAGGAATATTGTGGTCTATAACTGAAGAGGTGAGATGGAAACAAAGGTAGATTCTCCATTTAACTTATAAATATAGCATCCCTGTATAATCAATGATACTTTTATATTTAGTCTGAAATGTAGAAACTATTTCATTCATTATTTCAAACATAAGCATGCCACAGATTAGCGATTCAAGGAATACGGCAAATTGCCGTACATATTAATTGTTTTTTTGTTTCCCATCCAATAAAAATTCACGTTCGATGTTTAGTTAGCTATAACACCAGATATAACCCATAATATTCTTCGAAAAATGCTTGTACGAAAATGACAGTTGCTTTTATCCGTTCCATTGATTGGTTAAGTTTTAATTTCTCACTGGTATAACAGTATAAATGAAGGATGAAAATATCTGTTGTTTAGGTTGACTGATTTTACAACGCCATGTAAGGTATCTATACAGACACAAAAAAAATTGCGTGCGACTATATACCATTATGTGCGCCCAAAATATATTTTGTTCGCCTAATATTATATGAAGCGCACAATTCAGGAGCCTGTATTAAATTCAGTGGTTGTCGTTTGTTTATGTGTTACATATTTGTTTTTCGTTCATTTGTTATACATAAATAAGGCCGTTAGTTTTCTCGTATGAATTGTTTTACATTGTCTTATCGGGGCCTATTATAGACGACTATGCGGTATGGGCTTTGCTCATTGTTGAAGGCCGTACGGTGACATATAGTTGTTAATGTCTGTGTCATTTTGGTATTTTGTGGATAGTTGTCTCATTGGCAATCATACCACATCTTTTTCTTTATATTTGATTGATTGCTCGATTTTACATAAATTTGGGCTGAAATTCAAAGTTTGTTCACTCACTATTACATGAAGCCCACACAAATATTTTTGTTTGTTCGATATTTAAATATTTTGGGCTGAAATCAAAAGAATCTGCGCTAAATATAAATCTATTGTGCACACGAATTTACATGGAGTATATATGTGGTAGTGCTATCTAATATGTCCTGTTGAGAGAGATGAATCAATCATAATAGATTTTATAATGTCATATTTTGACACGAGGTTAAAATATAGGAAAACTATCTCACTTCTTTGAAAATATTATCAATAATGTATTTCTTTTTATCCAAAACGTGAAACGATATTACGGAAGCTTCGTATTAATCTTCTTTCAAATACGCTATGGTCCACATGAAGATTTTGATGCATTAATCAAAAGGAAATTTTGGATTCAAATTACTCATTTCCGCCTAAAAGAAATTATACATTATTGCTCAACTAAATTAGGGTTCTCTAAAAGGATACAATAACAATCAACTAAAGAGTAAATAAAGACTTACAAAACCAAAGGACATTTACATCAAGAGTTATAAATAATAGATAAGAAACAACACGAACTCCACTAAAAACGGGGAATGAAATCAGGAGGGTAAGCATTCCGGCACCGTATACGACACCCGTCTTGTTATTTCTTTGTTCAGTTTGGTAATGATGGAAGCTTATTATGACTGAGGAAGAATATCAGATATGATTTCTGAGACACTTTTGTCATAATGGCCAATCAGCTCATGATGGCGACCGTAAAATTTCTTGAGTCATGACCTTCATTTGATCGATTCATAGCCCTGTCTTAGCAACTTTTGAGAAAGCAGTATTCCTCGTTCAACAAAATCAACGTATTTTGAGCTGGCTCTAGAGTAACGTACCAATTGAGACATATATACTCCATATGCTGGTGCCGCTGGGATGTTGCTTCACAGAAATGTAACGTTGACTATAGGAAAATTAAAATCATCGCGTTGTCATTAATTTTGGTAAAAAAGGTCTAAATATGAACCAGATTTATCTGTGTCAGTAGTATCTTAAGTTTATGTTCACCTGGACATATTAAATTAAGCGATCACTGAATCTATTATTATTAAGAAACAGTGCATCATCAATATACCGAAAGGTGAATTAATAGACTAGGCTAATGCAAGATTAAATGAAAATCTAATTGCCCTCTCTTGTCCGTCTGATGTTTTCAGTTGGAGAAAACGTGGCTTGGTTTTTAGAAATCCTGCTTTCTGGTATTCTGTTGTTACTTTCGTATGCACTAGGGTTCGGTAGGTCATTTTGTGTTGAGCTGTGGTATGAATGATGTACTTGGCTTATTTCTTAGAATAGCCGAGTTACTCGTGGTTCGTCTACAGGGTTTTTGGTTAATGTTGTTTGTTCACATCTGTGTTTACTTCTTTGGTCCTACATAATCTTGTCTTATATTATCGTAATTTTATTTTCTATATATATATGAATGTCTAAGTGAATATAAAAAATATATGCTACTTTATTCATATGATTTAAAGCGTAAAGCCACTAGGTGAACATGATATTTTAGTTAATAGATATAAGAAGATGTGGTGTGAGTGCCAATGAGACAACTCTCCATTCAAATAACAATTTATAAAAGGAAACCGTTATAGGTCAATGTACGGCCTTCAACACGGAGCCTTTGCTCACACCAAACAACAAACTAGACAAAGGACCCCAAAATTACTAGTGGAGAACCTTCCAAACGGAAAAACCAACGGTCTAATCAATATAAAACGAGAATCAAGAAACACGTAAAAATTACATAACCAAACTACAACTACTGTACATCAGATTCCTGACTTAGGACAGGTGCAAACATTTTCAGCGGAATTAAACATTTTGATGATACCAAAACTTCTTCCTGTTCTGAAACAATAGCATAACATCACAACATAGAAAAACACACACAGTTTTAATTAAGAAGAAAAACCGACATGATTAGAAAATACCTCAGGAAAATACAGCATTGTAATTTAACAGAATTACAAACATATTTCCTTTTAATATTGACATGATGTGTGCGAACTTACTAATATATGGATTGCTCGATTTTACAAAACTGTGGTTATCAGTTAATATTATGTGCGTTAAATATAAATATATTGTACGGACAAATTCATATGGAGGTTACGTGTGGTAGTACTGCCACCAGTTCAGAGAGATTCATCCGTTATAATAGATTTGAAATGGTTTTACTTTGATAAGAGGTTAGATTACTGGTAAACGATCTCACTTCTCCCAACATATCATCAATTATGTGAAGGTTTTTAAATCAGCACCTCCAACGATATTCTGGAAGATTCGTTATAATCTGCCTTCGAAAAAACTTGGTCACCCAAATGAAGATTTCGTTAAAATTCACCAAAGAAGAAACATTTGGATTCCAGTAAAAATAATCCACCTTATGGAAAAAAAATATTATTGCTTAATTGTGTTGTTTTTATCAAATGTAAAATTTAGTGAAAAAATCTTTTTAAGCACTAAAAGTCAGCTACATCATAAGAGTTATATATCTAGTTTGAGTATCTTCATGAAGAAAATATTTTGCGGAAATTTTGGCCCATCTTTTTATGATTATCTGAATTAATTGATTTTTCTAAAAAGATTTTTTGTGAATTAATAGTTCACAGCTGCTTCACATTTTGCTGGTCTGATATTCTCATTTAGTGGCTTATATAACGCACCTCCTTTTTCAATTTGAGTGGAGAAGTATTGTTGTCATCAGTTCTTTGTGGCAACGACCAACACGTTACTGTACTAATGCCGTCAGAAAGAACATTGACGACATTGGCTTTAATTAAATATTGTCCACATCTATGTAATTCCATCATTTGCAAAAGCAAAAACAATAAAATTGGGAATACCAATCTCTTCGGTAGTTGATCAAGTTTAATGCAGGTGGCTTGTTTGGGAAACCCATGTCTTTTTTAGTGGATAATGGAGGTATTTACCTTTTCTAATTAGCACAAGTGGACATATCCATTCGCTTTCTACATCTTTATACTTATATGCTGAAACAACAGATTCGTTGAACCAAATTTTTCTGCATGAGCAACAAACATATATACATCCATGCTGAAGAGAAAAATTGAATGCTGTTACATGTTCGTCTATTATTCTAGCTGCATAATATTGTTATGTTTTCTGTTAACATCTTCTGTCTCTGTCAATTTCAGATAAATATTATTTAGGAATAGATTTTCTTTTTTTATTGTGTTTATTTTCACTCTGTTTAAAACAACATTTTTGCCGTCTAGTTATTTTCTGATTCAATTTTTTCTCTTTATAGTAGGGATTTCTCTCTTGTTTTTTTTTAATTCAATTCCATCTGCTTCAAATTGGTACTTATTCGTTTGGTTGTTGGCTGATTCATAGATATAGGAAGATGTGGTGTGAGTGCCAATGAGACAACTCTCCATCTAAATAACAATTTAAAAAAAAGTAAACCATTATAGGGATGTACGGCCTTCAACACGGAGCCTTGGCACATCGAACAACACGCTATAAAGGGCCTCAACATTACTAGTGTAAAACCATTCAAACGGGAAAGCGGTCTAAACTATATATATAAAAAAAAGTTCCTTTTGTCTAAAATTAGAGATTTCCCTCTTGGTTCTTTGTTATTCTTTATTTTTCTGCTAAAAATCAAGACTTTGTCTTCTGGTTATTTTGTTATTCGATTCCTTCTGCTTAGATGTAAGGCTTTCTTTTTTGGTCATATTGTGATTAAATTACTACTGCTGCAATTCAGGCTGTCTTCCTTTTCACTTTTACATTTAGCCTGTCTGAAAAAGGATCTTGTCGTCTGTTTTTTTTTTTTGCAGAGTTCGTTTTCTGTATATAATACATTTGATCTGCCTAAATTAATCTGATCTTGAATCTGTGTTCGCAAAAAGTTCTACTGATAAGTTTGGATTACAATATTTCTAAAATGCTCTCTCGTAAATGGTGTCATAAACTGTAGTTTTTGTGTAAGGACTCTTAATGCAAACGTAATGCAATGTAGGCATATATGTCTGAGAATTTTTTTTTCTTTTATCATTTTGTGCATTCCTAATTAATAGTTTCGTTATATAATGTGCTCTTTTGTTGCCATTTAAATAAATAATGATTCACCTGCATTGTATTTTTTAAAAATAAAGACATATAAAAATAGAAAATGAATTGAATATATAACCATCTAAATAACAGTAACTGAGGTAACCTTTATTATATATATTTATAAAAGAGGTGAACGAATTACTATTGCTAAGTTCCTGTTGATTTAACAAATAGTGTTGTACAAAAAGAAAGGATATCTGGTAAATGTGCATCAGAATTCATCTTATAATATAACAGCACAAATAAAAGATTAAAGGAAAATGTTTCCACAGTACAGAGATACCCCACGCACTATCATTTTTCATGTTCAATCAAAACCTTAATTTAGTATAAAAAAAGAAATATCATATCATAAAGAACCCTTCTTGTCCAATCGTTTTTTATGTGTTTTTTCATTTCATTTTGCCATGTGATTATGGACTTTCCGATTAGATTTTCCTCTGAGTTCAGTATTTTTGTGATTTTACTTTTTGTAATTCTCTTCTGCAGTGTAGTTCAGCGCTCCATCAACATACTGATGATAAGGTGCTGGGGACTGATGTCATTATTCCGCTTGCGTGCATGATATATAATTTCTATGTATGTTAAAAAAAACATAAAGTAATTTACTTAGTTTCAACTTCGAGTTGATTTAACGTCAACTTCAACATAAACTACCTTCACCAAAAAACTATAACCTAAAACAACTGTTATACACTATCACATTTCTATTTATAAAAAAAGAAGATGATTGCCAATGAGACAACTCTCCATGAGAGACGAAATGCCACATAAAAAAACAGCTATAGGTGACCGTACGGCCTTTAACAATGAGCAAAAATTAAAACACAAAAATACTGAACTCCGAGGAAAATTCAAAAAGGAAAATCCAAAATCAAAAGGCAAAATCAAAAGTCCAAACACATCAAACGAATGGATAACAACTGTCATATTCCTGACTTGGTACAGGCATTTTCTAATGTAGAAAATGGTGGATTGAACCTGGTTTTATAGCTAGCTAAACCTCGCACTTGTATGACAGTCGCATCAAATTCCATTACATTGTCAACGATGTATGAACAAAACAAACATACTCAAAAAGCCCATACCACATATTCAGCTACAAAGGACCAGAAATGACCATGTAAAACAATTCAAATGAGAAAACTAACGGCCTTATTTATGTATAAAAAATTGAGTGAACTGTTAACACAAATAAATAAATCAAATTAAATAAATGGTACCAAGGGGTCAAAACTATGTTTAAATTTGCAAAACTTGATCTTAAAATAACAAAGGTTAATCCCTTCGTAAATTGTACGGACGCCATCACGAGTTGATTGACCGTTATGGAATAACCGTTTCACAAATGATATCGGATATGTTCCTTACGTCGTAACTGCAATCCCCTTCCTTTTCATTAATGTGGCCTACCGAATTAGATTTGTTATCTGATCAGCAACACGACGGGTGCCATATGTGGAACAGGATCTGCTTACCCTTTCGGAGCACCTGAGATCACCCCTAGTTTTTGGTTGGGTTCGTGTTGCTTCTTCTTTAGTTTTCTATGTTGTGTCATATGTACTATTGTTTGTCTGTTTGTCTTTTTCATTTTCAGCCATGGCGTTGTCAGTTTGTTTTTAATTAATAAGTTTGACTGTCCCTTTGGTATCTTTCGTCCCTCTTTTAATTACATGGATTGCGCTATTTTATTCTTTAATATTTTTGAAACACTTTTATAAAAAATAATCATTCTTTAACTCATATCTTATATAACAAAATACACCAACCTTATTTCTTTGTCAACACTGCACCTGTCCAGCATTACAATTGTATTGGACATTTATATGTGTTGAAATGAACTATAATAATATTTAAATTATAAAAGTATTTTGTAAAATGATCTGACTGTATCATAATAATGTTTAAAGAAATATTTTAAAGTTATTACAAAAATATCTTTTTTTTTAACTTTATTTTTTCTGTCATTTGTTTTTTTAAATATCTCTGCCCAAAGAGAGATAAGTCTAAATTATAAAATGTTAGTTTAGACTTTAAAAAAAACAAAACAAAGGGCAATTAAACAAGACCATAACTCTACAAATTATAATCAGATAAAAATCAATATCTTACAGCATGAACAAATCTATGGGAAACTGATTTGTCAAATAGATGGACTGACAGCCAACATTCACAGGCTCGGAAATCATTCACAGTAGAACAACTTTGAACCATTGTTTGAAGTTATTCTCTTTCTTACGGTCTTAGATTGTAAACTCTTGAATTTTGATGTGCTGAAATATGGTTTCATTTCACCTATGTTGTAAAATGTAATTTTTACATATTGTACAATTCAAACCCTTTCCTTAAATTCCTGCAAAAATGTTATCGTCACTTGAGGATGGTTTCTATGACAGAACTAGGGGCATTATATGACAAATAACACTGGATACGACAAAACTTTGAATTTGATAGACTTTTAAGTAACAATTTAGACTATTTAAAAGTAATCATATAACTTTAGCAATCCAAATACAAAAAAATTAACATAAGTTTTATAGATAAAGAATATCATATAATGAAAAGCTGCCCAGAATGTGTTTTGATTTAAGTTATACACTCAATGAATGATATAAAAAGACAGATACTGCGAGTTTTTGAATACATGAAAAAGAGCTTTATAACAACTTGATCTGCAACATGGGGCACACTGCTAACAAAAACAGTTAGAAACAATATTTAAAGATCCAATTCAAGTGTGGAGTTGGTAACATTTTGGAAACATTTAAATCAAAAGTTCGTTAAGTTAACCCGGCTCGTATCTTAATATCCGGGCGCGGTAAGCAAAATCTAGTTAAAAATTAGGATCTCTTAATCGATTTTAGAATTTTGAAACCGGTATACTATTGTTGCCTTTTTTCTGTATCACTTTTGAAATGAATTTTCTACGGGTACAACCAAACTTGCAAACCAAATATGTATATCAATGGAGAATTATTAAAGTAAGTATTTTGAGAAAAATTAGCTGGTTTAAATAATGGGATAAACACAGTGGCGGATCCAGATTGGGGGGGGGGGTCCGGGGGTTGGAACCCCCTTTTTTGGACGATCAATGCATTTAAATGGGGAATGTGGTCGGAACCCCTCCTTTTTTTAAATGGCTGGATCCGCCCCTGTAAACAGGTACCATGCACAGATTTTTTTTAATTTTAACGTGGCGCATCATTTCTATCTTTCAGGTTTTAATTCATAATTTACGAAATTGTTTGGTTGACCATTAAGAAAATCAATGTTTATTTCACAAATTTTTAAAGACATGATCCCGTTGTCGTATAGTTCCACTTGTTTAAGACAAGTAATTTGTCGTATATGGACTGCAGTGCTTTCCATTTGCACAGCATTTGTCATAGATTTGGACACAACAATAATCCGCCATAGATAAGGAAATAACAAAGCTTGCAATAGATAAGGAAATAACAAAACTTGCCATAGATTAGGAAATTACAAAACTTGCCATAGATTAGGGATGGCATGACGTCATATTTACCATAGATTAGGAATCTGCTATAGATTTGGAACCCACCATAGATTTGAGTCCTACATATATATAAAACTTAAGGCATAACTGATGATCCTAGTTTCCCTAGTATGTTTTTGTTGATGGTACTTCGACCAACGCGGTCCAAATTTACAAATCAAACCAGTTGTTGATCACTACTGCAAAAATTTTGACATATTAGCCTGACTGTCTTATAAATTTGGCGAGACTGTCATCAAAGTGAGAGGGTTATCGCTATACAAACAGGTCATTTTCTACATTTGAAAATGCCTGTACCAAGTCATTTGAAAATGGCTGTACCAAGTCAAGAATATAACAGTAACGTTCTTGTCCATTCGTTTTTTTATGTGTTTTGTTATTTGATTTTGCCATGTGATTATGAATTTTCCGAATTGATTTTCCTTTGTGTTCAGTATTTTTGTGATTTTACTTTTTATCATATCATATTGAAATGTATTTTGAATTTAAATGTTATTATTTCATTTTAACTTCTAGTGATGATATTTTAGTTGGTACAATAACTAAATGATTTGTTTAGTAATTTCACGTTCCCAATACCGCCGTTGGACGCTTATCATAGGAAAAGCAAAGAAAGATAGAAGTGTAAACCAGTGCTCTAACTTTCATCTCTGAGATTGTTAATACAGTCTGACTCATCCTCATAGTAAATAACATTAATGACCATAAAATATCCAAATAAATTTGAATGAATGTATAAAACAAAAAAATGGGAATTGGGGTTGACCCTCAAACTAGTCAAACGTGTCAACCTTATTGTAAATCAAATGGTTCTATGAACTTGAATCAAACGAATGCGCGAAGAGAGCTACCAAAAGGAATATTGTGGTCTATAACTGAAGAGGTGAGATGGAAACAAAGGTAGATTCTCCATTTAACTTATAAATATAGCATCCCTGTATAATCAATGATACTTTTATATTTAGTCTGAAATGTAGAAACTATTTCATTCATTATTTCAAACATAAGCATGCCACAGATTAGCGATTCAAGGAATACGGCAAATTGCCGTACATATTAATTGTTTTTTTATTTCCCATCCAATAAAAATTCACGTTCGATGTTTAGTTAGCTATAACACCAGATATAACCCATAATATTCTTCGAAAAATGCTTGTACGAAAATGACAGTTGCTTTTATCCGTTCCATTGATTGGTTAAGTTTTAATTTCTCACTGGTATAACAGTATAAATGAAGGATGAAAATATCTGTTGTTTAGGTTGACTGATTTTACAACGCCATGTAAGGTATCTATACAGACACAAAAAAAATTGCGTGCGACTATATACCATTATGTGCGCCCAAAATATATTTTGTTCGCCTAATATTATATGAAGCGCACAATTCAGGAGCCTGTATTAAATTCAGTGGTTGTCGTTTGTTTATGTGTTACATATTTGTTTTTCGTTCATTTGTTATACATAAATAAGGCCGTTAGTTTTCTCGTATGAATTGTTTTACATTGTCTTATCGGGGCCTATTATAGCTGACTATGCGGTATGGGCTTTGCTCATTGTTGAAGGCCGTACGGTGACATATAGTTGTTAATGTCTGTGTCATTTTGGTATTTTGTGGATAGTTGTCTCATTGGCAATCATACCACATCTTTTTCTTTATATTTGATTGATTGCTCGATTTTACATAAATTTGGGCTGAAATTCAAAGTTTGTTCACTCACTATTACATGAAGCCCACACAAATATTTTTGTTTGTTCGATATTTAAATATTTTGGGCTGAAATCAAAAGAATCTGCGCTAAATATAAATCTATTGTGCACACGAATTTACATGGAGTATATATGTGGTAGTGCTATCTAATATGTCCTGTTGAGAGAGATGAATCAATCATAATAGATTTTATAATGTCATATTTTGACACGAGGTTAAAATATAGGAAAACTATCTCACTTCTTTGAAAATATTATCAATAATGTATTTCTTTTTATCCAAAACGTGAAACGATATGACGGAAGCTTCGTATTAATCTTCTTTCAAATACGCTATGGTCCACATGAAGATTTTGATGCATTAATCAAAAGGAAATTTTGGATTCAAATTACTCATTTCCGCCTAAAAGAAATTATACATTATTGCTTAACTAAATTAGGGTTCTCTAAAAGGATACAATAACAATCAACTAAAGAGTAAATAAAGACTTACAAAACCAAAGGACATTTACATCAAGAGTTATAAATAATAGATAAGAAACAACACGAACTCCACTAAAAACGGGGAATGAAATCAGGAGGGTAAGCATTCCGGCACCGTATACGACACCCGTCTTGTTATTTCTTTGTTCAGTTTGGTAATGATGGAAGCTTATTATGACTGAGGAAGAATATCAGATATGATTTCTGAGACACTTTTGTCATAATGGCCAATCAGCTCATGATGGCGACCGTAAAATTTCTTGAGTCATGACCTTCATTTGATCGATTCATAGCCCTGTCTTAGCAACTTTTGAGAAAGCAGTATTCCTCGTTCAACAAAATCAACGTATTTTGAGCTGGCTCTAGAGTAACGTACCAATTGAGACATATATACTCCATATGCTGGTGCCGCTGGGATGTTGCTTCACAGAAATGTAACGTTGACTATAGGAAAATTAAAATCATCGCGTTGTCATTAATTTTGGTAAAAAAGGTCTAAATATGAACCAGATTTATCTGTGTCAGTAGTATCTTAAGTTTATGTTCACCTGGACATATTAAATTAAGCGATCACTGAATCTATTATTATTAAGAAACAGTGCATCATCAATATACCGAAAGGTGAATTAATAGACTAGGCTAATGCAAGATTAAATGAAAATCTAATTGCCCTCTCTTGTCCGTCTGATGTTTTCAGTTGGAGAAAACGTGGCTTGGTTTTTAGAAATCCTGCTTTCTGGTATTCTGTTGTTACTTTCGTATGCACTAGGGTTCGGTAGGTCATTTTGTGTTGAGCTGTGGTATGAATGATGTACTTGGCTTATTTCTTAGAATAGCCGAGTTACTCGTGGTTCGTCTACAGGGTTTTTGGTTAATGTTGTTTGTTCACATCTGTGTTTACTTCTTTGGTCCTACATAATCTTGTCTTATATTATCGTAATTTTATTTTCTATATATATATGAATGTCTAAGTGAATATAAAAAATATATGCTACTTTATTCATATGATTTAAAGCGTAAAGCCACTAGGTGAACATGTTATTTTAGTTAATAGATATAGGAAGATGTGGTGTGAGTGCCAATGAGACAACTCTCCATTCAAATAACAATTTATAAAAGGAAACCGTTATAGGTCAATGAACGGCCTTCAACACGGAGCCTTTGCTCACACCAAACAACAAACTAGACAAAGGACCCCAAAATTACTAGTGGAGAACCTTCCAAACGGAAAAACCAACGGTCTAATCAATATTAAAACGAGAATCAAGAAACACGTAAAAATTACATAACCAAACTACAACTACTGTACATCAGATTCCTGACTTAGGACAGGTGCAAACATTTTCAGCGGAATTAAACATTTTGATGATACCAAAACTTCTCCCTGTTCTGAAACAATAGCATAACATCACAACATAGAAAAACACACACAGTTTTAATTAAGAAGAAAAACCGACATGATTAGAAAATACCTCAGGAAAATACAGCATTGTAATTTAACAGAATTACAAACATATTTCCTTTTAATATTGACATGATGTGTGCGAACTTACTAATATATGGATTGCTCGATTTTACAAAACTGTGGGTATCAGTTAATATTATGTGCGTTAAATATAAATATATTGTACGGACAAATTCATATGGAGGTTACGTGTGGTAGTACTGCCACCAGTTCAGAGAGATTCATCAGTTATAATAGATTTGAAATGGTTTTACTTTGATAAGAGGTTAGATTACTGGTAAACGATCTCACTTCTCCCAACATATCATCAATTATGTGAAGGTTTTTAAATCAGCACCTCCAACGATATTCTGGAAGATTCGTTATAATCTGCCTTCGAAAAAACTTGGTCACCCAAATGAAGATTTCGTTAAAATTCACCAAAGAAGAAACATTTGGATTCCAGTAAAAATAATCCACCTTATGGAAAAAAAATATTATTGCTTAATTGTGTTGTTTTTATCAAATGTAAAATTTAGTGAAAAAATCTTTTTAAGCACTAAAAGTCAGCTACATCATAAGAGTTATATATCTAGTTTGAGTATCTTCATGAAGAAAATATTTTGCGGAAATTTTGGCCCATCTTTTTATGATTATCTGAATTAATTGATTTTTCTAAAAAGATCTTTTGTGAATTAATAGTTCACAGCTGCTTCACATTTTGCTGGTCTGATATTCTCATTTAGTGGCTTATATAACGCACCTCCTTTTTCAATTTGAGTGGAGAAGTATTGTTGTCATCAGTTCTTTGTGGCAACGACCAACACGTTACTGTACTAATGCCGTCAGAAAGAACATTGACGACATTGGCTTTAATTAAATATTGTCCAAAACTATGTAATTCCATCATTTGCAAAAGCAAAAACAATAAAATTGGGAATACCAATCTCTTCGGTAGTTGATCAAGTTTAATGCAGGTGGCTTGTTTGGGAAACCCATGTCTTTTTTAGTGGATAATGGAGGTATTTACCTTTTCTAATTAGCACAAGTGGACATATCCATTCGCTTTCTACATCTTTATACTTATATGCTGAAACAACAGATTCGTTGAACCAAATTTTTCTGCATGAGCAACAAACATATATACATCCATGCTGAAGAGAAAAATTGAATGCTGTTACATGTTCGTCTATTATTCTAGCTGCATAATATTGTTATGTTTTCTGTTAACATCTTCTGTCTCTGTCAATTTCAGATAAATATTATTTAGGAATAGATTTTCTTTTTTTCTTTTTTTATTTTCACTCTGTTTAAAACAACATTTTTGCCGTCTAGTTATTTTCTGATTCAATTTTTTCTTCTTTATAGTAGGGATTTCTCTCTTGTTTTTTTTTAATTCAATTCCATCTGCTTCAAATTGGTACTTATTCGTTTGGTTGTTGGCTGATTCATAGATATAGGAAGATGTGGTGTGAGTGCCAATGAGACAACTCTCCATCTAAATAACAATTTAAAAAAAGTAAACCATTATAGGGCTGTGTGGCCTTCAACACGGAGCCTTGGCACATCGAACAACACGCTATAAAGGGCCTCAACATTACTAGTGTAAAACCATTCAAACGGGAAAGCGGTCTAAACTATATATATAAAAAAAAGTTCCTTTTGTCTAAAATTAGAGATTTCCCTCTTGGTTCTTTGTTATTCTTTATTTTTCTGCTAAAAATCAAGACTTTGTCTTCTGGTTATTTTGTTATTCGATTCCTTCTGCTTAGATGTAAGGCTTTCTTTTTTGGTCATATTGTGATTAAATTACTACTGCTGCAATTCAGGCTGTCTTCCTTTTCACTTTTACATTTAGCCTGTCTGAAAAAGGATCTTGTCGTCTGTTTTTTTTTTGCAGAGTTCGTTTTCTGTATATAATACATTTGATCTGCCTAAATTAATCTGATCTTGAATCTGTGTTCGCAAAAAGTTCTACTAGTAAGTTTGGATTACAATATTTCTAAAATGCTCTCTCGTAAATGGTGTCATAAACTGTAGTTTTTGTGTAAGGACTCTTAATGCAAACGTAATGCAATGTAGGCATATATGTCTGAGAATTTTTTTTTTCTTTTATCATTTTGTGCATTCCTAATTAATAGTTTCGTTATATAATGTGCTCTTTTGTTGCCATTTAAATAAATAATGATTCACCTGCATTGTATTTAAAAAAAAAAAAGACATATAAAAATAGAAAATGAATTGAATATATAACCATCTAAATAACAGTAACTGAGGTAACCTTTATTATATATATTTATAAAAGAGGTGAACGAATTACTATTGCTAAGTTCCTGTTGATTTAACAAATAGTGTTGTACAAAAAGAAAGGATATCTGGTAAATGTGCATCAGAATTCATCTTATAATATAACAGCACAAATAAAAGATTAAAGGAAAATGTTTCCACAGTACAGAGATACCCCACGCACTATCATTTTTCATGTTCAATCAAAACCTTAATTTAGTATAAAAAAAGAAATATCATATCATAAAGAACCCTTCTTGTCCAATCGTTTTTTATGTGTTTTTTCATTTCATTTTGCCATGTGATTATGGACTTTCCGATTAGATTTTCCTCTGAGTTCAGTATTTTTGTGATTTTACTTTTTGTAATTCTCTTCTGCAGTGTAGTTCAGCGCTCCATCAACATACTGATGATAAGGTGCTGGGGACTGATGTCATTATTCCGCTTGCGTGCATGATATATAATTTCTATGTATGTAAAAAAAACCATAAAGTAATTTACTTAGTTTCAACTTCGAGTTGATTTAACGTCAACTTCAACATAAACTACCTTCACCAAAAAACTATAACCTAAAACAACTGTTATACACTATCACATTTCTATTTATAAAAAAAGAAGATGATTGCCAATGAGACAACTCTCCATGAGAGACGAAATGCCACATAAAAAAACAGCTATAGGTGACCGTACGGCCTTTAACAATGAGCAAAAATTAAAACACAAAAATACTGAACTCCGAGGAAAATCCAAACACATCAAACGAATGGATAACAACTGTCATATTCCTGACTTGGTACAGGCATTTTCTAATGTAGAAAATGGTGGATTGAACCTGGTTTTATAGCTAGCTAAACCTCGCACTTGTATGACAGTCGCATCAAATTCCATTACATTGTCAACGATGTATGAACAAAACAAACATACTCAAAAAGCCCATACCACATATTCAGCTACAAAGGACCAGAAATGACCATGTAAAACAATTCAAATGAGAAAACTAACGGCCTTATTTATGTATAAAAAATTGAGTGAACTGTTAACACAAATAAATAAATCAAATTAAATAAATGGTACCAAGGGGTCAAAACTATGTTTAAATTTGCAAAACTTGATCTTAAAATAACAAAGGTTAATCCCTTCGTAAATTGTACGGACGCCATCACGAGTTGATTGACCGTTATGGAATAACCGTTTCACAAATGATATCGGATATGTTCCTTACGTCGTAACTGCAATCCCCTTCCTTTTCATTAATGTGGCCTACCGAATTAGATTTGTTATCTGATCAGCAACACGACGGGTGCTATATGTGGAACAGGATCTGCTTACCCTTTCGGAGCACCTGAGATCACCCCTAGTTTTTGGTTGGGTTCGTGTTGCTTCTTCTTTAGTTTTCTATGTTGTGTCATATGTACTATTGTTTGTCTGTTTGTCTTTTTCATTTTCAGCCATGGCGTTGTCAGTTTGTTTTTAATTAATAAGTTTGACTGTCCCTTTGGTATCTTTCGTCCCTCTTTTAATTACATGGATTGCGCTATTTTATTCTTTAATATTTTTGAAACACTTTTATAAAAAATAATCATTCTTTAACTCATATCTTATATAACAAAATACACCAACCTTATTTCTTTGTCAACACTGCACCTGTCCAGCATTACAATTGTATTGGACATTTATATGTGTTGAAATGAACTATAATAATATTTAAATTATAAAAGTATTTTGTAAAATGATCTGACTGTATCATAATAATGTTTAAAGAAATATTTTAAAGTTATTACAAAAATATCTTTTTTTTAACTTTATTTTTTCTGTCATTTGTTTTTTTAAATATCTCTGCCCAAAGAGAGATAAGTCTAAATTATAAAATGTTAGTTTAGACTTTAAAAAAAACAAAACAAAGGGCAATTAAACAAGACCATAACTCTACAAATTATAATCAGATAAAAATCAATATCTTACAGCATGAACAAATCTATGGGAAACTGATTTGTCAAATAGATGGACTGACAGCCAACATTCACAGGCTCGGAAATCATTCACAGTAGAACAACTTTGAACCATTGTTTTAAGTTATTCTCTTTCTTACGGTCTTAGATTGTAGACTCTTGAATTTTGATGTGCTGAAATATGGTTTCATTTCACCTATGTTGTAAAATGTAATTTTTACATATTGTACAATTCAAACCCTTTCCTTAAATTCCTGCAAAAATGTTATCGTCACTTGAGGATGGTTTCTATGACAGAACTAGGGGCATTATATGACAAATAACACTGGATACGACAAAACTTTGAATTTGATAGACTTTTAAGTAACAATTTAGACTATTTAAAAGTAATCATATAACTTTAGCAATCCAAATACAAAAAAATTAACACAAGTTTTATAGATAAAGAATATCATATAATGAAAAGCTGCCCAGAATGTGTTTTGATTTAAGTTATACACTCAATGAATGATATAAAAAGACAGATACTGCGAGTTTTTGAATACATGAAAAAGAGCTTTATAACAACTTGATCTGCAACATGGGGCACACTGCTAACAAAAACAGTTAGAAACAATATTTAAAGATCCAATTCAAGTGTGGAGTTGGTAACATTTTGGAAACATTTAAATCAAAAGTTCGTTAAGTTAACCCGGCTCGTATCTAAATATCCGGGCGCGGTAAGCAAAATCTAGTTAAAAATTAGGATCTCTTAATCGATTTTAGAATTTTGAAACCGGTATACGATTGTTGCCTTTTTTCTGTATCACTTTTCGAAATGAATTTTCTACGGGTACAACCAAACTTGCAAACCAAATATGTATATCAATGGAGAATTATTAAAGTAAGTATTTTGAGAAAAATTAGCTGGTTTAAATAATGGGATAAACACAGTGGCGGATCCAGATTGGGGGGGGGGGGGGGGGGGGGTCCGGGGTTGGAACCCCCCTTTTTTGGACGATCAATGCATTTAAATGGGGAATGTGGTCGGAACCCCTCCTTTTTTTAAATGGCTGGATCCGCCCCTGTAAACAGGTACCATGCACAGATTTTTTTTTAATTTTAACGTGGCGCATCATTTCTATCTTTCAGGTTTTAATTCATAATTTACGAAATTGTTTGGTTGACCATTAAGAAAATCAATGTTTATTTCACAAATTTTTAAAGACATGATCCCGTTGTCGTATAGTTCCACTTGTTTAAGACAAGTAATTTGTCGTATATGGACTGCAGTGCTTTCCATTTGCACAGCATTTGTCATAGATTTGGACACAACAATAATCCGCCATAGATAAGGAAATAACAAAACTTGCAATAGATAAGGAAATAACAAAACTTGCCATAGATTAGGAAATTACAAAACTTGCCATAGATTAGGGATGGCATGACGTCATATTTACCATAGATTAGGAATCTGCTATAGATTTGGAACCCACCATAGATTTGAGTCCTACATATATATAAAACTTAAGGCATAACTGATGATCCTAGTTTCCCTAGTATGTTTTTGTTGATGGTACTTCGACCAACGCGGTCCAAATTTACAAATCAAACCAGTTGTTGATCACTACTGCAAAAATTTTGACATATTAGCCTGACTGTCTTATAAATTTGGCGAGACTGTCATCAAAGTGAGAGGGTTATCGCTATACAAACAGGTCATTTTCTACATTTGAAAATGCCTGTACCAAGTCATTTGAAAATGGCTGTACCAAGTCAAGAATATAACAGTAACGTTCTTGTCCATTCGTTTTTTTATGTGTTTTGTTATTTGATTTTGCCATGTGATTATGAATTTTCCGAATTGATTTTCCTTTGTGTTCAGTATTTTTTTTTTTTATAATGAATTTTCTTTATTGTAACAAATAGACTGGCACAACATGTATGAACAAAGGTGTACAGAATGGCATTTTCACACAAAAGAAGTATTAGATAATAAAACAACAATTGAATATATATGATGGTGCAATAGTAGCTTGAAAATAAATAAATATCTTATAACATTGAAGTCTTACTTGTTCTTGCGATATGCATAAGTGGTGTTTCAATCAAATTTTAACATTTATTATTTATTCTATGATAGGGGCCCAGGGACTCCAGTATTTGTTATATTCCTCTACAGAGAGGTTTTTAAATGAAATGTATTTTTCTAAATTCAAGTGTTCCTTTAAATAGTTTTTTAAAGCATTTAAATTTGTCAAAACTTCTTGTAGTTTTGTTCGGTAGATGTAGTATTTTGAAAAAAGAATAATCTTATTTTTAACAAAATTCAATTTAACATTTTCTAAGATACCAAATAAAATAATCATAATATTCAAAGGCAGTTCAATATTTGTCATTTCAAAAATCCAAATGTTTAGTGCATGCCAGAGACTGGCGACCATCGGACAGCTCCAAAATAAATGTTCTATGGTCTCTGGTCCTTCTTTACAAAATGTACACATGTTGTTACTATTTATTTTCATCTTGTAAAGTAGTGAATTAGTTCCCAAAATTCTATGGATAATTCTATATTGGAACCAGCTAAGCTTAGTGCTTTTACTATATTTTGTACACGAAGTGTGTATTTTTTCCAGTTAATACCAGTCATATTAAGATGGTTCTCCCATTTTTCCTTTGCAGCAAATGTAATATATTTTTCATTCAATATGTTGTACATGTCTTTTGAACCTTTTTTTTTATTCAAAAAAGATACTTATGTTAAAAGGTAGTATTGCATGAATTTTTCTCTCGTTTACTTCAATATTTATCGTGTTTAACCACTCATTAAGCGAGTGTGCTATTCCATAATAATGTAAAATATTTGGCCTAAATTGATATAATTGTTGGAAATTTTGAAATGACATAACTTTGCCCTGGTCATCTAACAAATCTTGCACTGTCCAAATTCCCGCATTTGCCCAGTTTTTATAGTAGACTCTTGAACCACCAATTTTAAAGTTTTCTACCTCCCATAAAGAATAAGATAGAATTTCATCAATACATCTTGGTTTTCTAATTTGATTAAGGGTTTTCCAAGCATCAAAAACTTCTTGCCAAAATTTATTTGATGACCTTTTAATAGGCCCAATATAACTTATTTCAATAAAATTTATTTGCTCCACAATAGAGACTAATCTCACCCACTTTGAATTCGAATTATACAAACGTCTCACCCATGTAAGTTTTAGTCCCTGTATAAATGCTTTTAAATTTAGCATTTTTAAACCACCCTTATAATAATCTTGACATAAAAGATCTCGCTTGACCTTATCTGGTTTATTATCCCAGATAAAAGCATACATTTTATTTGTTAAATTAAGTAACATATTCTCATCTGGACTAGGGATAGATAGAAACAGATGATTTAATTTAGCTATGACCAAAGTTTTTAAAATGGTAATCTTTCCAAAGGGGGTGAGATACTGTTTTGACCATTTTATCAAAGTGTTGTCTATATTATCTAAAACTGGCCTATAATTTAAATTAATCATTCTATCTAGGTCGACTGAAAAAGTAATTCCAAGTAGTTTAAATGTACTGGAGCCCCATTTCAATCCCCACTTTACACAAATTTGATCCTGACTATGTTTTTTGCTACCTATCCAAATAACACTTGTTTTTTCTATATTTATCTTAAGTCCCGAGATTTCAGCATACAGTTGGAGAACACGAAGAGATGCATCGAGCGATTCTGGCGAGCCATCTAATATCAAGGATGTATCATCTGCATATTGAGAAAGTACAAACTCTGTATCATCTATAGTAATACCCTTTATCTCCCTACTATTTCTTACCAAAATGCCTAATATTTCTGCACATAGCAAGAAAATATAAGGGGATAAAGGATCTCCCTGTCTACAGCCTCTCTCTATAGTGAAGAATTCTGACAGACAGCAGTTTTGTGTCACCGCAGCTGTTATATTGTTATAGAAGGTTTTAACCCAGGATATAACAGATTCACCAAAATTAAAATATCTTAATGTATCATAAAGAAATGACCAAGATATGGAATCAAATGCCTTCTCAAAATCAATCAGCAGGAGAATTCCTGGAATATTATTTTCTTCAGTAAAATGTAGAATATCATATATCAATCGACAATTTTCGCCTATATATCTACCTGGAACAAAACCAGTTTGATCCGAGCTTATTAATTTTGACAAAACAGATTTTATTCTCTCTGCTATACAGCTTGATGCCAATTTATATGTAGAATTAAGTAAAGTAATAGGTCTCCAATTTTTAAGAAATTGTTTTGGTTTACCATCTTTTGGAATACATGTAATACATTAATATAATTTCTAGTCTCTAGATTTAAAAAAAAATTAGTAGGTTTTTCTCCTTCTTCAATCCACTGACTTCTTGACCTAACATATTGTCCCTGAACCTTCTTTTGTCTATACATTTTAAGTTCTGCTTTTTTCTGATCAATCTCTTCCAGATTTTCTACTGTTAGAGCATTTTCTTCTAATTGTTTTAATTTTGAAATAATTTCATTTTCAATTTTTATACCCGCCTTTTTTTTTATAAGAGGCATATGAAATAGTTTTGCCACGTATTTCTGTGAGTAGAGTTTCTAAGAATAACTGGTCATCAACAGTAAATTCAATTTCAGAGTTGTCAATATTTTGTAAATTTTCATCTCTATATATCTTGACGGCATATTGTTCTTTTACTATACTTATGAGGTTTTTTATCTCTTTAACATAGTCAGTATCATGAAGAAGGGAATTATTAAACTTCCAAAGACCTCTGCCTTTTATAAATTCATTAATCTTGAAAGAAAAGACCACAGGTGAATGATCAGACCTGTAACTATTATCAATTTTAACATCATTAACAAAGTGAAAAATATTATCAGAAATCATAAAAAAATCTAAACGAGATTGTTTAAAGGTTTTTTTTTTCCTCCAAGTAAATCTTTGCAGATTGGGGTATAATTCTCTAAATGGATCAACTAGATTAAAGTCTTCCATTAGCTTTAATACTTTTTCTCTAGACTTTGGGTTGTTGATATTAACATAATTATGGGTATCAAGATTAAAACTTTGAATGAGGTTAAAATCTCCACAAAGAATACAAGATTGGTTATCAAATTCCTCAATAATGTCAGCCACCTTTTGATAAAAGCAAGGAGTGTCTACATTTGGCCCATAAATATTTACTAAAGTAATTCTTTGTTCTTCAATTGTAATGTCCAATCCAAGAAGATTTCCACCCTCATCTTTTTTAACTTTGTGAATTTGAAGATCAAAGTTTTCATTAAAAAAGATGGCCACACCTCTCTGATTGGATGTAAATGAATTGAAAAGGCATTCTCCCTTCCACTGATTTTTAATATTTAATTCATCTTGTTCTGTAAAATGTGTGTCCTGAAGACAATATACATTAAAATTCTTCGACTTTAAATAGTTCAAAACATCTCTCCGTTTCTCCTTTGTATACAGACCTTGACAATTATAAGAAATTATTTTAAGAATATCACCCTTCATGCATGCGTTTAGCTTTATCAATATTTATAACTCTAATGATTAGTGAGTATACATAAATATACCATGAAATTTGTGAAATCAAGGGACTTTTAAAGTTCTTTTCCTTTAAAACTGTATAGTTTTTCCAGATCTGTGAAACCTTAAGACATATTTGTAATTTACAATAAATACATATATAAGAAAACATAAAATACAATAGCAAGACAAAGTCCAACATTAAAATCAAATACTAAATTTGCACTCTGAGACATTCACTGTTGTTGTATAGGATAGTCACTCTAAATGGTCTATGGGAGATAACTCAGAAGAAATTTCAATAAATACATTGGATTCAGATGGAAATTTAATTTGAGCAAACCCAACAGTGAATATCTGTATAGTTCATGTTATGTACATATTTTGAAAGATTATTTCATTCCTATAATTTCATATTACATTTAATTTTCTTACTGTCATTCTTTGGAACACACACAGATACTTTTCCATTATATGTGGTTATGGCAAAAAAGAAAAGATCACACAAGAAGCACAAGTATACAAATGTCCATTGTTCTGCCTTCAAATCTGATCCAGTCAGATTTGTCAATATTTTTATCATAAGATGTTGTCTTTATAACGCGTTCATTCATTTTGAAAAACAGTTTTAGTTAAATGAACTATTAGATGCATTCTAAATAAGCCTATTATGTACAATATTTCAAGACTGTCAGAGTTGATCAATTGACTACATGTAGATATTGGAATTTCTATGTTTGTCCTTTGTATTTATGTATTAAAACTCCCAAGTCAAATGCACAGATTTATATAATCCTATGTCTATTTAAGAAGGCAGAGATGTTTTATACTCAATATATCTCTGATACATTTGTACCATTAAAGATCAATATTCTTTATGATATTATGAGGTGCAGTTGTAAATATATAAGATTTATCTAAATATTAATATTTCTTGCTTAAAAGAACAGTGCGTAGTTGAGAGATGATTTCAAAAAATTAAAAACTCTGACTGACTTCAAATGTAGTGTCACTATATATATGTAGCAAAACTTCTGTATCACAGTGTAAATCAAATTAACGCATGATCAATATATCTTAAAAACTAACAAAACTATCTAACAGTCAAACACAGACTGCACATTCTGAGTGTGTGTATGCATATCTTATTAATGAGTAAGTTTCAGCAAAGATTGTGTAAAACTTACTACAGTAATGTCATTTCATTATAATGTACATGTACCATAAACACAACCAAGGAAAGATAATTTTAAACAAGCGTCTCATTCTTAAATCTGGAATAACCATCACTTTAAAAGTGGTCTGTTCTTTACATATTCTAACTTCAACTCATTTGTGTCAGTCTGTATTTGATAAAATAAAGTAAAGCATATAGCAACCACAGCATTAAGCACATTATAGCAGTTCAGAATAAAAGTAAATAACTAGCAATAGCAAAATTATAAATAACTATACATGTATAAGCAGCAGAGAATAAACATATAAATGAATAATAAAGGCAAAAATTTTAACTCAGCAAATTGGAAAATGAGTATATGTATATATATAAATCAGAATTAGCATTTACATTGATATGTGTCTGCCAATATATTGCAGATAATCATGCAAGAAAGCATAGAGAACAAGCAAAACTAAAGTAATAAAAAGCAAATAAAAAATAAAAAAAACACAAACCAAAAATTAAGTATTTGCATAAATAGATTATAAAGCTGGAATGAAATTCCCTATTCTATACTTACAATTTGGTATCAATTTATTAATGGTATCTGTGAAAATATGATGAAGAAAAAGGTTATACATGTACATGTATGTATTTAAACAAATAACTATGGCAATGGCTTATTGTTTTACAAGTAAAATTTTGTATAAAGACATGTTAATAATTAGAAAAAGGTATATTGTTTTGTATCGCTGATCATTCTCTTGTGCTCCATGGTTCCCCTCTATTTTTACGGGTTTCAAGTGTCATATGTGCCCCGACATCTCGAATACGTGTTTGCAATTTTTCTTTTTTGCGTATTTTGTAGGCTACGTGAGACAGAAGGAATCTTTCCTCTTTCATGGATACCGGTAGATCATCTAGAATACGAATTTGACTACCTTTTAAATTGTGGGCACTGGACATAATGAGTTGTTTATCTCCATAGTGGATTAATCGAACAATAATTGGTTTGGGTCCACTACCCCTTGTTGGTACGCGGTGAGCATTAGCAATCGGAATGGCATTTGCTTTTCTCTGTTCAATTTTTAAATTTTCGCTAAACAACTGACGAGTAACAGAATAGATATTCTCGTCTGCATTACTGTCATCAATACCATAAATCATAACATTATATTTTCTTTCGTGTTTTTCAAGCAATGTAACCTGATCCTTTAACTCATTCATCTGGGTTTGAAGCTCATATTTTTGTTTTTGTAATTTTTCACCTTCAATTGCTTGTATTTGCAGATCCATACCTGCAACACCCTGTTCCAACTCTGTGAAGTCTCGTCTCAAAGTGGTTATTTCTACCTGAGATTCATCGTATTTTGTTTTCAGTACATTAACGTCAGTTTTCACTTCATTGATCATGCCTGTTAAATTATGTTCAACTTTTTTGAGTTGCTGTGAAAAGTCACTTACTTTTTTATCAACTCCCATTATGAGGCTTTTGAGCTCTTTAAAGTCAGCTGATGCCATATTAATATTAATATGTAATTTGGATATTCTTTAAATTGTATGAAGAGATGCTATATTAGGTTGCTTACTTTCAAATATTTTCACACACTTGAAACTACATGTAAACAGTTGCTACTACATGTATACAGTATTGTTCATCTATGTACGACACCGGAGTTTAGTCTAGATATATATGGTTCGTTTCTCAAAGTTATGTGAATTCTATAATTCATATCAAGTAGTCAAAAAAGTCAAGCGTAAATTACAAAAACACTTTCAATAGTCACGATAGTGTACATGTAACATTGGCATCATAGCGATTGGGAATATCATTGAAAATCGTAAATTATATCGTTTTTTGTACTGTATTGTTTTTACACGCACTGCATTAACTGCACATAAACATATCTAACACATACATATGTGTCTCTGCCCCTCTCAACAGTATAAATGCCTCAAAAACTAACTCTTATAAAAATATCATGGGCGCATCCATTACAGGGGCGACAACCTCTACTGTGTTCAGTATTTTTGTGATTTTACTTTTTATCATATCATATTGAAATGTATTTTGAATTTAAATGTTATTATTTCATTTTAACTTCTAGTGATGATATTTTAGTTGGTACAATAACTAAATGATTTGTTTAGTAATTTCACGTTCCCAATACCGCCGTTGGACGCTTATCATAGGAAAAGCAAAGAAAGATAGAAGTGTAAACCAGTGCTCTAACTTTCATCTCTGAGATTGTTAATACAGTCTGACTCATCCTCATAGTAAATAACATTAATGACCATAAAATATCCAAATAAATTTGAATGAATGTATAAAACAAAAAAATGGGAATTGGGGTTGACCCTCAAACTAGTCAAACGTGTCAACCTTATTGTAAATCAAATGGTTCTATGAACTTGAATCAAACGAATGCGCGAAGAGAGCTACCAAAAGGAATATTGTGGTCTATAACTGAAGAGGTGAGATGGAAACAAAGGTAGATTCTCCATTTAACTTATAAATATAGCATCCCTGTATAATCAATGATACTTTTATATTTAGTCTGAAATGTAGAAACTATTTCATTCATTATTTCAAACATAAGCATGCCACAGATTAGCGATTCAAGGAATACGGCAAATTGCCGTACATATTAATTGTTTTTTTGTTTCCCATCCAATAAAAATTCACGTTCGATGTTTAGTTAGCTATAACACCAGATATAACCCATAATATTCTTCGAAAAATGCTTGTACGAAAATGACAGTTGCTTTTATCCGTTCCATTGATTGGTTAAGTTTTAATTTCTCACTGGTATAACAGCATAAATGAAGGATGAAAATATCTGTTGTTTAGGTTGACTGATTTTACAACGCCATGTAAGGTATCTATACAGACACAAAAAAAATTGCGTGCGACTATATACCATTATGTGCGCCCAAAATATATTTTGTTCGCCTAATATTATATGAAGCGCACAATTCAGGAGCCTGTATTAAATTCAGTGGTTGTCGTTTGTTTATGTGTTACATATTTGTTTTTCGTTCATTTGTTATACATAAATAAGGCCGTAAGTTTTCTCGTATGAATTGTTTTACATTGTCTTATCGGGGCCTATTATAGCTGACTATGCGGTATGGGCTTTGCTCATTGTTGAAGGCCGTACGGTGACATATAGTTGTTAATGTCTGTGTCATTTTGGTATTTTGTGGATAGTTGTCTCATTGGCAATCATACCACGTTTCGTCCCCGAGGGTATCACCAGCCCAGTAGTCAACACTTAGGTGTTGACATGAATATCAATAATGTGGTCATTTTTATAAATTTCCTGTTTACAAAACTTTGAATTTTTCGAAAAACTAAGGATTTTCTTATTCTAGGCATAAATAAACTTAGCCGTATTTGGCACAATTTTTGGGAATTTTGGATCCTCAATGCTCTTCAACTTTTCACTTGTTTGGCTTTATAAATATTTTGATATGAGCGTCACTGATGAGTCTTATGTAGACGAAACGCGCGTCTGGCGTACTAAATTATAATCCTGGTACCTTTGATGACTATACCACATCTTTTTCTTTATATTTGATTGATTGCTCGATTTTACATAAATTTGGGCTGAAATTCAAAGTTTGTTCACTCACTATTACATGAAGCCCACACAAATATTTTTGTTTGTTCGATATTTAAATATTTTGGGCTGAAATCAAAAGAATCTGCGCTAAATATAAATCTATTGTGCACACGAATTTACATGGAGTATATATGTGGTAGTGCTATCCAATATGTCCTGTTGAGAGAGATGAATCAATCATAATAGATTTTATAATGTCATATTTTGACACGAGGTTAAAATATAGGAAAACTATCTCACTTCTTTGAAAATATTATCAATAATGTATTTCTTTTTATCCAAAACGTGAAACGATATTACGGAAGCTTCGTATTTATCTTCTTTCAAATACGCTATGGTCCACATGAAGATTTTGATGCATTAATCAAAAGGAAATTTTGGATTCAAATTACTCATTTCCGCCTAAAAGAAATTATACATTATTGCTCAACTAAATTAGGGTTCTCTAAAAGGATACAATAACAATCAACTAAAGAGTAAATAAAGACTTACAAAACCAAAGGACATTTACATCAAGAGTTATAAATAATAGATAAGAAACAACACGAACTCCACTAAAAACGGGGAATGAAATCAGGAGGGTAAGCATTCCGGCACCGTATACGACACCCGTCTTGTTATTTCTTTGTTCAGTTTGGTAATGATGGAAGCTTATTATGACTGAGGAAGAATATCAGATATGATTTCTGAGACACTTTTGTCATAATGGCCAATCAGCTCATGATGGCGACCGTAAAATTTCTTGAGTCATGACCTTCATTTGATCGATTCATAGCCCTGTCTTAGCAACTTTTGAAAAAGCAGTATTCCTCGTTCAACAAAATCAACGTATTTTGAGCTGGCTCTAGAGTAACGTACCAATTGAGACATATATACTCCATATGCTGGTACCGCTGGGATGTTGCTTCACAGAAATGTAACGTTGACTATAGGAAAATTAAAATCATCGCGTTGTCATTAATTTTGGTAAAAAAGGTCTAAATATGAACCAGATTTATCTGTGTCAGTATTATCTTAAGTTTATGTTCACCTGGACATATTACATTAAGCGATCACTGAATCTATTATTATTAAGAAACAGTGCATCATCAATATACCGAAAGGTGAATTAATAGACTAGGCTAATGCAAGATTAAATGAAAATCTAATTGCCCTCTCTTGTCCGTCTGATGTTTTCAGTTGGAGAAAACGTGGCTTGGTTTTTAGAAATCCTGCTTTCTGGTATTCTGTTGTTACTTTCGTATGCACTAGGGTTCGGTAGGTCATTTTGTGTTGAGCTGTGGTATGAATGATGTACTTGGCTTATTTCTTAGAATAGCCGAGTTACTCGTGGTTCGTCTACAGGGTTTTTGGTTAATGTTGTTTGTTCACATCTGTGTTTACTTCTTTGGTCCTACATAATCTTGTCTTATATTATCGTAATTTTATTTTCTATATATATATGAATGTCTAAGTGAATATAAAAAATATATGCTACTTTATTCATATGATTTAAAGCGTAAAGCCACTAGGTGAACATGATATTTTAGTTAATAGATATAGGAAGATGTGGTGTGAGTGCCAATGAGACAACTCTCCATTCAAAATTCAAATAACAATTTATAAAAGGAAACCGTTATAGGTCAATGTACGGCCTTCAACACGGAGCCTTTGCTCACACCAAACAACAAACTAGACAAAGGACCCCAAAATTACTAGTGGAGAACCTTCCAAACGGAAAAACCAACGGTCTAATCAATATTAAAACGAGAATCAAGAAACACGTAAAAATTACATAACCAAACTACAACTACTGTACATCAGATTCCTGACTTAGGACAGGTGCAAACATTTTCAGCGGAATTAAACATTTTGATGATACCAAAACTTCTCCCTGTTCTGAAACAATAGCATAACATCACAACATAGAAAAACACACACAGTTTTAATTAAGAAGAAAAACCGACATGATTAGAAAATACCTCAGGAAAATACAGCATTGTAATTTAACAGAATTACAAACATATTTCCTTTTAATATTGACATGATGTGTGCGAACTTACTAATATATGGATTGCTCGATTTTACAAAACTGTGGGTATCAGTTAATATTATGTGCGTTAAATATAAATATATTGTACGCACAAATTCATATGGAGGTTACGTGTGGTAGTACTGCCACCAGTTCAGAGAGATTCATCAGTTATAATAAATTTGAAATGGTTTTACTTTGATAAGAGGTTAGATTACTGGTAAACGATCTCACTTCTCGCAACATATCATCAATTATGTGAAGGTTTTTAAATCAGCACCTCCAACGATATTCTGGAAGATTCGTTATAATCTGCCTTCGAAAAAACTTGGTCACCCAAATGAAGATTTCGTTAAAATTCACCAAAGAAGAAACATTTGGATTCCAGTAAAAATAATCCACCTATGGAAAAAAAATATTATTGCTTAATTGTGTTGTTTTTATCAAATGTAAAATTTAGTGAAAAAATCTTTTTAAGCACTAAAAGTCAGCTACATCATAAGAGTTATATATCTTGTTTGAGTATCTTCATGAAGAAAATATTTTGCGGAAATTTTGGCCCATCTTTTTATGATTATCTGAATTAATTGATTTTTCTAAAAAGATCTTTTGTGAATTAATAGTTCACAGCTGCTTCACATTTTGCTGGTCTGATATTCTCATTTAGTGGCTTATATAACGCACCTCCTTTTTCAATTTGAGTGGAGAAGTATTGTTGTCATCAGTTCTTTGTGGCAACGACCAACACGTTACTGTACTAATGCCGTCAGAAAGAACATTGACGACATTGGCTTTAATTAAATATTGTCCACATCTATGTAATTCCATCATTTGCAAAAGCAAAAACAATAAAATTGGGAATACCAATCTCTTCGGTAGTTGATCAAGTTTAATGCAGGTGGCTTGTTTGGGAAACCCATGTCTTTTTTAGTGGATAATGGAGGTATTTACCTTTTCTAATTGGCACAAGTGGACATATCCATTCTCTTTCTACATCTTTATACTTATATGCTGAAACAACAGATTCGTTGAACCAAATTTTTCTGCATGAGCAACAAACATATATACATCCATGCTGAAGAGAAAAATTGAATGCTGTTACATGTTCGTCTATTATTCTAGCTGCATAATATTGTTATGTTTTCTGTTAACATCTTCTGTCTCTGTCAATTTCAGATAAATATTATTTAGGAATAGATTTTCTTTTTTTATTGTGTTTATTTTCACTCTGTTTAAAACAGGATTTTTACCGTCTAGTTATTTTCTGATTCAATTTTTTCTTCTTTATAGTAGGGATTTCTCTCTTGTTTTTTATTATTCAATTCCATCTGCTTCAAATTGGTACTTATTCGTTTGGTTGTTGGCTGATTCATAGATATAGGAAGATGTGGTGTGAGTGCCAATGAGACAACTCTCCATCTAAATAACAATTTAAAAAAAGTAAACCATTATAGGGCTGTGTGGCCTTCAACACGGAGCCTTGGCACATCGAACAACACGCTATAAAGGGCCTCAACATTACTAGTGTAAAACCATTCAAACGGGAAAGCGGTCTAAACTATATATATAAAAAAAAGTTCCTTTTGTCTAAAATTAGAGATTTCCCTCTTGGTTCTTTGTTATTCTTTATTTTTCTGCTAAAAATCAAGACTTTGTCTTCTGGTTATTTTGTTATTCGATTCCTTCTGCTTAGATGTAAGGCTTTCTTTTTTGGTCATATTGTGATTAAATTACTACTGCTGCAATTCAGGCTGTCTTCCTTTTCACTTTTACATTTAGCCTGTCTGAAAAAGGATCTTGTCGTCTGTTTTTTTTTTTGCAGAGTTCGTTTTCTGTATATAATACATTTGATCTGCCTAAATTAATCTGATCTTGAATCTGTGTTCGCAAAAAGTTCTACTGATAAGTTTGGATTACAGTATTTCTAAAATGCTCTCTCGTAAATGGTGTCATAAACTGTAGTTTTTGTGTAAGGACTCTTAATGCAAACGTAATGCAATGTAGGCATATATGTCTGAGAATTTTTTTTTCTTTTTGTGCATTCCTAATTAATAGTTTCGTTATATAATGTGCTCTTTTGTTGCCATATAAATAAATAATGATTCACCTGCATTGTATTTTTAAAAAATAAAGACATATAAAAATAGAAAATGAATTGAATATATAACCATCTAAATAACAGTAACTGAGGTAACCTTTATTATATATATTTATAAAAGAGGTGAACGAATTACTATTGCTAAGTTCCTGTTGATTTAACAAATAGTGTTGTACAAAAAGAAAGGATATCTGGTAAATGTGCATCAGAATTCATCTTATAATATAACAGCACAAATAAAAGATTAAAGGAAAATGTTTCCACAGTACAGAGATACCCCACGCACTATCATTTTTCATGTTCAATCAAAACCTTAATTTAGTATAAAAAAAGAAATATCATATCATAAAGAACCCTTCTTGTCCAATCGTTTTTTATGTGTTTTTTCATTTCATTTTGCCATGTGATTATGGACTTTCCGATTAGATTTTCCTCTGAGTTCAGTATTTTTGTGATTTTACTTTTTGTAATTCTCTTCTGCAGTGTAGTTCAGCGCTCCATCAACATACTGATGATAAGGTGCTGGGGACTGATGTCATTATTCCGCTTGCGTTCATGATATATAATTTCTATGTATGTAAAAAAAAACATAAAGTAATTCACTTAGTTTCAACTTCGAGTTGATTTAACGTCAGCTTCAACATAAACTACCTTCACCAAAAAACTATAACCTAAAACAACTGTTATACACTATCACATTTCTATTTATAAAAAAAGAAGATGATTGCCAATGAGACAACTCTCCATGAGAGACGAAATGCCACATAAAAAAACAGCTATAGGTGACCGTACGGCCTTTAACAATGAGCAAAAATTAAAACACAAAAATACTGAACTCCGAGGAAAATTCAAAAAGGAAAATCTAAAATCAAAAGGCAAAATCAAAAGTCCAAACACATCAAACGAATGGATAACAACTGTCATATTCCTGACTTGGTACAGGCATTTTCTAATGTAGAAAATGGTGGATTGAACCTGGTTTTATAGCTAGCTAAACCTCTCACTTGTATGACAGTCGCATCAAATTCCATTACATTGTCAACGATGTTTGAACAAAACAAACATACTCAAAAAGCCCATACCACATATTCAGCTACATAGGACCCGAAATGACCATGTAAAACAATTCAAATGAGAAAACTAACGGCCTTATTTATGTATAAAAAATTGAGTGAACTGTTAACACAAATAAATAAATCAAATTAAATAAATGGTACCAAGGGGTCAAAACTATGTTTAAATTTGCAAAACTTGATCTTAAAATAACAAAGGTTAATCCCTTCGTAAATTGTACGGACGCCATCACGAGTTGATTGACCGTTATGGAATAACCGTTTCACAAATGATATCGGATATGATCCTTACGTCGTAACTGCAATCCCCTTCCTTTTCATTAATGTGGCCTACCGAATTAGATTTGTTATCTGATCAGCAACACGACGGGTGCCATATGTGGAACAGGATCTGCTTACCCTTTCGGAGCACCTGAGATCACCCCTAGTTTTTGGTTGGGTTCGTGTTGCTTCTTCTTTAGTTTTCTATGTTGTGTCATATGTACTATTGTTTGTCTGTTTGTCTTTTTCATTTTCAGCCATGGCGTTGTCAGTTTGTTTTTAATTAATAAGTTTGACTGTCCCTTTGGTATCTTTCGTCCCTCTTTTAATTACATGGATTGCGCTATTTTATTCTTTAATATTTTTGAAACACTTTTATAAAAAATAATCATTCTTTAACTCATATCTTATATAACAAAATACACCAACCTTATTTCTTTGTCAACACTGCACCTGTCCAGCATTACAATTGTATTGGACATTTATATGTGTTGAAATGAACTATAATAATATTTAAATTATAAAAGTATTTTGTAAAATGATCTGACTGTATCATAATGATGTTTAAAAAAATATTTTAAAGTTATTACAAAAATGTCTTTTTTTTAAACTTTATTTTTTCTCTCATTTGTTTTTAATATCTCTGCCCAAAGAGAGATAAGTCTAAATTATAAAATGTTAGTTTAGACTTTAAAAAAAAATAAATAAAGGGCAATTAAACAAGACCATAACTCTACAAATTATAATCAGATAAAAATCAATATCTTAAAGCATGAAAAAATCTATGGGAAACTGATTTGTCAAATAGATGGACTGACAGCCAACATTCACAGGCTCGGAAATCATTCACAGTAGAACAACTTTGAACCATTGTTTTCAGTTATTCTCTTTCTTACGGTCTTAGATTGTAGACTCTTAAATTTTGATGTGCTGAAATATGGTTTCATTTTACTTATGTTGTAAAATGTAATTTTTACATATTGTACAATTCAAACCCTTTCCTTAAATTCCTGCAAAAATGTTATCGTCAACTTGATGATGGTTTCTATTACAGAACTAGGGGCAGTATATGACAAATAACACTGGATACGACAAAACTTTGAATTTGATGGACTTAAGTAACAATTTAGAATATTTAAAAGGAATCATATAACTTTAGCAATCCAAATACAAACATTTTAACATAAGTTTTATAAATAAAGTATATCATATAATGAAAAGCTGCCCAGAATGTGTTTTGACAGATACTGCGAGTGTTTGAATACACGAAAAAGAGCTTTATAACAACTTGATCTGCAACATGGGGTACACTGCTAAGAAATACAGTTAGAAACAATATGAAAAGATCCAATTCATGTGTGGAGTTAGTAACATTTTGGAAACATTTAAATCAAAAGTTCGATAAGTTAACCCGGCTCGTATCTAAATATCCGGGCGGGGTAAGAAAAATCTAGGTAAAAATTAGGATCTTTTAATCGATTTTATAATTTGGAAACCAGTATACTATTGTTGCCTTTTTTCTCTATCACTTTTGTAATGAATTTTCTACGGGTACAACCAAACTTTCAAACCAAATTTGTATATCTATGGAGAATTATTAAAGTAAGTAATTTAATAGGAAACCCTAACCTGGGATTGTGGTATAACATTACAACATAAGAACGAACTGTAAAAAATTAGTTGAAAAAAGCTTAACTCAACAAATTGATACAAATAGAAATACTTCGCAGAGTGTACGTGGCCAGGTACTTGTACACTCAAACAAAAGAAAACCCATCTCAGTACAGACTACAGTACTCACACCACATCTTCCTATATCTATCTAAGACTACTGTTAAATTTTCTACGAAGTTTTGAGTTGATGGTTTTTGCTGTCTGTTATCTATTGGCCAATATTTTTATACCACAATCCCAGGTTAGGGTTTCCTATTAAATTACTTACTTTAATAATTCTCCATAGATATACAAATTTGGTTTGAAAGTTTGGTTGTACCCGTAGAAAATTCATTACAAAAGTGATAGAGAAAACTGTGAAAATGTTCGGTATTGTAAGAGCAGTAAATGTTGATGATTGAAGCGGTCGGTTAATTTTCCATGCGCGCCTGGCGTTCCTAATTGTTTCAACAATAATGTAGACCTCTAACGTTATGTTAAAACTGGGTGAGTCATCAATTTATAAGAGTTTGAGTTTTGTATGAAGCAAACATAGCGGTATCAAACTATCAATATATCCATATATGGTTTTCAGACATTTAAAAAATTGTAAAATGTCTACATTAAGATTTTTAATAATCATTTTTGTATGTGAAGTATTTAGATGCATTATTTGACACAGATAGGATGGTTCCGGAAAGGAAAATTGAACAGTGTGTTAACACGAAAGAGTGTTTTGTAATTCTGTGTAATCAAATAGATTTGCGATGTATTTCAGAATATTATTCAATATACAACTATGTCAGCTGTCTTGTTTTGATAATATTATTAGTGAATTTTCGGAAAAATAAGAAACTAGAGAAAAGAAAATATTGAGATATTGACATTTTTATTTAGTCTGTACCAGGTTAGGAATATGACCGTTGTTATCCATTCGTTAGATGTGTCTGATATTTTGATTTAGCTATTTGAATAGGGCTTTCCATGTTTCCTCGGAGTAAAGTGTTTTTTGTGATTTTTCTTTAAAACAAGTTTCGACTCTTTGGAACTATATTTTTGTTACAAAACAAATCTTCGTTTAACCGATTACGGAGAGTCCATTCATTCAATTTATCACTTATCATAGTTCTCTATGAATATTTCAGGAGAAATTTGCGGTTTTTTCAATACACTCTTTATTCTAAAATATTAATTAATCAGGCCATATATTCTTCCGATCCTTTTTTTACGACGAAAAAATATAATTGCGGATAGCTTTATAAAATTCACGCATATTTTGAAGAATTTCGCTGAAAACGATAAAAAAAATATCATCAAAACAACTAAATTAGTTTATAAACATATTGACGTGGGTAATTAAAAAGTAATCCGAGATTTAACAGAACAGATATCATTTGATACACTCTTCCGTTTGTAACAGATTGTTATTTTATTTGAATTTAAAATGGTAAGTTTTTTAAATTTTTTATAATAATTTGACCTAAATTAGAGATTGATGATTATTCAATTGTTAAAATAATTATACCAACATAGTCTGCTTTTGATTAAATTATATTATAGGTTTGTAAAGCGTTCATGTACAACACGCAATCTGTATATTTGATGGATAATGTATATTTTAAGGTTTTTCGTGGTTGATTACACACACATGGGTGTCCGGATTCATGTAGCAATCCTGCCACCCCAAGGTGTGTTATACGACAAGAAACATATTAAAACGCGATAATTTTGTCATTTTACTTTTTTATACAACACAATATGTCTATTGTCAATCAAGGACGCCCCTATATATATAGCAGTATATTTACAAACAATTTATTACAATGATTATTATCAAATCTTAATGATATACAATGACAAGATATAGAATAGAGAAAAATAAACACAAAAGAAAAAATAAAACCCCAAATATGTATTAACTTTATAACTATATTTAACATAAAAAAAGTTGAGCTATTTATTCAACTGTCTATGGAAATCATATATAACTCGTATTCTGTCAAAACTTTTCATTTATAGCAAGGATGTTTACATTACAGTGTGATATGTTGTAGATAATACTGTGTTATGGCTGCTCAATTAGTACAATATACCGAGGGGGTTAGAATTTATTAAATGATAGATAGATCATAGAAAGGTCTTTCTTTATATAATTCTTATATCACGATAGGTGTTATACGACAAGCTATACCTACGTGGAACTTTTATCTTTCAGAACCATAGGTCATTCTTTTGAAGAGTCTACCCGGACGAGACCATGTGTCAATGTAATATGCTTCAATGCAAAAAATAATAACACGTGTCAGATCATTATTTTCCTTGATAAATTTTAATGCTATGATTTACTTATAAATCATATTCGTCTGATGTTGCCGATTTGGGATTTTTTTAATAGGTGTAGAAAAATCGTCATTGGCCGCATTTTCATTTTAGCAAACAAATTATGTGAAGTTTTGTTAATTTATATATTATCGCTACATCACACAGACATTATCATATATTTATACAAGATAAATTTAAATGTAAAACTTTCATAACTCTAACAACATCGGGGCCTTTTAAAAACTGACTATGCGGTATGGGCTTTGCTCATTGTTGAAGGACGTACGGTGACCTATAGTTGTTAATGTCTATGTCATTTTGGTCTTTTGTTTGTGGATAGTTGTCTCATTGGCAATTATACCACATCTTCTTTTTTATATGCCAGAATTAATATATTTGTGTAAGATTTGGAAAATCTTATTGATTCATACTAAATATGATATCATTCTGTGACCTACATGTTTTGATATTCGTTTTCGTGTTGCATTTATCCCGATTCTGTGCCCCCTTTGTGTCTGTTCTTAACTTAGTTCATTTATGTATACCATTTACTCTATAAATGATCAACTTATAAAATATTTTTATATTCTTTTGAATACCATTTATGTACCCTCATAATGGGTTCGAAGGGGTTGGGGTGTGGCTATAGAATTGTTATATCCTTATATCATGATTATCTGTTAATGATGTATTGCTTTGGAAAAAAAATTCGTTCTGAATATTTCATTCAAATCAATTAAAAATAAATTGTTGAAAAAATATAAAAATGTTCGCGAAAGAAATATCATTACAAATAGACAAAAACCAATAACATGACACCCCCTTTCCATAAACAAAAAACTTACTTACACATTTATGTCACAGAAAAGCAGATAATTTTCATCCATTTTTCCCGATTCTCTCTTATCTTTGTCTTCATACATTGAAATATCGATCAAATATTCACAGAATATTGTTGTTCTATAGAAAATAGAAATATGTTGTCATTTTAAATGGTAAATGGTATTTCGGTTCAGCCAAAAAAAAAATCGGAGGAAAGATGGTTTTGCTTTAAACTAGATATTAAAGATGAAATATTGTTGTTCTATAGAAAATAGAAATACGTTGTCATTTTAAGTGGTAAATGGTATTTCGGTTCAGCCAAAAAAAAAATCGGAGGAAAGATGGTTTTGCTTTAAACTAGATATTAAAGATGAACAGTAAACCCCAATTAGCTCATATTTTCAATATTATTTCATTACTTAACTCGAAACGCATTTTAGTTTTCGCAAGATAAAGAAAATTGCACGAAATATTTAGTCATTGTCCATTTAATTATATAAAATTCGGAAATATAATTTCATTGATTAATAAACTACCTATAAATTTTATTTTATTCATATAAAACCAGCAGTGTTTGAATTTCAAAAGTCCTTGATAGTTTTTGTTTCACTTGTTAAAACCGAAAGGTATATCGATGGTTTAGTTGTATTCAAAACATGTATTCGATTAAATTTCGTTTCAATATTGTGCTTGAAACAAGACTATTTGTTTATAATCTTGTAAAATTCTGGTTACTGATTTATATCTTAACCATTAAAATATGAATATCTACATGCCAAATCTTCATATCTCCCGACGAAGGGGAAATGAATGTTTTATTCCACTGCCTATGCTTTGTTTACTACCTGAACATAAAATATTAGTTTGCATACATTTGTGTTCCGCTTGTTTGTATAACTAAACACGACATACACATTGATAAAAATTTCGGATCAAAAGTTAACAACGAGTCTTTTTGTTTTAACATCTGAAATAAATTTAAACACGAAAATGATTCTTGCCACCGATATTTAAAAACGAAAGAAGTTCAAAATATTTTGTACATTATCCGCGCGTAACGTTGTACGATGCAGTCCCGACATTTCAGAGTACAATATGATACTGTGAGTGGAATATGTAGTTTTATTCAATGACTCATGGGATAGTCTTAACCTCAAATATTAACTAAACTATCGATATGAATAAACATTGGAACAATTACCAGTTGCATTCTAGCTTCCCTATTGTTCTTGTAGTAGGCGAAGTTTTCTTTGCTTACCATATTTGTTCCATGTACAATTCAAAATTGTATTATTTAGGCCTAATATATATTTTCCTTGGTTTCATGACCGTTTTAATTCAACGAAGAATATCATATATTCAACAATTCAAAAGGATTATTAAGTTTTCTCCCATTTGTATGGAAATTAAATTAAGTTATATACCCCTCCCCACCATTAAAATACGTGGCTCATCCCATTATGAGAATGAGAATAAATTTTAATTTTATAGAAAACAGGACAAATAGATATGTTATCCAAAGGCTCTCGAAAGACTATAACACTCACCTGTATTTACTGTTGCTTTGGAAATCATGTAAATTCGGGTTATAATGAATATATTTAATAGCATTATATACTCTAAGAGAAAACTTCTATGTTCTACATATAGCCATGATGGCCATATTGGTTGGGGCTGTGCTTGATATTCATATGACGAAGACAATATCTTTCAATCAGTTTATTGTGGTCTGTAGATGGCACGTCACTAACTGGTAGTAGTCTTTTTTTAATCTATGAATACTTGTCTTTTTGCTCAGTTTCGTCTGTAAACTAGTCTGAAATCAGATTCCGGCTTCTTTTAAACTTAGTTTTACTGTTTCTAAATTGGCTTGCGGTAAAGGGGAGGATTGAAATTCACCTAACACGTTAAATCCAGTTCCACTGTTGCGCCTGTCCCAAGTCATTGGGCTCTCGTCTTTGTTTCCCTTTTGTGTTTATATATTGTGGAGTTTATAATCACGTCCATTTAGGAGATAACTGTATTGTATTTTAAGCTCCGACGGCATTAATTGAGGATTTGATGATCGCAAATTAAGTTTACTGGCGACGCGTTAGCGGCGACAGTAAACGGGTATTTGCGACCATCAAATCCCCAATTGATGCCGTCGGAGCTTAAAATACAATATTGTTATCTCCATTCTAATGAAACTGACAGAAAACAACGTTAAAACATGTATTCTAAATCTGTCATATGCCGTCTGCGCTTGTGCGTACATCCAATAGCATCAATTGTCAATTGATGCCATGTAAGAGAGTGAAGTTATCCAATCAAAATAAACGTTACAAACGTTGTTGCATTAGAACCGTTTTTACTCTTAGTTCGGATTGTATTGTTGTCTCTTTGACACATTCCCCATTTCCATCATCAATTTTATACGTAACCTGTTAGCTTAAATCAAAACGTTTTATCCTGATAGCAACTCTTTCCATTATATCTTATACAAAGTCATGTTGAGCACTGAAAAACCTACGCGGATTTTTAGAACCCTTCTACAAAAAAATGTATCTACTAGCGGATTCTGTCAGATCATTAGCAAAATCAAAAAGCTACCATCAACAAAAAAATAGAAAAGTATGTTTTTCTAGGTAGAGACTGCTTTCTCACATGTTCAATATTTGCCGAGTTAACGTCTACTGACTATGGACAGTTCATTCGATTCACACTATTAAAGATTGAGTTTTCATCTGAAACGCAAGTATATAAATAGTTAATAGAGACAGTAAAATGTATGTACTGTACTGAATATGCATCTAGAATAAAGGTTGCCCACTTTTATATTAGGAATAAAATATTTTTTCAAATGCAACAGGATATTTTTATGTACCTGGAAATTTCTTTTGTAACACGATTTTCAAGCATATTTATGATTATAATTATGTCAAACTTTGTTAGTCATTAATTCGGAAATTCCATAATGCTGTTTGTGGCTTGTATATTAAAAGTGAGAAAACATGTGAATTTATAATACTTTCATAAGTGCAGAGAGACATGCTTACTACATAGTTGCCTTTATTCAACTAATTCTAATAACTTCTAAGCCAATCTAAATATCGCATTATTGCTCCCCCTATTATTTATTTCATTCTTTTCATAAGCGTTGAACGTATGTACACTTCAATGTTTACGGTTCTCTTAATTGCTGCAGTTGTGTACCTTATGTATGAGTTTGACTGTCTCTCTGGTGACCTTCGCGCCTCTTTTATACGCTTCCGTATGAATATAAATCAGTTGATGAAAAGTCACATATTTACTTATAGATAATTTACTTTCTAAATTGAATAACTGATCTTACTTTATTTAATTCAGACCTTCCTAATGTTACGAGCGAGGTAAATACGGATAATTATATTTCTTAGTTATTTGTGAATTACTGCAGGCTCTGAAATTTTTCTGTCATGACTTAATTTCATCTCCAATTTGAAAATTTTAAATAAGACACGATATTGACCTCTGTCGCTTTTGTCGCCTTTAATTGTCCTTTATTAATTACAACCTTGTTGATAATTTCAATGTATTCATCTCCTTGTTGATACAATTGCAAATTCAAGAGCTGTAACACATTAAACGAATAGAAAACTGTCATACTCCTGAAATTTATTAAGTTTTTTTTTGTATAGAAAATGATGGATTTAACCTAGTTACATGGCTACCTAAACCTTCCACTTGTATGACAGTCGCATCGAATTGCATTATATAGACAACAAAGTGTAAGTAGAATAATTAGATAAATAATGTAACAATGCAAACAAGTTTTTTTTGTAACATATATTTGTACTTTTTTCATATTATTTTCAAGTCTCATTTACAAATAAAGATGTAGATTTTCTACAACTATAGTGCCTAACAAGATTTTGTCAGGTAAACGAAATTGACTTTAAAACGATCGTATGACTTTTGATGTCCAGAAATGGGCAGATCGGATATATTTTGCATTTATTTACTTACTTTGGGATTAATTGTAATTAACATATTCCAATGAGACTGAAAAATGTTTTTTTTTGTTATGATAAAAAATAATTTTACCTGCCGTACTCGTGCGTAAAATATATTTCGGCATTACTCTTCAGAAAATGAATTGTTTAATGGAAAGAAACGTCTTATTTGTAAACTTTCTTTTTTGTCTCCACAATAGGCTTTTAAAAAATAATCTTTCAACTGTTTATTCCGATCAATTTGTGAAAATAGAAGAAGTGGCAATTCTTACCTTACCTACCTTAACTTTCATTGATAAAACAGAATATTGACTCTTCCAGTTTGAAGTTTATTTTAGTTGCCGTATACATTCATGCACGTTCTAATTAATCAACAATCATGTATGAAAAGCATAAAAAAGGTAAACTAATAACAACTTAATCCAATCAAATTGCCTACGATTCAATAACAGTCCACATCATGAAAATGTATAGGGGAAAATTAGGTAGGGAGAAAATGTCAGATATTTTATTTTCATTTTTTTGCAGAAACGAATACAAATTTGTAAAACAATAGATTTACTTTAATTTCATAAACATGCCGTTATATACTGAGCCAAAAAAGTTTAGCAACAAAAATATGAAATTTTATTTTATTACAAAATTGTAACAAAATATGATTTAAATAATAAACAAATGAAATTAAAACATGTCAGAAGCAATATGAATGTTTACCACTCAAATTCATTAGGATTTTCTTTGTATGGAGCGCCGGAGGGTAAACATGCAGAAATGAGTATAGTGTTATTCAAAATAAATTTCTTGGCCATGCCCTAAGTGCATCAATGAAGGATTGGTAGGCACACCAGCAGCTGCCCTTAGTCAATGCACTACTCTTGTGGCCGGGAAAAACTTGTCAGGTGTTGATCTAAAGGGAAAGTAGCGCTCCTTCCTTGACGATAGTGTTTCTTGGTCTACGAAATATTGACCTATCCTGTGCTGTTGCAATTTGTCAATATCTGTTTGTTTGTCTCTAATCTATTTACTTTTGCACATTTAATCAAGCCACGACATCAGAATAAAATTGAGAAAGGAAATGGTGAATATGTCAAAGCGATAACCACCCGACCATAGAGCAAACAACAGCCGAAGGCAACCAATGGGTCTTCAATGTAGCGAGAATTCCCGCACCCGTAGGTGTCCTTCAGCTGGCTTCTAAAATATGCATAATAGTACAGTGATAATGGACGTCATACTAAACTCCGAATTATACACAAGAAACTAAAATTTAAAATCATACAAGACTAACAAAGGCCAGAGGCTCCTGACTTGGGACAGGCGCAAAATTGCGGCGGGGTTAAACATGTTTATGAGATCTCAACCCTCCTTCTATACCTCTAGCCAATGTAGAAAAGTAAAAGAATAACAATACGCACATTAAAATTCAGTTCAAGAGAAGTCCGAGTCCGATGTCAAAAGATGTAACAAAAGAAAATAAATAAAATGACAATTATACATAAATAACAACAGACTACTAGCAGTTAACTGACATGCCAGCTCCAGACCTCAATTAAACTGATTGAAAGATTATGTCTTCATCATATGAATATCAGGTACAATCCCTCCCGTTAGGGGTTTAGTATCATACTATCATAAAATATATGAGAAGAACATAACCCGTGTCATGCCAACAACTGTTTTTTTTTAGAAATAAATGTGTTTAGTTCCGATACAAAGACCCTATCAGTGAATCAATGTTAAAGCCAAAATATGCAATCTTTAATGACCTGACAACAGTATCGTAACTATATCCCCTTTTAATAAGTCTATTTAAAGGTTTTGTTAGTTTCTGAGGAGAATACTGACATTTTTGTGCTTTATAAAGAATATTTCCATAAAATTTTGGATGAGAAATACCTGAACGTATAAGATGTCTGCATGTTGAGTTATATTTACGAATTATTTCCTTTTACCGGTGATAAAATTTAGTAAATGTTTTGACCAGTTTGTGATATCGAAAACCCTGGTGTAATAATTTTTCAGTAATACATAAATTTCTCTCGCTAAAATCTAATACGTTGTTACATACACGAGCGAATCGTACAAGTTGAGATATATAAACACCATAAGATGGTGACAAGGGAACGTCACCATCTAAAAATGGATAATTAACAATAGGAAATGAAAAATCATCTCTTTTATCATAAATTTTTGTATTAAGCTTCCCGTTTATGATATAGATATCAAGATCGAGGAAAGGGCAGTGGTCATTGTTATCATTAGCTTTATTTAAAGTAAGTTCTACAGGATAAATTTCTTTAGTATACATACTGAAGTCGTCATTATTGAGAGCCAATATATCATCCAAATATCTAAAAGTATTGTTAAATTTTTGTATCAAATGTTGTTTTGATGGGTCTTTGCTAATTTTAGTCATAAATTGTAACTCTTAACAATACAAAAACAGGTCCGCAATAAGTGGTGCACAGTTAGTCCCCATTGGAATTCCAATAACTTGACGATATACGGAATCTCCAAAGCGAACAAAAATGTTATCAAGTAAAAATTCAAGTGCATAAATAGTATCAAAGCATGTCCAATTGACATAGTTCTTTTGTTTATTGCTACTAAAAATGATCTAAAAGAGTTTGAACATATGTACTCGCATTCCGACTTTTTAAATGCCCAGTTAATTAGGGATGTGAATTTTTTCTTAATAAGAATATGAGGCAAAGTGGTATATAGGGTAGAAAAATCAAAACTTTGAACAGATTCAAAATCACCAATATATGCATGCAATTTATCAAGTACTTCCAACGAGTTTTTGACACTCCAAAAGTAATTAATTCCACTATTTTCAAAGGCCTTATTTGAACAATTTATTATCAGGTTTTTTATTGTACCAAGTGTACTAGTAAGTAAAACAGACAATTTAGTAGTTGAACAATGGCTAGAAGATGAAATAAATCTATATTTGTAAGGTTTTTTGTGCAGCTTCGGAAGCCAGTACATAGTTGGGACTTTCATTGTGTTTTGTTCTGCTTGTAAAGAAGTAGCTAAAAGTTTATGTTTGTTACAGATGTCGTTTTCTGAAAATGAAGTCAGTTGGAATGTTGGTGAATTCGTGATTTCCTTTTGCAGAACCTCTATATAAGATTTACGTCAAACAATAATGATATTATTAGCAGCTTTATCAGCCGGGACAAAAATAAATGCCTTGGCTAGTTCTGTTAGTTTTTTTTTGATACGCAAAATAGGGTTTTTATAGTTTTTGTTGAGAGTAAAATGTTAACACTCATTCTGGCATCATCCATTCCAATAGCCTTCTGACGGTCATTTTCGGGTATGCCAGGTTAACGCCCCATTCAATTTTTTCAATTTCTTTTGTGTTTTTCTTACCAACGGTGTGTTTCTGAACGTTAGTGAAAAAAAACCAACAATTTTGTTTTAAAAGTACAGGTACAGAAGGTGAAACACCAATAACACGTGAAAAGCTACAATGGCGCGAAACCAATCATCCAGGAAAAAAGTAAGACTGCTAAAAATTACAGGTTAAACTAAGGATTATATTAATGTTTTTAAAAAAAAATTGCAGAAACAAAAAAAAACAAAAAATTAAAAAAAAGTGTTGCTAAACGTTTTTGGCTCAGTATATATTGTTATAGTTTTTGAATCTTTTATTTGCGTTTTTCAGGCTGTAGAAAGTTAAGCCTTCAAAAGTCAACATAATCATTGACTTTATACAGAAAATTTGCCCTTATAAAACATTGATTATTTCACAAAAAATACGCGACAAGAAAGTAAAATCATTTCTTAAAACACTGCAAAAAAAATCATTCTGATTGATGCAGTGGTATTGTTATAAATTGCGCTGGAGTGAACAGTGGTACAGCAAACGTCGAATTCCCTTACACAATGTTATCACACACTATAATACATTTGTGATAGCTCATACATATATGAATAACCATAGTTGTTACGGATGTTAAAATACTAGGTCAATAATACATTTCAGAATACATTTTCATTGAGCTCTATTTCTTAAACATATTATCAACATTTGACCATTTTTTCTTTTATTTTTATTGCTTTCTTGGTCGAGCACAAACTCATATATACCATGTTAATCCCATAGTAATATGTACATAAGTAAACATATCTGTTCAATATCAGAAAACATATATTAAGAATATCTTTAAATACATGATTTTTAACACACAATATAACACTTGTTGATGTTAAACGTATGTTATTTAACGGAATTTGACGAGACTGTCGTCAAAGTGAGAGGGTAAGGGCTATAAAACCAGGTTTAATCCACCATTTTCTACATTTAAAAATGCCTGTACCAAGGCAGGAAAATGACAGTTTTTGTCCATTCGTTTTTGATGTGTTTTGTTGTTATGGCACCCTCAACGGAGTTGGGGTGACATATTTTTATTCTACGTTTCTTTTTGTTTTTATTATGGCACCCTCAACGGAGTTGATGTTATATTTGTTATTCTCGTGGTGTATTGTCTGTTGCTTGGTCCGTTTCTGTGTGCTGTTGCGTTTCGGTGTTGTGTCGTTGTTCTCCTCTTATATTTAATGCGTTTCCCTCGGTTTTGGTTTGTTGCCCCGATTTTGTTTTTTGTCCATGGATTTATGAGTTTTGAACAGCGGTATACTACTGTTGCCTTTATTTATTGTTATTCTACGTTTCTTTTTTTTCTTTTTTATTATTATTTTTCTTCCACTATTTTCGTCCGGAGCAGTTCTTGGAATAGAATGACCAAAGTTGATGGAACTATGGTATAATGTTGACCACCATGTGAACTCGTACCTCTGACTTTGGAATGGTCAAGATGGCTGCCGTTGCCATGGAAACGGGTTAAATGTGAAAATTTTCAAAATTTTCAAAATGCTTCAATCTTTCTAAAACTTTACTAAAATGGTAAATGGCATGTGCTGATGTGCTCTTTGACTTTGGAATTTCAAAAATGGCTAACGTTGTCCTGGCAATTGGGGAAGGGTGTCATCCGTTATTGCTGGCAATTACAAATCTAGTTTTTATTATTATTTTTCTTCCACTATTTTTTGTCTGTAGCAGTTCTCGAAATTGAATTGACCACAGTTGATGGAACTATGCTATAATGTTGACCACCATGTGAAGTTGTCCCTCTGACTTTGGAATGTGCAAGATGGTCGTAGCTTTCATGGAAACAGCAAAAATCCGAAAAAATTTAAAGTGTTCCAAATTGAAAAAAAATCCACAGGAATGGTAACTAGCATGTTTAGATGCCCATTTTACTTTGGAATTTTAAAATGGCTACCGTTACTCTGACAATGGGGGGAAGTGTGCCATCCGTTATTGCTAGCAATTACAAATCTAGTTTGATTTTGCCATGTGGTTATTGACTTTCCTATTAGATTTTCCTCAAAGTTCAGTATTTTTGTGGTTTAACTTTTTACATATCTTTAAAAAAAATATTAAGCCAGAATGTTCAAACATATCTACATTAAAAAAGAGATTTATACATGTTTCTTCCGTTTCTGTACAAAAAGCGAACACTTCTGTTTTACTATAGTTACACTTCATAAGTAAAGTATTTGTTCCTAGAATTCTAAGGAGTAATGTGTTTTAAATGCCCTTAATGTGGGATGTTCGAAAATAAGTATAGATAGGCTAAAAAAATCCATTCTTCGGCCACTACATATAATCCAAACTTTAATAAATTATCTTCCAAGAACTATACATTCTGATTCAGATCTCATTACTTTTAATATATTCAGTCTTTACGCATATATCTCTTATGCCTTAGTAATTACAGTCGTAAAATATTGGTAAGAAAATACGGAAAACGTCATTGAAAACAGATTAACAATATAAGAATTTATCCTTGCAACTCATAAAAAAAACAAATGTTTTTACTTTGACGGCATATACTATCATCAGAAAAAAGATACAGCTATGGGTACTTATATGGCGCCTTAATATGCCACTTTGGTACATGGATATTTGGAACAATGGTTCTGCGAAAAAATTAATCATAAATACGGAAATGAGTTTGTCATTTACCTACGTCAAAACTGGAAATAATTTCTTGACAATTGTTTCATTATTTGGAAAACGGATACATCTGTCTCAAATTTCAATTTGATTAAAATTATTTAAATCCACATATTCGTATCACTAGGAACATAAATTTCAAGAAAATGCCCTTTTGGGGTATTTTAGTAATTATAAAGAAAGAAAATAAATTGTCACAGTTATCTTCTCTAAAGACACCGATACAAATATGTATGTATATCTCCATCTAAAACATGTAAAATTAAATATACCCTTTAAATCTAGCGTTAAGAACAAATACCATTACTAGTACAGACACATTGCGCAAGATTGGAAGCATTAAAAGTGTATTAAAAAGCAACAATATCCGGAACTAGTAATGAATTACGGAATTCGCACCAACAAAAGGGCCAATTATAACAGAATCATGGCGATCCGAAACAACGAAGCATCCTCGAAAAAAACACCTAAATTATCCCGTTTTTCAAAACCAAAAGTGATGAATCGAGACCGTCACTATCTTTTATCTATTTTCTAATATATATTTATAAATAGATCAGATTGACAATTCTACGCTCTTTTATGATAAATGAAATGATTTTAAAAAGTTACATACCTTTCAAAGTCTCATTGTATATCTTTTGTTTTAATTCATTTGTATTTTTGTTTTTTATAAGTTAATGAATTAAAACAAAAGATATAGAATGAGACTTTTTTGATATAATAACAATTTTGTACATTTATCGTTAGTCAATAGGTATCAATTTAAGAACAAGTTTGTATTTTTAAAACTATACCCCAAACAATTAACAAATAATAACTTGAAGATATTTTGATATTAAATGATTTAACATGTTGAAGTAATCTCTAGTAATTTAAAGAGGTTGTTTTTATTGACCTATGTAGTAATTGTGATCCTTTTTGTTTTAGTAATTTTAAGTAAATTTGTAAGTGATACCAAGATTTTTTTTTAAGTATTTCAGAGTATTATTGAAATAAAATTACTAGTCATACAAACTTTTCCCGACTGTGCAACCAACATATATGTCGAAATTTTATAATTAGGAAGCATTTATTATAAAAAAAAAAATTTAACCTCATGCAAGCGAACGATAATATGTAGTGCCTAAGTATACTTAAAAAGACCGTATGGTGATCTTTAGTTGTTAAATTCTGTGTCATTTAAGTCTCTTGTGGAGAGGTGTCTCATTGGCAATCATAACACACCTTGTTTTTTTAAAGTAAGTAATAAGACGTTTTATTTAAGAAGTACAACTAATATGTGTAATTCTTTGAATGTTTTTATTAAATTCAAGTAAATTTGTTCGACTAAATTTCTTTGTTAAAATAAAGGTAAAGGGTTTATCTGTGTAACTTGTAATGTTCATATATAAGTTTCTAATTTAAATTTTGATCTAGACCTTTTTAAACTTATTTGTGTATATTCTTATATAGGAAACACAAATGTATGATTGACTATTTTTTTTTATCTAAAAATAATTATTTTGATTAGGACAAAAATAACGCATAAGATATATTTTAAAAATAAAACCGAAATATACAGTTTATCAATCTCTTTTTTTAAATAAGTCCTTTCATTTTAATTTATTTTCAACAATGCATCCCTTATTTCCGTCAATATGTTTCAAAAACACCTAATTAGAAAATGTCGTTCAATTGGTCAACGATATATGACTATTTGAATTATAAAACGGAGAATGGAAATGGGGAATGTGTCAAAGAAACAACAACCCGACCATAGAGCCGACAACACAGAAGGTCGCCAACAGGTCTTCAATGCAGGGAGAAATCCCGCACCCTGAGGCGTCCTTCAGCTAGCTCCTAAACAAATATTTATACTAGATCAGTGACAATGAACGCCATACTAAACTCCAAATTGTACACAAGAAACTAAAGTTAAAAAATAATACAAGAATAACAAAGGCCAGAGGCTCCTGACTTGGGACAGGCGCAAAATTGCGGCGGGGTTATTTATTTGAGTATTCATTTTCAATTTCGACTGAACTGTCTGTACTTGACTTTGCAATAATGGCAGATTTGATAGAAATACATGTGACGTTACGCACGATACTGGTGTCAACAAACGTAACGTCGAATTACGAAATTTCTACATGGAAAAATGAAACGTGTGCAGTGTATGTAAAAATCGTTTTGTTTAAAACACAATGTAAAAAGACATATAAAGAGAACGTAATGAACAATTTTTAGTTTGTAAGGTTTAATCAGTTGACCTAAACTAAGGTATATTACAAACATGTACATCTAGAAAAAAATAAACAGCTTCTTAACTTCCTTTAAAATCTAATTCTAATAGAAGTAATTTGTCTATTTTTTCAGGATCTTAATGCAGTTTTGTAACAGACAGTGGTATCTCATGTTACATGTGACCAGTATTATAAAATAATTTCACTGGATTGAGCTCTCTGTCGTAGTGTACTTTTAAGGTTCTTTGCACTGAGTTCAATTTGTTGATATGCATTTTAATACCATCTGTATAATTATTTTAAGATTTAAAAACAGACCATCTATATCTTCCTGTCCATAAAATGAAAAGGTAAGATGAGGAAACATTTTGCAATATCTATCACAACTGTCAGCACATGGTACTACTGAATCAATACATGTTTTCTCAATTTTAACGGAAATTAAAAGATTTAATATTCACTTGAACCTAACATTCTTAAAATTGAGAATGAAAATGGGAAATGTGTGAGAGAGACAGTTACCTGTCAAAAGAGCAGAAAGCAGTCGAACGCCACCAATGGTTTTCAACCAGGCGAAAAAATCCATAACTCGGAGGCGGGCTTCATCTGGCCGCTTAACACACATATGTACTTGTTCAAATGCCAAAATATTAAAAAAAAACTTACTATTCAAAAAATACAAGACTAACAAAGACAGAGATTCATGACTGGGAACAAGCATACTGACCTGCTAGCTCAAGACCTCAATTAAACTGATTGAAAGAGGATGTCTTCTTAATATAAAAATCCAGGATACTCGCTCCCATTTGAAGTAAGTATTATGCCAGCACAAAATATATGAGAATATACCTGGTCTAAATTGATCTGCTAGACAGCCAATAAAAAAAGAATAATTTAAAACACACAAATGCTTATTTCAGTACATGTATGATGTAAGGTTTTTAAATTTGTACTACCTACTTGAAATGAACTCTTCATAGATATCAGGATTAAGTTTTGTATTTACTACAAAGGCACATTTCGTCTACAAAAGACTAATCAGTGACGCTGAAATTAAAAAAAAGTTATAAAAGCCAAATAAAGTATGACGTTAAAGAGCGTTGAGGTCAGCTCAGGTAATCTTTTCGTGAGGTAGAAAAGCTTTAGTTTTTCAAAAAAGTTTTGTAAACAGTTGATTTATAAATATGACCATATCAATGATAATTCATGTCAACACAGAAGTGTGAGACTGGTGATACCCTGGGGGAAATTAAAACTCCACCAGCAGTGTCATCGATCATGTGGTTGTTAATAAACTCATAATAAGAGTACGAAGAACAAATTGTCTTTAACTTATAGAAAATATTTGTGTAAAAGGACGAGACTCACAAAGCCTATAACTGACTTCTAGAATTGAATTGCGTTATTTACTTATTTTATAAGTCCATTTTTTAAACATGATATGAAAAATGCACGCTTCTATTTTCATCATCACTTTCCATTAAGATTCATTTATAACTTTATTCTTAAACAAATATGTTTTGACATAATTGATCATGCAACAAATACTATAGTCATGGTGTTAAATTTGTATTCTTCATATTACTTTTCTCTCTCATCGAAATCTATAATCATTGATTAAATAAATAAAATTTATATTTGAAAAACAAAATCTTTCAAATAATTTAAGCCAGTTCTAGGAACATGTGCAAAATCTCTTGATTTACAATACAATTTTAGTTTATGCTCCTTCTGTGTATGTATAAGTTCCCCTTGCCCTTAAAAAAGCCTATACAAATTTGTAGGCAGTGGAAATTCAAGATGGCCAACACAACTAGACACAGTTTCAAATAAAACTATGAGATATGAATAAACAAAACTGTCCCCATGTCTTGCATATACTTAAACACAATGTATCTCGGATTATCCTACATTTAGTTTTTGCTATTTTGAATACCACGCAGGTTCTGAAATCAGATAAGACTACAATAGTGGAACATAAAGCCATAATTGAAACATACAGGTTCTCAAAACTAGATCGCACAATAAAATCAAAATTGTGCGTCTATGATATTTCTCTACTAATGTTATGTTCTGGTGTTTTCTGATGTGTATCCCAAAAGAAACATTGTCACCTTTCACATTGGCTGTATTTGACAAAAACTATTAGAATTACGGGTTCTAAATGCTCTTCAGCTCATGTTCTTCATAAAACTAAGAATGATCCAGTAATTGTAAGTACTATTAAGTAAATCTGTAAGTTATATATTTACTCAAAATGAGTAAAGATTAATTATATATTTTTTTTTAAAGTGCACCATTTTACCAGGAATAACTCATGCAATTAAAATGATTGCAAATGTAAGACTGCTGATTTCCGTATATATTTAAATAATCCACATGCACATACTTAATGCTTTGGGAAATAGGCGGGACAGTCGAATGTACAAAAAACACACAGGTCAGTCACCATGTGGTGAAAAGGGGGATTGCATTTTGTTCACCTGCAGATCGCTGAATAAATTGTATCATTTTTTTATAATAACTCATTCTCTTAGAAATATCTAAAGACTGAGTATATTGAAAATTATTTTACAAATAATTAGTGAACATTCATCCTTTCCATTATTGTAAGTTTATTGTTCAACATTATTCGATGAAACATAAATCTATAACCTGATAGCATATAATAAACACATGCTGTTGTCCTGCTGAAATTATACCAACAATTACATTGTATCTCTGATGAGATATTGTGCCCAATGCAAAAATTTACATGTTTAATAACATAAAGACGAAGGTCTCATCATGGTATTTTGAAATAGAGTACCGTTTTATATCTCATTAGTTCCCGTGAACTAGTTTTTCGTGATTTAAGGGGGGAAAATCCACATTTGTAATGCAAGTAATATATTTCTTTTTAAAGTGCTATATATAAAGAATGTCTCTGTACAGACAGTTACAAAACATTATATCTGCATTTTTAACTAAAAAGAAAATACGGGTTTATTCAAATAATTTTTTGAAATAAAATTTGAATTTTAAAACATTGTTTGAAAGACTATTCATTTGTTTTTTTTTTAATCTAAGAAACCTCATCAAAATTGAACTGATTTTATGCTACAATCATTGAAAGTAATATATCCTTTATAATTGTTTTTCAATTTCCTTGTTGGCCGATATTATTGATATCTAACGCATGCGCGTCTAGGGAGGGGCAATTTTTTGAACATATTATGTTTGATGGTAATTAAAAAGTAACGTTAGATTTAACAGAACTGTTGACATTATATTCAGTTTTCCTTTTGTATCATATTGCATTGCGTTCTTATTTGGAAAGGTAAGTTTATTTTGTTTATTCAAATCAATGTTAAGGATAGTAATGATTATGAAACAGAATTATTTAACTTGATCATATCAACACTTTCAGTGTTTGGAATGCCCACAATTCAATTAATTAATAATTTAAAATAGTTGATATAACATTGGGAATAAAATGGGGAGTATGTCAAAGAGACAACTACCACACCCTAAAACAGACAATATAGATTGTCGGGTTTCATTAAATTTGATGTTGTAAAAATCAAGCACGAGCCACAATGTGAATTTTGTTGGCAATCAGGCGAAGCGGACAAGCAAAGATGTTTCACGTTGTGTCGAGCGGTTGATAGTTAACGGTATCTTTACGAAGAAAATCGTAAAATATGTTAATCGTTCTACTTTTTGTCTTCTTTTATGAGCCTTCACAGACGATTGTAAGTTTGATAATGTCTCCTGACAGATTGTGCCGTCGCTGATAAAGTCCTGATGACTATAGTGCCGTCGCTGTCAACGGCTTTTAAACACTGATGTCACTGATAACCCTTAGTGTATTCGCTGTCAACGGCTATATAAACACTTTGCTGTCACTGATAACGCCAGTTCACACATTGTACCGTCGCATTTATCTTCTCCTCAAGTTTTGCGACGTCGATGATATTGCCTGATCACGTCTTAACTCAGTGATATCTGAAAATCGCCTGAACAGGGTGAATAAGATGAAAGGAAGGACAATATCTCATCAAGGTGGGAATGGCGTAATCGATATCTGAGCAACATTTGGCGGAATATAACTGATCAATATATAGAGATCTATTTATTTCTCATGATTTACGAAGCTATCTAAATTCGAATAAGATTTTGTTATAGTGAATTTATTGCTTGCAACATTTTTGATCTTTTCCTCACGGCTGTTGTTTGCAAAATAATTAATATCAATTACTCCATTAAAAGTTGCTTTTTTTAAATTAGTAAATGCAATACATTTCGTTTTTCAATACTATTTATTAAAGTATTTTTATGGTCCTATGTCCTTCTTCTTTTCATAAAGCCATTTTTATCATCATGCAGGAAGTAGATTTCATCAATTTATTTTGTTAAAAGTACATTCAAACACCACACTAGAGTTAACATGAAGTTTGCGCTAAAGTCTAACCCGATGTATGGCAAAACAGTTCATGTGTCTGACATTGAAATCTGAGGGATTTTAGTATAATAATTTTTTTTAACCTCAATACATGTACATTGCAGGATTTGTAACAACCACTGACCATCCTAGTTAATATTGCCATTAACGAAGTCTTATTCTAATAAAAATCAACGAATATTATCATAAGCAGTAACTTTCCCGCTTTTTGAAAACAGTCAAGTGTTGAAGTCCTTATAAAAAGAAATGAACACAGATAATGTATCTTATCGGTCGTCCCACTGTCTATATCACTCTGTTCAGCACTTAATATTATTCCGTATCATGTCTTTGTGACGTCAAATACGTTGACCCGGCCTTAATTACTTTGACCCGGACATATCATCTACGTCATAATGTTTTAACCGACGTTAATAACTTTGACCCGAACTTATCAAGTCATCTTCGTGTGCTGGTGAAACAAAGAAAACACTTCTGAAACACGAAAATATAGCCCGATAAATCGATTATCAGATTATCTGCATATTGATATTGTAAAATATCAGCTGCTTGACATTATATGAAGGCTTTTTGATCTCGTTCGCTACGCTCATTTGACAAAAAGCTTCATATTATGTCTCGCAGCTGATTATTTACGATATCAACATGCATATAACCTGATAATCGGTACGAGCAGCTTCAGTTGGTTATTGCTGACATTATCAAATGACCACATATAAGATATTACGCTTTCTTTAGGGTTTTCTGATTTTCATTCTTAATTTTCAAAAGAAAAAACCAACGACAAACATCGCACATTTTAAAATTCTACGTCATTTAGTTACTGGTAGATAATGAACTCATCATCGATACCAGGATTGAAATTTTATATTTTCGCCAGACGCGCATTTCGTCTTCGCAATACTCATCAGTGTCGCTCGAAGCAAAACAATTTAAAAAGGCCAAATAAAGTACAAGGTTGAAAAGCATTGAATACTAAAAATTCCTTAAGGTTTTTTTTCCAAAAAGATAAGGTTATCTATTCCTGAGGTAGAATCGCCTTAGTATTTTAAAGTTCGAAGTTGTGTTAACATTTGATTTATGATAAAGACCATCAAAAGTGCTGACTACTGGAGATATGTCTCATTGGTAGTAAACACACATCTCCTTACACACATAAGTGTGAAGTTATATAAGTATGTCTTCACTTACCCCTTCTTAGAGTAAACTCCTGCAAATCAGCAAATCAGCAAGGAACACAATAAACATGACACAAAGTATCGATCTAAAAGTACTCTCAGCTAATGAAGGCTATTTTAAAACTAATGAGTAATTATTATTACTGTTTCCCAGATTTAGATGTCATTTAAAAAATGCGCTTTTCTTTCGTTGTTAACACAGCCAAATTGTATTACTATACAACTCGATAAAGATACGGACAAATATTATTCTACAACAATATGTTAAAATGAGCACATATGATAGAAAATAAGTATTTCCTAGTATATTGTATAAAGACCCATTAACAGTTTGAGAAAAGTCTGACATTGTGCATGGCTAAAATTTAATTGCCGACAGGTTATAAGAACATAAGTGAATATAAATGTGAAGCAATACATATGTATTAATGTTTTAATTTACTGGATACTTGTTCCATATGTGTTAGAACCGATAAATACAATTTTCAAAAAATCACTACAATACATAATCAATAAAATTTAAGAATATTTGTTTCTTCATCAATAGAGCTTTAACCTGAAACGTATCTTAATCCATGTGCTATATGAACACAACACCGTACAAATATCAAATATTTCGAAGGTATTAAAATGGTCAAATTTCTTTAAAAGAATTTTCGAGTAGATTCATCCAAAACAAGCGAACTTCCTGCTGGATGATCACGATTAACTTGTTACTGTTGACATTTTTTATAACTATTGAGAACGTGTATTGAGAATGAATTCTTGCTGAGGTCAGATTCCAAAATGAAGTCGAATTCATATTCATAAGACAAAAGATATCGGTGAAGTTTGCACTAGCTTAATTTAAATTCTTACCATATGTTACTGATAAAAGACAATTATTATTGATCATTCGTTTTTTTTATTAAGAGAACCAATACTTGTATGTATTTCAGTTACAAGGTTAATATTGAAAAAAAAAATATTAAAAAGACAACTTTATGCAAAAGATATGGACAGCTTGGTGTTCACGTTCCTTCTATGCTTACAAAAGATAGTGACATCCGCAGCTCACAAACAACATGTACATCAAATCAGAGCTGAAGATTTCCTATCAACTACAGATAACAGAACACTACCCTATATTGAAAACAGGAATATTGATACACCATCCCTCGAATTTACGTACAGGCAGTCTCAAACCCGTCAGCATGGACTTGTTAAAGAGTAAGTATTACTTATTATTTGTTTGATAAAAACATTTTGGCACTACTTAAACAATGTGAATAGATTAAATTCAAAACAATAAAATAGAATATTACCTGATTTTTTTTGATAAGTAGATGAGTTGTTTGATTCTTGATATATAGTAGAAAATATGCAACCGACATAAGAAGAACTGTCAAAATATTTATGACGGTTTGTTTAATTCTTTAATGAATATATCTATGTGCACAAACAAGTTTGTCTTGGATGGTAAATACATTAGATTAGATATAGCTTTTCTACCTAGCTGGTTTCAAATTTACCTTATCGAATCAGATTTCCCAGTCCACACATTATGTCTACTCATTTATTTTTTTGTCTTTGAGTTTTAATGTCCCTCCTGTATATTTCGCCCTTTTTTAAAACGTTTTCGAGAGGAAATCCAGTCTTTCCTTAAAATATCTTCATTCCAGTAAAGTACTCATATCTTTTAAAATATGAATATACAGTCATTGAATGGTGAAAACTTCCCACTAACACCATACACCATTACACCATTCACAATACAACATTAAAACATACACCCAGAGCGTTTACACCATACACGTTATACTTTTGCAACATACACCTTACACATACTACCATAATGCAATTTAATTTCAAAGAAAGCGTACAACTACAATATTATCTATTTATTAGAAACAACTAGTTTTATCACAATAATGTAAACTGCAAATCAGTTCTTATCAATACATTTTTTTTTGTATTTTGTTTTCATAACTTTGAATTTCGTTAATCTTTCATTCACACCATTCACGGTCGCACTTAACACCATTACGGCATGCACCGTACACCATTCACATTCTACATGTGCACCATATGTCATACACCAATACACTATACATGTTTTTTTTTAAAAGTTAACACAATCCAATGGCTGTAAATAAAAAGAGAAAACGAATAAAGGAACAATCTCCCCATCCACCCCAAAAAAAATAAATAATATTATTAAATGAATGTTTTGTTTTCAAAACTATGAAAACAAAATACATGAATATTTCTCTCGGTCGATTTATGACTTTTGCACACCGATATTCTTCTGCTGCCTTTATTTATCTATCTATTTAACCAGGTTTTATCATCCATTTCCTACATTAGGAACATCATGTAACAAATCAGCATTATGGCAGCTGTATTACTTAGTTTGATGTGTTTGAGCTTTTGTTTCAATTTGATAATAGATAGATATAGGAAGATGTGGTGTGAGTGCCAATAAGACAACTCTCCATCCAAGTAACAATTTAAAAAGTAAACCATTTTAGGTTAAAGTACGGCCTTCAACACGGAGCCTTGGCTCACACCGAACAACAAGCTATAAAAGGCCCCAAAATTACTAGTGTAAAACCATTCAAACGGGAAAACCAAGGCTCTTTTCATTTTCAATTTTTCTTGGAATTTGTTAAAATCTGGTTTTACTTTTTGAAATTCATAAACCTAGATCAATCTCAAAAATATAATTGCTCAGCTCTTTTCTTTTAATCAATCTTTTCACATATACGGTGGTCAAAATCGTTTTGATACAGATCTCATGTGATATGCTAATTAGTGATTCACTGATATTTACAGAAAAAGATCAGCAACTGAAAAAATTATCAAACAGTGGGTTTCCAGTGTGCCTCGTTTTTCATCAGAGTATGATAGCCGGTAAGTATCACACATGTTTTGATCAAAGCAGATAATGTCTTATTAAAAGATTTAAAGGCAAAAGTCGGATTAAAGTGTCAGTGTGAGGTATCTATTATACTTTGATCTAATTTTCTACTTTAATCTTTTAATGTGTCTTTACAGAGTCCATTAGTAATGATATCTGTCTAAAATTAAACCAAACTTGTAAAATATACAAAAAAATCGTAATGTATTTTAAACAGATGTATCATGTTTAGGAGGGGTATCTGCGAAAAATACCAGTCCAGAGAATGTTAAATTTCGCGAGCCGTCAGGCGAGGAAAATTCGTTCTCATGACTAGTATTTTTGGCAAATACCCCTCAAAAACATGCTGTATCTGTTTAATTACACCGAATGTTAATGTTGAAAAACGCATTGAAAATCGTGACGTTACAAGCGTCCTTTCGGATAGATTATTTTTTGACGAATACCACGGCAGAGAGGGTAAAAAGGCATATCCTTTTGACAAATACACCGGCGGCGTTAAAAAATGAACGATATTCATTTGAAAATAATAAATTGGTAAAAAATACACTCGCAATCAACCAATCAAAATCCAGGATTTTTACATAAGGTGTAATTAATAAAAAAATTCTTGGGCACAAAATATAATTCATAACTTAGGTATTGTCGGGCAACAACTGTTACACACTCTACATGAATGTTGTCTAAAATCTTCAGACAATGGACATAGAGTATTCCTATCCTGTTGATTAATTGACATACACAAATTTAACTGTACCAGGCTTGCAACTGTTTATTTCTATTCGGTGTCATTATAAGAGATTAATAAAAACTATAAATTAACTCCTCCAAATATATATGTCTAAAGATATCTACAAGTCAACTTACGCATTGACATCTCATCAAACACCCAAGTATAAGTGAACATGGTCAATTCATTTTGACAAAAAAAGATATCGTCAAACCGATATATCCCCTCTACCGGAAATGTATGTAAAACATTATTCCTGTAACTGCTCCTCAATTAGTTATATAATAGTGAACGAAGTCCATCCCAGTAGTCAGCACTTCGGTGTTGACATGGATATCAATTATATACTAGTAGTCATTTTAATAAATTTCCTGTTGATAAAACTTAAATGTTTCGATTTTTTTTATCCCAGGAATAGATTACCTTAGCCGTATTTGGAACATTGTGTGGGATACTTTGGGTCCTCATAGCTCTTCAACTCTGTACTTGATTAGCATTTTAACGTTTTTGATGTGAGCTTCACTGATGAGTCTTAAGTAGACGAAACGCGCGTCTGGCGTATTAAATTATTATCCTGGTGCCTTTGATAACTACTAGAGCACTTGCTGTACGAATTTCCATCTTAGTCTTCAATTATTGTTCCAGCATAGTTCCCAGCAGGAACACGAGTCCTTGCTCTACCAAATGATGGATTATTTGGGCACAAGTAAGATCCTTCATTTAGGTCGGATTTTTTTGTACCTGTTGTTCTTCCATTTAACAAATTATAAATATCCAACAAAACTGTCTGTAACTCTGAGAATGTCACAACGGATGTTCCTATAGCAACCTCCAAACTCCTTTTCACAGAATTCACCAGTGATTCGCTAACTCCGTTTCCCAGGGGTGTCTGTCGGTTTGACTCGACCAAGTCCATTCCTTTGTCTTCACCAAATGTCTTAGTTAGCTTCCAGTCCCATTAGTTAACAATCTGTTACAGTTCCGTACCCGTTGCGACAAGTTGTGAACCTTAATCAGATATCATTTTGCTTGGTTATTCGCTTACAGCCACAAACCTTCTTAATATCATAATAAAATTGCTTGAATCATAATCTTCTGTCAAGTCGACATATACTGATCTGCTGGTCAGACAGTTGAACAGATTTCAATAAGCTTTACCATGTGTTTGTTTCTTCACAGTTTCTCGAATTATAAACATATCAACAGCACAATAATAACGCGGGTAAAGGCTGTAGTCTTTCATTTGGCTGTTCTACGGGTTTGTCTCTCTTTCTACAAATCACGCATTGCTTATATTCCTTGTCCTACATATTTAATGCGTTTCCCTCAGTTTTAGTTTGTTACCCCGATTTTGTTTTGTGTCCATGGATTTATGAGTTTTGAACAGCGGTATACTACTGTTGCCTTTCTTTATCTACAATGGCCATACCATCTTGTTTTTTGCTACACATAACCTTATAAATATCACTAAAGAATCCTTTGGTAAACGTTTTTTTTTAAACCAGACATCGTCTGCTTGTTGTACATTTTATGCGAGAATCATACTTGTTTCATGCAATATTTTTCTTAAATTGGAAAATTGATTCAGATCAATGGCATTTAATTTTCGCACTATATCGGTATCCTTTTCTGTAGGATCAAAGAATATTTTAATCTGAGCGTCACTGATGAGTCTTATGTAGACGTAACGCGCATCTGGTGTACTAAATTATAATCATGTTACCTTTGATAACTTTTTACATCACTGAGTCGATGTCACTACTGGTGGACGTTTCTTCCCCGAGGGTATCACAAGCCCAGTAGTCAGCACTTCGGTGTTGACAGAAGTATCAATTATATGGTCCTTTTTTTTAAAATAAATTTTCAGTTATAAAACTATGTGAATTTTTCGTAAAAGTAAGGATTTTCTCATCCAAGGAATAGATCACCTAAGCCGTATTTGGCACTGTTTTATGGAATGTTTGGTCCTCAATGCTCTCCAACTTTGTACTTGTATGGCTTTATAACTGTTTTAATCTTAGCGTCACTGATGAGTCTTATGTAGACGAAACGCGCGTCTGACGTAATAAAATTATAATCCTGGTACCTTTGATAACTATTGTAATTACAACTGCATATGGTAATTGGTGATTCTGCATAATTTTGCCTGATCCGCCATCGTTCAATGGGTAAACATAAAAAATCTGTACCGCTATGTTATTCAGATTCAAAACCTAATGCGTGTGGTGCTGTTCCTCTTGTATTCATACCAGCAGGATTGTGTTCTCTTTGTACCCACAACTTATCCGATGGTTCTGTTTTACTCTGTATTTCTGTTCTTCTGGTTGGTGCAAATGTTCCAAACCCGTAGCTTTCCCTTTGAAGCTGAGTCCTGACTATTGTTTAATCTACAATGTCTATCAACGCGATAATCCATTTACTTGACTATTTTTTTTCTTCGAATTCTTAATATGATTATCCCCATACAACTCTAATAGCGATCTGGACAATTGTAGGTGCTATCCTATTTTTTTCTTTAATGAGATTTGCTTTATATGTCTCCGGATCTGTCTGCAATCGATGTTTGCACCACTAGCAGTTAATTCAATTCCTCCGCCATGTTCATTAGACATGTAATTAATGATTTATAGGCGACTATAAATCATGTATTACATGTCTAATGAACAAGGCGGAGGAATTGAAAACAATCTACATTGGAGTTGAATTTGAGTACCTAATAATGTGGCAGATAATGCACTGGTCCATCATCATTCCTGACCTAGGTTCCTGAAATTTTCCGAGCAATGTTCCTGTTAACAACATCTATAATTTAATCGTGGTATGCATTAGCATAGTTTGTGACTGATCGGTGAATTCGTTTCTCTGTTGACTCTAGGTGATGTATAGCTGCTTCGACATTGTAAACCAAATCTGCCGATGCTTGTATTCATGACGAAGATAAAGTCCAGCATTTCCAATCCTCGTCATAATGAAGCCTCTTTTTATTTTTATCATGTTCAGTTTCCGTTCTTCAGCTTTAGTTTAATGACCATTTCCGACCGGACATTTACCACTCTTACAAATTTCACACTTATTGAGTGAGTGACAGTTGACATTTGAAGAAGAGAGTGTCTTCCTCTTAATTAAACAGTAACCAAATTGATTTTTCATAAATTGAAGATTTCTCGCTTTGTTGGCAGAATGACATAGCAACACTACCTACTGAAATTTCGTCTTTTCCCGTCTGGTCAATTTACATCCTTTTCTTTCACGCTTTTGAAGAATTTAACGATCCTACGAATATCAATCTCAGTAAGTAGTGTTCCCAACTTTTGATCATAGCTGAGTTCACTTCACGTTAGTTCTATATCCATTCTTTTAAGATCGTCACATTATCTACTTTGTTTATGAAACTTGCAAATAACAAATCAAGCGTTGGTTTATGCCCCTTATTTTCAACTAGAAAAACATCAGCAAGCTTTCCTGGCCTTACATACTTAATATCCAACCTTTTAGAGAAGTCGTGGTCGACACCTTATACAGTTAATAGCGCTTATCCCGTTAAACATTGTTTGAGTGAAAAAGAATCCTCTGTCATTGGTAATTGATAATCTGGTTTGAAGCTTTGGTACTCTCTTATATTCCCTCTAAAGACAGGTGCATCACGTTTGTCAACACTCATTTTATCCTTGTAAAAATCTACCACCTTAGGTTTTGAGTCTTGGACCTTTGCTGTTTTGCATCGTTGACCTTGCTTTACAAAGTTCTTGATAAAGATTATCTATATCCGTATTACTTTGACCAAAGTAAATGTATCTTGTTTATGTCCGTTTAATCTTCTGAGTCTAGTGCTGTCAAATAAAAGGCATGGCCTCCTTCCACCTCAGAGTATGCAGATCCTAGATCTTTCATAATTTGTTCAAGTGGTTCCTTTGATTCGTTTTCATGATAACACTTTGGGAATCGATTCAATACCAAATTGTCCTTTTGTGTGTCTTTTCTTTTTCAAAATTTGCTTCCAATCTTGCATTGAAATGTATCACTTGAACATATAACTAATTGCAGGTTTCAACTGATTATTTCCATTCGGTATCATTGTAGTAGATTTATAAAAAAAATATTAATTAACTGTTCTTAATATTAATGTCTAAAGATATCTACAAGTCCACTTCGTCATTGACTTCTCATCAAACACCAAAGTTATAAGTTAACATTATAGCATTGCCGCTGATGTCAGGAAATTGTCACCAATGGGGAAAGAAACGCGAAATCGATGTTGAACATAATATATATATAATTCTGACAGAAAAAAGAGATATCGTCCAACATATATGTTCAGAACATACTAGGCTACTCTGGATTGAACTTAGTAAGACATTTATACATATGTCAAGGAAATTCGTTAAAAAGCTTTTTCAATCCCTAAAGATAAAACAAAAGACACAGACGAAGATGTCGTTTGATTTACAGTGCAAAAATATTCACGAGAGACCGCTGAACAAAGATGTTTACAACTGAAGTTTACCAACCTTATTTCAAAAATGTGCAAACCCCAAACATTATATCATAAAATTCAGAATGGAAATGGGGAATGTGTCAAAGACATAACAACCCGACCATAGGAAAAACAACAGCAGATCTATTTCTGTAATTAATTCTAACGTAACTTATGATTTTATAACCCTGCATACCACCATTCACAATGTGAAAGTATAATTGTTTTGTATAGACATTGATCGACAAAATTTCTTATTTGTGACGTTTGTATTTTCTGACGCCCAACACGCGGAAAGTGTATTTTAATTTGATAGAAGCTTATTGTGTTTTTTGTATATGTTTATTTTTCTTGAGATTGTAACACAGAGAGGATTGCTGTCACTATATTTTGACTATTTTACCGATTATAAAATTTATAATTAAAATTGGAATGTGTCAAAGAGACAACAAATCGACCATAGAACAGACAACAGTAGAATGTCACCAATAGGTTATGTCTATTTTCTTCACGCATCGTTGTAAAAATAACGGAATTTAATGCGACTATCATAAAAGTGAGAGGTTTAGCGCTATAATACCAATCCACCATTTTCTACATTTGAAAATGCTTGTAACAAGTCAGGAATATGACAGTTCCTTTGATGTGTTTTATCCTTTGATTTTGGCATTTGATTAGGGACTTTCCGTTTTGAATTTACTTCGGAGTTTAGTATTTTTGTGATTTTACTTTTTTTAACCTTTTACTAGAAATATATCTATTATTGTAATTTGGGATGTATTATATATCAAAAAGGGTTAGAAAATTAAAGAAATTAATAAATCTGTTCTTCTGATTAATGGTGAATTATAAGGTAGTTCTTCCTGCATGAGGAGAAAAAATCACACTTCGTCAAACCGTATTGAATTCTGAATAAATGAGGGGCGAAAGATATCAGAGGGACAATCAAATTCATAGATCGAAAAAAAAATTCACACCGCCATGGCTAACAACGAAAAAGCCCGACAAACAATTGTAGAAAACTAAAGACTAAGCAACACAAACCTCACCACACAAATGGGGGTGATATCAGGTGCTTCATTCATTCAAAATGACAACATTCAGAATTAACATTGACTTAAAGAGCAAAAGACAAGACTTTTTGAATTCTCTAAATGAGTAATACACGAGTTCAAGAAAAATAGGGCCATCATTTTAATGTTATAATTAACTCTGCCATCAAAGCGGGAGGTTTGGCATGCCACAAAACCAGGTTCAACCCACCATTTTTTCATAAAACGCCCTGTACCAAGTCAGGAAAATGGCAATTACATTATAATTCGTTTCTGTGTGTTACGTTACGGTGTTGTGTCTCTGTTGTGTCGTAGTTCTTTTATATTTGATACGTTTCCCTCAGTTTTAGTTTGTTACCCGGATTTGTTTTTTCTCTCTATCGATTTATGAATTTTGAACAGCGGTATACTACTGTTGCCTTTATTTACATTTTAAACACACATGTACTGATCATGAGGTAATCCAACCTTATTAAAGTGCTTCTTGTATTCCATGTCTTTAATTTTGAAATGAAAAACAAATGTGTAAAGTTTTAATTTGAAAAAACTTTGTAACACATTTTTTTTTATAAAATTATTTCAAGGATTGCTTCAATTTTACTCTCTGCTATATTTTGATACAAAAATAAGTTTAGGTTTGTTAAGAAATGGTCGAGTAGGATTCAAACTTGGTCGAGTATTGTTGAAATAAGGCCGAGCATGGTTCTGACGCGTATAATAAGATTGTACTGGTCGAGTATAGGTCAAGTACAAGTTAACACTGTCAAGTATGGTTTAGACTACAGTCGAGTATTATCAAGTAAATTTCAAATCAATTTAGTACAGCTATAGACCATTTCAGACTTTACTAGTTTTATTGTATGTTGTTATTGCATAAGAGACAATCCGATATTTATAACATTTCAAGAAAATCAAATGATCTGAAAAAGATAGTTTGCTGCACTAATGATTTTACAATATAATAATAATAATAATAATAATAATAATAATAATGATAATAATAATAATAATAATAATAATAATAATAATAATAATAATAATAATAATAATAATAATAATAATAATAATAATAATAATAATAATAATAATAATAATATTACAATAAAAGCCATTGCATGAGGCCAATAACGAATATATCGACCAATATGCTAACGACCCCGGACTCTGTCCTTATTCAAAATACTTCTTTGGGGCGATGTATCCTGGTACCGACCTCACATAAAGGCTAAAATTGTATAGTGTGATATATTTTATTTCAGTTATCTAGCAAGCAAAGTTATAGGTAAACCTATAGTTTACCCAAAATATGGTGATGTTCCTGGAACATGGGCACAACGAACAAGAGATGCCAAACAGTTTATTGAGGTATGACAAAATCTGACAGCTTTAAAAGAAAAAAATAAACTTCAGTATTTACTAAAAACTCTTTTTTTTTATGATTGTAGTGTTATACAAAAGATAAAACATAACATATTCACAAGTGTGAGTAAGAGTGGATCAAACTGTAAATTCCATACTATTATTCAGAGCTTCGCATGTGAGAGATATATTTTTATTGAAAAATGATAAGTTGTATACAATTTATAGATGTGGTATAATGGTCAATGTTAAAGCTCTCCGCAATGCACCATATCAAGAAAAAGTTAACAAATATAGGTCACCGAACGACCACCCACCATCAGCAAACCCTTACCCCCATAGTCAGTTATAATAAGCCAAAAAAAAAAAAAAGAAAAAAAAATTTCCAACGCAAAAATTAAGTGCCCAATTTATACAGAAAGAAATGAAGGAAAGAATAAAAAGTTCATATGTTCATGTTCTACTTGAATGATTCTTAGGGTTCCTAAACAAAAATATTGACTTTGTTTTTTTGCTGATATTATTTTTTAAATTGCAAGCCACAGGTCTGCGTTTAAATGTTTATATTCTCTTTTAGGTGGAATTTAAACATGCAATCTATATACAAAAAATCGATATATATGAAACCTTCCATGCAGGGGGTGTAAAAAAAATTTCTGCTAAGAAATCAAACACACAAAATACGTATGAAGTTATATGGCAGACCAAATCAGTTACTGACTTGAAAAGCAGCAGAATTTTTTCACCTAACTTTAAGGTAGTATTTTTATATTTTTTAAATGTTCATTTAATAATGTGTCAGAATTTTTCATATCAGGTCATTTTTAAGATTTACTAGGTTTAATTCATTTTTAGAAAAAAAGAACATTACTAGTTTAATCTAATCCAAAAAAAAATTTGAACAACAAACATGTGCTTCTTTATGCAATAGTTTTCGCACAATGAATTGGGAACTAATCCAGTATAAAAGGTCAAGTACACATAACTGTGTCAATGTTTTTAAATATGAAAAAAATAATACAAATCTGGAAGGCAAATTGATGTTCCGTAAACACGTGATTTATACCATGGAATTTTGTTCTTAATATGTATTTCTGTATTTCAAATAATGTATATGTTAAATATAATTGATACTTTACTAATTTAGTACATTTTACTGAGCTTTTTTTCCCTGGAAATTCAGAAACTAATAACAGGGATTCTCGAGAAATTGCTGTAATCAGAGGCAATGGTTAAACAGCAGATATGTATATAAAATATATTTACTTGGATGAAAAAATAAATAATTTAATGATCTACAAGAATTATATTTTGTATGGAAACAATATTTTTCCGCAACATAATTACGATGGGGCAGAGGGTATCTTTCTGCTAATAAATATGAAATTGATAACTAGAATTTTACAATCGTCCCGTTTGTCATAGATGTAAGTGTGAAGTTGTATTCTGTGTCAATATTGAGAAACAGATCAAGGTATGAAGCAGTATTATAGTGTTATTAACTGGCTGTTTCTGTATTGGCACTGGTATAGATTCAAGGTTTGCTGTATTGGCCTCGAGACCCGTAGGGTCGAGGGCCAATACAGCTGACCGAGAATCTAAACCAGTGCCAATACAGAAACAGCCAGTTCATAACACTTTTATTAAATGATTATAAGAAAATTAAAAACCGGAAGTGAACGTCCCGTATTAGCCAATGGGCCAATACGGCTTTTCCCCCGCTTTTTTCTGTATTTGCCTTGTTTTTTCCGTTTCAGAACTTTAAGACGAAACAAAACATTGCACATCATTTAACCTGTTTATTTTATGATTTTAATTTAAAAAAATAATATACAAATGTTTTTATGCATAACGATACTTCCTTAGTTAAGTAATGGCGTAAGAAAATTGAAAACCGGAAGTGAACGTCCTGTATTAGCCCTAGGGCAAATACTGCTTTTTTCCCGCTTTTTTCTGTATTGGCCTTGTTTTTTCCCGTATTGGCCCTGTTCGAAGAGCAATATTAAATATTGATTTATATCGACAGTGGGACGTTTTCAGTATTGCACATGCTGATTTATCCGTATTAGGGCTTATTTGCTCATATCATTTAATAATTCTAGTTACAGAAGTGTCCTTCATTTCAAGTTCAGTGAGATATATGAGATGTTATTATTTGCTGAAATATGGATTATATATCATATAAAGCTATATATTATTCTTCATATACATGTATATACAATTCATTTCATTTATATTGCCCCGCCAGAGCGGTTAAGACCATTTACTTTTACTTTCATCCGTCATTCCGTCATTCCTTCATTCCGCAATGACCAATTGTACGGATTTTATTTCTAAACGCCTATAAATTTTGAACTGACTTTGAGTATGTTAGTCTACTGAAGTGAGTTACAGATCGAGTTAACAATATGTTCATCTCCGCTAATATGTGCCGTTGAACGGTCTTTAAACTATTTGAACTGTTTGTGCAAGCAATAGTTTTACATTTGACTTTTTCTCAAATGTTTACTCCTTAAATGGATTGAAGTTTTTTTGCGGGCTGAGCCATTTGTGCTGTGTAAACATATTTAGTTTTGGAAAAAAAACAAAAAAAAAACAAACACATAAGGCATGCATGTGTCGTATAATTTTTATCTTTTATGATTAGTGTCCAGATTTAAATCCAAAATGCTAATGAGGAATTAAAAAGAGGCGCACTATACCAAAGTAAGGCCGTGTTCACATTGAGTAATTTTGAACAAATCAGTTTTACATTCCCATTGATTTAAAAATCAATGTTCACATGTAGTTTCAATAAAATATTCGACATCATGCAGTTGATAGTCAATGAATATTCATATATTGAATAAGGGTTGTTAATAAGACTAGGTTTAAATAATCCATCATTTTCTACCATAGAAAATGCCTGTACGAAGTCAGGAATATAACACTTGTTATCTATTCGTTTGATGTGTTTCTGCTTTTGATTTTGCAATTTGAAAATTTCCGCCTTGCATTTTCTTCGGAGTTCAGTATCTTAATGATTTACCTTTTAGATAATATGATACAAAATCAAAATACTAACCTATAAAGTGTGCATATAGTATATTGATAAGGAAAAATATCTATAAGAAGAGAAGGATACCTTGATAATTCATTGTCAGCGTTATTGATGAAAGGCTATTTAAATTCTTTTTTTCTGTGATGCCTTCCTATATGTACGATGTCATTTCGTGGAAACCATTTTTATCTGTCTGGACTTTAAAAGTGAACTTTTCAGGGTACTTTAAGGCCCAATTTCAGCATAAAATCTTTATTAATGGCTAGCAATTTCAAAGTCTCACATTTCGTTTCTTTATTGATTCAAAATACTGCTAGAAATATAAAAAAAAAGAAATGATAAAATCAGATATAATTCCATTTGAGTTGGGTATATATTAATTTTGTTTTCAAAAAGGTTTCCAAGATTTTCCAAGAAACGTCACTTTCGACAAAGATTGATATGTACAAACCAAAGAAAGAATATATATTTGACATTAAACCTTGAAAGGTGACAAAAACTTCCAAATGTGTCTTGAATTCTTCAGAGACTTTGAAGGTTTTGATTGATAATTGACGTGGATTTTTCTGTACAAACTTGCGACAGGTTATGAAATAGTAAATTTTTATTGGACTAGACATTGAATAGAAATGTATAACAACACTACGGAACTCTTAGTTTAGATATAGATTAAAACGGAGGCAGGCCAGACATGACCAATTGAGAGCAGTTATCTGCAAGCGTTTGTATTAGTTTCGACTTTCAGAACAACTTTAAACGTGTATTGAAATCACATCATTGTCATTCATATTTTGAATATATATTTTCGACCTTAAACTTTGAATGTATGATAAAAAATTCAGAATCTGTATGTTCTTGATTTACCAGAGACTAACATTTCCATGCAAGGTTTTGAGGATTGACGTGGATTGTACTGTATCAAAATCCTGGGTAGAAATTGATGCAATAAAAATTACTGGAAAAAAGCATATTTCTTTACCTTCAAGTAAGCTTAAAAGAATTGGACAGTGGGTTTCAAAAGTCAAATCATACTCCTCTCAGTACAGCGATAAAAAGTAAGCACCTTAGTCCAATGTTCATCTTTCAGAGTCATTATTTGATAGCTTTTAATATTTCCATTTGTTTGATTAATAATTAGAGATTATTCTTTATTATGTAAGACACTTTTTTGTGCACCCGATAATTCGAGTCTATTATCCTTTTCTTCATTGTTAATTTTCTTATTCTAAAACTATTTTTTATCTAGCAAATAATTTAAACTTGATAGGAAATAATATATCTTTCACAAAATTTATGACAGCTATGTATCTATAATATTAAAGTGCAAAGTATGTCACTGTGATTAGGAAACATCTTTGAAAAGGCGAGGAAATGATAAAAATTTGATGATCCTGCTATATCCTAGTCTTCGATTCATCGAAAGTTAGTGTATAAATTTGGGCCAAAAAAGACAATACATTGCTAAACATCACAATGTGTTGATAATTATAAAAAGACGAGTAATACCTTGAATGGTCATGAAGTAAACATCGACAAAAAAGAAGTTGTGTTTTGTATTTATCTATTCACTGGTCGCAAAACAATTGTGACGTATTTTTTAAATTTTTTAAATTTTGTCAAAATGTTCTTAGCATTTAATAAAAAAGACAAATCATGCTGTAAGAGTCACTTTAATGACGTACAATACAAATTGTGTCATCAATATACAGTGTAATAGTAATTTTTAATTCAGATGGTCTGCATCTAAAGTCATAGGACCACCTAATGTGTATACAAGATATGGTGACATTCCTGAAGCATGGGCTCAGAAGACTAGAAATGCCAACCAATATATTACGGTAGATATTTTTTTACTGTAAATATTTCGATTGCACTATACAACGCATTGTGATGACCAATACTCATATTAACAATTATTCTGTATAATTCTTATTTCGATTTACACATTTATTTCGGTCTCTTGTGGATAGTTGTCTCATCCCCACATCTTCTTTAATATGTATATAGCCAGACCATACGAATAAAAAGAATTTGCTCCTCCAACGATGTTGCAAAAAAAAAAAACGACTACAAGAACTTCGTGGTCGCCTAAAACATCGGGGCTACAAAAGAAACGACATTGACAAAGATTTTTCTCGTGCTAACAACATCAACCGAGATGAACTTTTACAATATAAAGCCAAAAAGGTCAACAGGATGGTGCCTTTTGTGTTGACTGACCATCCACGAAAATTGGAAAGAAATCGAAAAACATCCTTAAATATCCAAGATCTTTCCCGAGCCACCTGTACTGGCTTTTCGTTTGCCCAAAATCCTTAAAGACTTGTTGGTGAGAGCTGAGTTATCCTCCCAAGCAGGCTCTTCGTCAGTGGGCTCTTGTTAAGGTTGCGGAAACAAACGATGTCTGACTTGCAAACAAATAGTGGTTACCCAGACTTTTAATAGACACTCCACTGGTTCATAATACACCATCTTTTGCAATGATAATTGCAAAACTACAAATGTTGTGTATCTCCTACAGTGTACATTCGGTAAACAGTGAGTTGGCGAGTCAGAACAGCCGTTTCACAAACGAATGAACGGTCATCGTAGCGACTACCAATTCAAGCCAGACCTTCCTCTCAGTCGATATTTTAGGTCCACCTGGCCACACTAAGGCAGATCTCAATCGACTGACCATTAAAATCATTGACCACAACTCTGCTTGGTATAGGGAGGATAGACTTACTCGTGAAAGATTTTGGATAAGAAAATTAACAACTTTGGCACCAAAAGGGATAAATGAAAAGATGTAGTTCGACTTCATGCAGTGCTTTACATCTGGGTTATATTACTTATTATTACAGTCTCTGTTTCTATTTTTTTTTTACCTTACTCATTTATGAAATAAATCTGTTGAATATAACAATTTAGATTGCTTATCGTTTTTTAGGGATGTATAAGTACCAAGCCAAGTTCAACTAGTTTACCTTAGTCAAAATTTTTAACTGCTGCTTGTTTTAAACATCGCAGACTCTGATGTAGCTACTCTTCCGTTTTCAAATTTGAAATCTTTACAAATTTAGACCGTTAAGTGTTGCTTATTTGGAATTCTTATCGACGCAATCTTTCTTGTAACATTATAATTGTCGACACCGTTAAGGCTTTAGAATCATGCTAGTTCATATGGCACATTATTATTTTTTATTTAAATGATATATTTGAACTCTCTGTTGTAATTAGTCATATAACCTGTGTCGTGTTTAGCAAAATTTTAGAATTGTGCAAGCGTCTTACCTGATGTTCGGTTTGACTTTTTATTGTATAAACTTTAAGATTGTTACAGCTGAATCTAAGTAGACTGATAAATGATTCATTCAACATCACAATCATATATACCGATGAAGGATATCTATTATCCGACATATTTATAAATAATCACATTTATAGTTCCTTTTAATGTTAGTTGTGTTGTTGTGTACATCTTAAATCGTTTATATAATTTATTCATTGTTTACATGTATCGTTACTTGTAACGTTCCAGCGCACTCGTGGGAAAAATCGTTGACTATTATTCAGACGTTTCATATATATAAATGTCTAAGAATATAAATTAAAATCGTTAATTAATACAGTAAATAGTTCTATTAGATTTTAAATAGAAATACGCAATATTTCGCTAAACAAATTAGCTTCACCAGGCGTGTGCATCTCTCAATGTGAAATCGAATGCATGACAAAAACATAATTTTGTAGCTTAATCTACACAAGATTTTAAGAAAAGTGTAACATATGTATTGATGTTGCGTAAAACATGTTTGAAGCTACAACTACATGCAGTTGGGATAAATGTTTAAAACATTTCTTGATGTTCGATAAATTGTATGTATTTCTGAAAAAAAATTTGATTATAAGATTATGGTTTTGATTTGATTTCAAATGTTTTTTCGTCTCTGTCATTCATTCCATCAGGTTCAAGAGTTCGCAACTGGTGCATCCAAAATCTCTCTCTCTCTCTCTCTCTCTCTCTCTCTCTCTCTCTCTCTCTCTCTCTTTTGTCTCTTGTATATCCCAATTTTGATTGTTCTCAATGATTTGAAATGTCACTCAAAATCATGTTCTGCTCTTAAAAAGTTGTCTTGTGATTGGGCAGTTTCTTTCTTGTATATAAAACGACCGATGGTTATTTAGTCGGATGTTAAATGGTGTTTCTGTTTCACTTACATATTGTAATTTGCAATTTCCACACGTTAGAACATAAATACAATTTTGCGTTTTGCAATTTGAAGTTATAAATATGTTGTATTTTTGTGTGTGACTGTGCTGACGAATTGGGTTTCGATGTTGGCGACTTGTATATATATAATTGCTAAACCAAACTCAAACCATCCAAAACATGTAAAATTAAATATACCTTTTAATCTAGCGTCAAGAATAATCACTATTACAAGTACAGACATATTACGCAATAAAAGTCTGGAAGAATTAAAAAAGTATTTAAAGAAGCAACACTATCCGGAACAAGTAATTAATTACGGAATTCAAAAGGCACTAACAAAAGGACCAATTATTACAGAATCACGGCGATCCGAAACTACCGAGGAATCATCGAACAATTTAAACAAAATTATTCCGTTTGTCACAACTTATAATCCGCGAGATTATGACATATTTAGTTTCATGCGACAAATTGAAACAAATTTACACAAAAGTGAAAGAATGGACAAAGTCTTACAAAAAAGAAGATTATCAACAGCAAAAGACAGTCGAAAAGTCTGAAACGATATTTAACATCTTCAAAATTTGATTTTAATGAAACTGTGCCAAATGTAAAAAAATGTACCGATAAACGTTGTATGACTTGTCCAAATTTAATAGAAGAATGTTCAATTTATTTCAAAAATGGAAAACATTTTACTGTTAAGCAGAATATGTCTTGTAAAAGTTCAAACGTCATCTATTCTATCATATGTGCAAATTGTGAGGAATTCTATGTTGGAGAGACAAAAAATGAACTGAGGACTAGAATGACTTTACATAGACAGCAAACCAACCATGAAGATTTAACACTCATCAGGGCAAACGACCATTTCCATCGTTGTTCTAATGGACGATTTAAAATATTTCCATTGTATATGGTCAATCGTCAAAATGATTTTCTCCGGAGGAAGAAAGAAGAATTATTCATAAACATTCTCAACCCGGGATTAAATGATAAATGATATTCTAATTTTAACGTAACATTTTAAAGTCTTAAAATGACATTAGTAGTCTCCCTTGTATTTGTTAACGTCATACTATTGTTAACGTCAATCAATTGTTTTATTTATATACAAGTCACATTACCTGAAGATCTGCGGAAGCAGTGAAAGTACTAGTAAAAAAGTGATGCATTGAAACCGTTATTATCTTTTAATAATTTTCTTATATGTTACCAGCATACGGACTTTACTTAACTTTTTCTTATATATATATATATATATACAACTCGTCTAAACATCAACCCAACAATGTAAGATCTGTAAATTTGATTTCGCAAATTTTTGGTTCTTCCCTCGCCGGGATTCGAACCCATGCTACTGTGATATCGTGACACCAAATCGCCTGCACTGCAGCCGTCCCGCTAGACCACACGACCACCTGGGCTCTACTATATATATATATACAACTCGTCTAAACATCTACCCAACAATGTAAGATCTGTAAATTTGCTTTCGCATGTTTTTTGTTCTTCCCTCGCCGGGATTCAAACCATTGCTACTAAGATATCATGACAACAAACGCCTGCACTTTAGCCGTCCCGTTAGACCACACGACCACCTGGGCGTCATACAAATGAAACTTTCGGTGGCCAGATGTTACCTTTCCACGTCAGTTTTTATCTCGCGTCGTACTACAGTACATGATATATAAGGCATATGGAAGTTATTTTTACAGATCAGCTAAATTATCTATAATAAAGGATCCTACAAATTTATGTAAGATACAGTCACAGAAAATAATTATATTTATAAGTACGTCTGGGCCAGTGACAACTCTACAACAGATTTATCCATCGGATTACCAGCAATGATGGTGATACATGGCGGTGTACATTCTGTATATACAACTCGTCTAAACATCAAACCAACAATGTTAGATCTGTAAATGTGCTTTCGCAAATTTTTGTTCTCCCCTCGCCGGGATTCGAACGCAAGCTACTGAGACATCGTGACACCAAATCGCCTGCACTGTAGCCGTCCCTTTAGACCTCACGACTGCCACTGGAAAATGAGGGTATATTGGATACGGGCAGAAAGGGTTGTTGCAAGGGTTTTTAACGTGCAAAGACTGTGGCACTCTCTTTACACGAGACATCGGATTTAACGTCCCCATTCTCACCGGACGTGACTGCGACCTAAATATATCTCGCACAGCCAAACGGCCTCCCCACTTAAGCGTTTTCCTGCCGGTCGGGAGAAGACCATGTGACCATATACGTATTCCCCAGTCACCCTTGGGGATCAAACCAAAGAATACTTCACTGATATGTAACATGTGATCAGTCAATGGGACTTTTGTCTTCGGAATTTTGGAAACGGTCATCGTTACTGTTGAAACAAGGAAAATTCAAAATGCTCCAAAGTTAAGTTTTTCCGAAATGACTGCTGTTGTCATGGATACAGCAAAAATGTGAAAAATTTCAGCTGGTTAAAACTAGCTGAAATTTTAAAGACATTTTAACTGGCATGAATACATCTGGCATTCAACTTTGAAATTTTCTAAATGGCTCCCGTTTAATGGCAATATGGGACTAGGGGGAAATCCACCTTTGCTTGTAATAGCAATTCTAGTATTAATTGTTGTTGCATATAGATGACATGTAGTATACGCGATCATAGGAAATAGTATATGTTGCGTATGTTCTTTTATAAGACATGAAATCGGGCACAACATTTTGATATGCGATATATATGGAGTTTTTCATACACAGCTTTGGACTTTATATCATCAGTACAATTATCCAGAGTTCAGTGACTTAAATGGCTTAAATCATTTAGTTGATTTGCCACTCTTTTAATAGAACTTTATCAAACTTGAACAGATTTGTCTACAAAATAGTTATGCACCTTTTGTCCGTTTTTTTTTTTAATGAATGAAAATGAAACCTCGCTTAATTAGACTATTTCCCGGATTTGTTATCACATAAGCAACACGACGGGTGCCACATGTGGAGCAGGATCTGCTTACCCTTCCGGGGCACCTGATATCACCCCTGGGTTTTGGTGGGGTTTGTGCTGTTTATTCTTTAGTTTTCTATGTTGTGTCATGTGTACTATTGTTTGTCTGTTTGTCTTTTTCACTTTTTAGCCATGGCGTTGTCAGTTTATTTTAGATTTATGAGTTTGACTGTCCCTTTGGTATCTTTCGTCCCTCTCTTAAGTAAATCATCTGATTCCCTTTTACAAGGAATTAAAGCTTACATACTTTGAAGGTTTATCAGCCATCATGTAAAATTGATCATTTTGTACTGTCATGTGCAGTACGGCCTTATGAAATCAAATTATTACGTTATTGGTGTTTTCAAATTAGTTCTGTATTATTAAAGTACGTTTAAAATACTAGTTCGAGATTAATAGTAGTGGCTCGATGCATAGACGAAGGTCAATATTATTGATGGCGACAAACCACTGTAATGAATAAACTTATCATAGATAACAGGATAGAAATCTTTTATTTGTGCCTGAGTCGCGTTTCATCTACAAAAGACTCATCAGAGACGCTAGTATAAAAAAAAGTTAAAAGGCCTATTAAAGTACGAAGAATAAAAGCATTCAGGATAAAAAATCCTAAAAGTTTGCCAAAATACAGCTAAAATAACCTATTGCTGATGTAGAAAAGCGTAAACATTAATAAAAGATTAAAGATCAATATTAAACGATCAATCATTCAATCGATAAAATAACTGTTTATATAAGTTGAACTTAAACTGGGATTGCTAGATTAAATTTGAATGATCAACTGTCAAATGATGTGTTGCTAACATGAAAGAGGGGGGCAAGATACCAAAAGGACATTCAAACTCATTAACACTATATACATGTAATGGTTTGTAAATCCAACCATATATTTCACGTAATTTGGCTAATAATTATTTTAACAAGACGTGATGAAACAAAGACATATTTGGAAGTTGTATGTTTGAAAAACATAGAAAACTGTTCAACAAAAAAACTCGAAATGAAGTGCATGTAAGCAAATCCTTCTCCACATTAATGAGATTTTATTTGCAGCATTTGTAATCAGGTTTTTTGGTGAGTAATTCAATTTGAATTTTGAATTTCTTTTATTATACATGTTATAGGTTTCCTTTCCTACAAAGATTTATATTGAGAAGATATACATTTATGAAACTTTTCATGCGGGAGGCGTGTCATCGGTCCATGTCAAAAATCCAAACGGAAAATTGATAAAAATTTGGCAAACAAATGCTGTTTCTAATATTGAGTCAAGTAGAATATTCTCACCAACTTTCACAGTGAGTAACATATTTTGTATGTTTTTAAGACAACAAATAATGAAGTTAATGTAAATGAAACAAAATCCCAAGTAAATTACATATCAAAGTTAAAGAAAATAACGAACGTTGTATGGATTTTATAATGAACTAGTTTTGTAATATAGTCTTATGATGTTCAGTGGTATATAGTTGGCAGTTACCCCTGATCATATAATATCAATACTTGTTGAAGATTGTCAAAAGTATTATATTCAATAAGAATCTAAAATATTACAATGACTATCAATTCAAATTCAGGACCTCCATATTTAGATATAATATCAAAATACTTAAAATAAAATGTCATAATTGAAATTTTGTTGTATTTAATCTAAAGCAGTTTCTTCTTCTTCTTCCTGGTACGGGAACGACTCCGTTGCCGGAGTGTGGAACACCCCGGAACTGTGGCGCTATGTAGATGCAAATGGATTTTTTTTTATCACAAGCCTGCAAATGTCTTCGACTTTGATAGGCTCGAGGAATATCCTGTAAGGAAACACTACTTTCCTAAAAATTCTCTTACTGGCCTTGGCAGGGGAGATGTTTGTTAATCGAGAAGGTTATTTGTTAATATTATTAGCAAATGACTGACCCAAAACAGATATTTTACGCAGTCTAAATCAATTTGTTACAAATGTTTTGTTGAATAAGGCTGCTGATATTAAACAACTTTAAACGAACTTGTGACAAATGTCTATTGCTTTTTAACTCACTATATTTCAACTTGTTACAAATTTCTATTTTTATTCACAGAAATTAGTATTTCCTTGCAACGAAATTTTAGTGAAAGTAAATTGCACTGGAACAGGTCCAAGCCATTATGTAGAAATTGATGCTATAAAGATTATAGGAACGACAGAACCTGGAACTCAAAGCAATCAGGTTACGCACGAGCATTCAATGTGCAAATCTTATGAGCAATGGGTATCAAGAGTTGTTAAATTTTCATCTCAATATGACGTTACACAGTAAGTTATTTCATTTCAATACAGAATGTTAATAAAATTTTCAAATATTTCTTATTCCGGCTTCATTATGACTTTTTTAGTTTTTTTCAGACAAAATGTACACAAACAACCTTGTTGCATCCAGTAATGATCAATATATTCTTTTAATAAATACTGTGGTTTCAAAACATTATGAAAAACTACTTTTTATAATCCTAGTATTATAAGTGTCTTGTCTTAAGCTATACAATTTGTATATGCGTTTGTACAATTGCTCTGATTGTAAAACGTTGGGTGATAAACTTGTTTGCATTATCACTTGAAACATAACCTTAATTAGTGACACTATAAAAAATTAGCATACAATTAAAAAAAAACTGTTTTTAAATAATCAAACTTGTAGCTTTCAATAACTATACGATGGTTCGTATAATCTTTATGTATACGAGAATTTAGAATTAGTGTATTTGTCAACAATAATCAACGAGCTTCGTTAGTCAGAAGTTGATCATCATTTCCGAATCCACTATCTATTATAAAGTCTTTTGTTTAACCAATTTCTTACATAACGATTGTCTTTTTGATATTTGTGTTATAGATTGATTCTGTCCAGAAAGCTTATTAAATCAAAGTTTTTGAACATTTTGTATAACTAAGATTACAGCTATTGTTCTAATTAACGAAATGTACTATCAAAATTGATCATTTGAACGTTCATTTGGGCTTGCTTTCGCAATGATATTGTCCATATTTAATGGTATTTGATTTCAGTTGGGCAGCAAAACGTGTTATAGGAAAACCTACAGTGTACCCGAAATATGGGGATATTCGTGGAACATGGGCTCAAAAAATACAAGATTCAAAACAGTTTATTGAGGTATGGCGAAACCCGACATTTTTTAAACATTATATTTAACTTCAGTATTTCATTAACAACTCTTTCTTTTGTTCAATAAAAAGCTGTCTTATCAAATACTTATTAATTAATAATCCAGGTCTTTAGTGTTTCCCGAAAATACAGGCAGTGATTATTAACACATTATGTATTCATTAGTATTTTTCAGTAATGCTTTAAGGGCATACGATAAAGTTATATAGGGGAGATAATGTATTCGCAACGTCAAACTAGGAGAAACGTGAAAAATTTATTACGAGCAAATTTTACCATGAGCTTGAAAACGAGTACATGGACTGGACCCTGATTGCTACATGGCAATTACCGTTACACTTGTTGAGGATTCATTTTTTTAAAAGAGGGACAAAAGATTCCAGAGAGATAGTTAATTTCATAGATAGAAAATAAACAGACAACGCCATGGCTAAAATAAAAAGACAAACAGACAAATAATAGTACAGAAGACACAACATAGAAAACTAAAACATAAAGACTAAGCAACACGAACCCCTCTAAAATTTTGGGGTGATCTCAGGTTCTCCGGAAGACACCAATTTGTTTTTTTTTAAATACGATATATAAACAGCAAAAAGGTTAGTTTTCTTCTGTAAAATCAAGAAAATTTAATGAAAAATTAATACTTTTTCATGGAAATTTGCCGAGTTTGATTTCATTTTGATTCCATAAATTATTCATGCATCTATCCTTTTTAAAAGATGCTGAATAGAAATGGGTTCTGCAGTTCCATTTTTTTTTCAATTTTCCAATTTGAACACAGCGAAATCGAAGAAGTGTTTCAACATCATTATATACCAATACCAATACCAATACCAAATTGTTGATTATAGTGACATGTGTTTTATGACAATATACAATATTTCAATAAGCAGTTTTGATTACATGTATCAACACCCGGCTATGTATATGTGGATTTACATTGGAGGTAAATTGTAACAGCCGTTATTTTGTACCTCTCATAGTCTTGGATTAGAAATGATATTTCCAGAGTTTTATCTCACTCGTTGTTTGCAAATTTTGGTTTCTTTTGTACAATTTGAAAATAAGTATGGCGTTCATTATCACTGCACTAGTATATATTTGTTTAGGGGCCAGCTGAAGGACGCCTCCGGGTGCGGGAATTTCTCGCTACATTGAAGACCTGTTGGTGACCTTCTATTGTTTTTTCTATGGTCGGGTTGTTGTCTCTTTGACACATTCCCCATTTCCATTCTCAATTTTATAGCATGGCATCTTTGAATAGCCTTTCAAAGCTTCCACAAAAACGGCTGAAAACATCTTGTTTGTGTCTGTAATTCAGTGCTTGTCATTTGCTACAGTATAATGATTTGGTTTTCGTTCATTATTTTGAACATCAACCAGATTATTAATTTTCTCATTTGAATTGTTTTACATTTGTCATTTAGGGATCATTTTATAGCTGACTATACGGTATGTGTTTTATTCATTGTTGAAAGCCGCACATTGACCAATATAAGTTATTGTCTGCGTCATTTGTCAGGGTTTTGAAAGTTACATCATTGGCAACGGTACCACATCTTCATGGACTACTATTGACAGAATTCCACAGATTCGTCTAAAGAAATGGAATATAAAAACGGTTACAATAGTAAGGCACCAGGTACATATATCGTCAATGAATGTATATTAGGTAACGCTCGAAACCATATAATATTTGAATATATAAAATCTGATACAATCGAGCAGGTTAAGCAAGAAGGGTCAAAAGTTTCGCAAAATCCGGAAAATGAATCAGAGCATGAGTGCGATACATCCCTTAGTTTGATTAATAAGTGTACATACTATTTTAATTATTTATTTGAATTATATTTTTCAGGTTTATCAAACCTAGATATTGACCTTATTTCTTCTAATAGGTTTGGAATTGCCGAATTACATGTCTGTGTCTTAAGAATTTCAAATGTTAATATTATCTTTCAGGTTGAATTTAAACAAGCAATCTACATACACAAAATAGATATATATGAAACCTACCATACAGGTGGTGTGAAAACAATTTCTGCTAGGAAACCAAACACTGACAAGTATGAAGTTATTTGGCAGACAAAATCAGTTACTAGCATGAAAAGCAGTAGAATATTTTCACCTGACTTTAAGGTATATTCTTATATTTCTTGAATATCTTGTCTAAAAAAATATTGTTAAAGATTTTCATTTCATAACAGGACCAAAGTTTAATTCATTTTATAAAAAAAGAAAATATGGCTAAACGGCCCGCCAGAATAAAAGATTACAGAGATATGGTATGACCTTCATTACCACCAGAGACTATTAAGAAGCTGATATTTGTATTTTTACGATATTTTAAAATATCAGATATAACCCATTCCAAGACATAGAAAACATAAATCATGCATAAGTTTTAAACCTTTTTGCAATCAGATTGTTCTATTATAATATAGAACTCTGAACCAAATAGTATTCGGTTTGGAATCCTTAATTATCATGTTGAACTAAGTAATAAATTCACGTGGGACAAGCTGAGTAATATTCAATTCATTTTATAATGATAATTTGAATGAAGTGATGTAACATCCTTTAACGGTACATGTTGCAACCTTTTGGTTTTATTTTTAACATGTTTAATTTTGGCAGCAACATCTCCCTCCGTAAAAAAAAAAAAAAAAACTAGAAGGAAATTATGAATCAATCAACCTTATTTGGAATGTTTACAAAACACTGAACCATTTTAATGTAATAGTTTTTGTTTTTTCGGGCTTGACATTGAATAGAAAAGTATAACAACAATTCGAACACAAAGTTAAAAAACAGATTAAAACGAGGGCAGTCCATAAATGACAATTTGAGAGCAGGTATTTGCAAGCGTTTGTATGAGTTCCGTATTTCAGAACAACTTTAAACGCGTATTCAAAGCACATCATTGACACTCACAAAATGTTTTAAATATATATTTTTGACTTTAAACTTTCATATATGTTTCTTCAATTCTTCAGAGACTTACATTTCCATGTAAAGTTTTGAGGATTGACGTGGATTGTACAGCATCAAAATCATATGTGGAAATTGATGCAATAAAAATTACTGGTAAGAAACAGAGTTGCTTACGTTCAAGTAAGCCGAAAAAAACTGAACAGTGGGTATCCAAGGTCATATCATACTCCTCTCAGTACACTGCAAAAAAAGTAAGTACATTAGCTCAATGATACATTTAGATCCGTCGTCATCTTACTATGTAAAATTTATTTTTGAACCTCTTTTGTATGAAAGTTTTTTATATTTCCGTATGCTTGATAATAAATTATAGATCGTTCTCCATAATGTGAGAAAGACGCAAGTGAAACCCGATCATTTGAGAATTTAACCCTTTTTATGCATTGTTAATCTATCTATTTTAATACAATTTCTGATTTTGAAAAATCATTCAAACTAAAAAAAAACCCCATACAATGTAAAAAATAAGATGTGGTATGATTGCCAATGAGACAACTATCCACAAAAGACCAAAATGACACAAACATTAACAACTAAAGGTCACCCATACCGCACAGTCAGCTATAAAAGGCCCCGATAAGACAATGTAAAACAATTCAAACGAGAAAACTAACGGCCTCATTTATGTAAAAAAATTAACGAAAAACAAATATGTAACACATAAACAAACGACAACCACTGAATTACAGGCTCCTGACTTGGGACAGGAACATACATAAATAATGTGGAGGGATTAAACATGTTAGCGGGATCCCAACCCTTCCCTAACCTGGACAGTGGTATAACAGTACAACATAAGAACAAACTATAAAAATCAGTTGAAAAAGGCTTAACTCATCAGATAGACAAAAAATACAAGTGGACGTGGCCGGGTACTTATACATCCCGACACAAAAAGACACAATGAACAGATCTGAGAGTACTCGCAGTTATCTGACAGCTAGTTCAAAGCCACTAACAACTAATAAAAAAAATCATGCCTCTAAGACTAAACTAAATTAAATTAATGGTATGTTTAACTTTTGATAAGCAAATAGTTTGAAGAATGTTGCTGTGATTGAGAATCATATTTGATTAAGCGAAGGAATTAAACAAATCTGATGTTTTAGCCTAGTCGATTTAGCTCTAAAATCACTTAACCTGAAACTTATCGAAACACAAGTTTTTGTTTAGTGCATATAATGATATAGAATTGTACTATTAACAACATACTAAAATATACTAAAACATACTCAAACATTCTTAAATTGTTGTCCATTCGTTCGATGTGTTTTGTCATTTGATTTTGCCATTAACGATTTGTAGTGAAAAAAAACTGAAAACTGGAAACGTGGAAAATCTCCATTGTCAATGGTAGATATGTTAGAATTTTGATCTATATATATAAAGAACATACTATTGTTTGTTTACTTTGTGAAGTCTCTTAGTGACCAATATCAATATTTGGGTAATTTTGGTTGAATGTACGTTTAAAAAACAGAAAACTGGAAATGAAAAAATCGCTTATTGATAATTGAAACTGTCGAATAGGGATCTAACTAGAAAGTAGAAAAATACTATCTGATGTTAATCTTAAGAAGTTCTATAGGTATAAGTATTAATAAACATTAGTTTTTTTCTCATACAGATAAATTTGGGACACTATATCCAGTAAAATTTAGAAACATCACAAAGTATTGACAATATAACCTTATATTGTTATAGAGCAAACATCGCAAAAAAAAAAAAAAAAAAAAAAAAAGATGTCCAAACAGAAATTGTATTTTGTTAAAAGAAAAAAAAAGCATTTGGACAACGCATATTTTCTATTTTCATTTTGTTAAAACCTTCTTAATAAAAAAAAAAAAAAATTGTAAAAGAGACACGTAAATGACATTGCACTCAAAGTCATTTTAAATTCAGGTGGTCGGCATCTAAAGTCATAGGACCACCTAATGTGTATCCTAGATATGGTGACATTCCTGAAGCATGGGCTCAGAAAACTAGAAACGGTGAACAATATATAAAGGTATATATTATCTTAATGTACTAGATTGTACTATGCAATGCAATGTGATGACCAATATTTACAATAATAATTATTCTGCATAAAACTTTTTCAGATTTAAATTATTATAATCGTCGCTGCATATGGATGTTCTGTACTCATATAAGGAAATAGTTGGTTTTAATAGTATACGCATTTTTTTCAAATTAATTTGATATTTTCTTAGATGTGAAAATATGATATTATGTACAAATATTAACAGGACAATGCACGATGATATGAGCATTTCTGGATTTTTTTTTTAACTCCAAGTACTGGCAAAATGGTTTGTATTGGTTCCGGTAGGACACTCAGCTAAAGAAGAAGTGGTGGTGTAACGTAGATACTCTCCATTTTCAATAAGTACCACCTTTGATACATATATATTTTGACGAAATAATTTTCAATTCTGAAATCGTACTATGAACGACAAAATTAGTATATGTAACTCTACCTTTTGCACGTTGTACAGTCTATAATATATTGGCACCTACATTTTTATATTGTGTTATAGATCAATCTTTTTTGTTCAGTTTATGTATATTTGTTGTTATCAAAACATGTACTAGTTCATTACTTTAGGAATGTTTATCAAAAAGTAGTATTTCAATATTCAGCCCCATTCTACTAATTGGTCAGCCATCAGTCCTACCCTGATATACACTATCTTTTTCGGGTAATTAATACTGATAGCGTTTGACATTTTCAGCCGAACAAATTTATCACTTTTACTTAACTTAATTATTGTATGCTGGTTCATATTCTGGACGCCAATCTTTGCTCCTTTATTATGTACAATTTGGAAATTAGTATGGCGTTCATTATCACTGAACTAGTATATATTTGTTTAGGGGCCAGCTGAAGGACGCCTCCGGGTGCGGGAATTTCTCGCTACATTGAAGACCTGTTGGTGACCTCCTGCTGTTGTGTTTTTTTATTTTGGTCGGGTTGATGTCTCTTTGACACATTCCCCATTTCCATTCTCAATTTTATCTTTTTGTACAGGTTAAGGTTCAATCTGTATTTCAAAGTGTGTATTTTTATGTTGAAATGTTTCCCAACTGTCTCAAACTTGGTTGAAAGTAAGTACCTCTTAAAACGATTAAAACACCTGCACTTTTAGACAATTGACCTGAGTCAGGAGTCTGTTAATCAGTAGTTGACATTTGTAAGTGCTGTTCATTAGTGCTTCTCGTTTCTCATTTTTTATATAAATTAGACCGTTAGCTTACCTGTCGGTTTTCGTTTTGTTACATTCGTCATTTTGGGCCCTTTGTAGCTTTCTGTTTGGAGTGTGTTAAGACTCAATGTTGAAAGCCGTACTTCGACCCATTATTGTTAAATTTTAATACATTGTGACTTGAATGGAGAGTTGTCTCAATGGCACTCATGCCACATATTCTCAATATCTATAACTAGTAAAAACTGACAGTTTTTTGTTTTGTTTTGTTTTATATCTATTGGAAATTTTCTCAATAATTTAATCCCAAAAATATTTGTTTAACTGGCAGGGTCCAGCTATAAACTGCAACAGTTATTATAAAAAAATTATAACAGTTTTCTTATGGTTATAATTTATAATATTCAACCCCTTGAAATTTGCTTTACAGACTTCGATTTCAATTGGACATGGTCTTCTTCAAGACATAATATCGTGCACATGCTATGTCAAATTTTAATATATTCATGGGGTTTCCTATTCAAACATCATGGCCTTTTTTCATCCTCATTATTATCATCCATAAAAACTCCTTGAGTTATACGGCATGTAGTGCCTTGTTAATCTCATTGCTTTTACAGAATTCAAAACCACTCATTCACATATTCCTCTCTAGAATAAATAGGCTCCTGCTATTTTGATATTAATATAAGGACTATCTGAAATTTCATGCCCCATTTATGGCCATAATGTTTTCTTGTCTGTGCGTCCGTTTGTCCGTCCGTTTGTTTGACCGTCATTTCGTTCGTTTGTCCGTCCGCCTGTCCCGCTTTAGGTTAAATAGTTTGGTCGAGGTAGTTTTTGATGAAGTTGAAGTCCAATCAACTTGAAACTTAGTACACATGTTAACTATAATAAGATCATCATAATGTTCAATGTCAAATTCAAGTTTTTACTCCAATTTCACGGTCAAATGTACATAGAAAATAATAGTGCGGATTGGGAATCTGTGTACTATGGACACATTATTTTTTTCATATAAATATATAGAACGAAGAATACTTGAGAAACAAACAAACCGATAAATCGAAAAAAAAAATGACAACGTCATATCTAAACAAAATCAACAGTTAAACAATCGCACACAACTTAAAAATTTGGTTATAAATATTTCCTGTGAGCAGCAACCATGTATCAAGAAAATCATGATGGGAATAACAAGCCCTGGAATAGTGTATCAACTTGGACATAAATACTTCGTCTCTTTATACTTTATCCTCGGAGGGGATGTGTTAATGTTATTCTTATATCTATCCATGTATGCGCCAGAAATATATAAACAGAAACATATTGATGCATAACAAGCGTTTGACAGAAAGCTTTGATACTTAGAAGGAATATTTGTCATTATTTTCTTTTTTTTGGGGACATTCTGATTTGAAAATGTTAATTTCAGTCATTGGAATGCCAGTTAAAGTTGAACTTATATAAACATTATTTTTTTCAATTGAATTATAAATTATCTGTATTATGTTTAACTATTGTCTTTGCATCGATGTAATAAAGTTTACCTCGATCAAATACTACTTACAAACATAAACATATGGTAAATATGAAGAGTCCGATTTGATAACACAATATTGCTTCCTTATATCGGTATCGTTACACAAATCTTAAGAGTTTGACATATCTGTGTATTAACGCATATTCTAAATGATCCAATGCCTACAAAAGAGGGACGAAAGATACCAAAGGGACAGTCAAACTCATAAATCTAAAACAAACTGACAACGCCATGACTAAAAATGAAAAAGACAAACAGACAAACAATAGTACACATGACACAACATAGAAAACTAAAGAATAAACAACACAAACCCCACCAAAAACTAGGGGTGATCTCAGGTGCTCCAGAAGGGTAAGCAGATCCTGCTCCACATGTGGCACCCGTCGTGTTGCTTATGTGATAACAAATCCGGTAAATAGTCTAATTCGGTAGGTCACATTCATGAAAGGGAAGGGGATGGATTATAGTTACGACATAAGGAACATATCCGATATCATTTGTGAAACGGTTATTCCATAACGGTCAACCAACTCGTGATGGCGTCCGAAAAATTTACGAAGGGATGATTTCAATTTCACCATTTGGAACTCTTAGTTTAATAGCTTCCTTGTGAGCAGCAACCCTCTATTAAGGAAACCATGATAGGAAATGCAAGCACGTGAATATCGTATCAACTGGGATATATATACCCCGTATACAACATGTGATGTTTAGTTTATATGCCTTAATATGTGACAATTTTACAACAGACAGTTCTCAAGTGCGTTTTTCACAGCATTTGGATAAGAGTTCTAAGAAATGACCTTTTTTTCAGCTGTAAATTTGTTAAAAGAATGTCATGAACATACATGATGGCAAAAAGTAAAATCACAAAAATACTGAACTCGGAGGAGAATCCAATCGGAAAGTCCATAATCCATCTACATAGTGTGAGATCTTATAGATACTCATAGATACCAGGACTTAATTTTGTAAATACACCAGACGCGCGTTTCGTCTACAAAAGACTCATCAGTGACGCTCGAATATACAAAAGTTAAAAAGGCCAAATAAAGTACGAAGTTGAAGAACATTGAGGACCAAAATTCCTAAGGTGACTCAAATTTGCATTATGAGATGTCATTTGTCAAAACCAAAAGAAAACGTGGTAAAAAACCACATTTATAGATCAAATAATGATAAATTAAGGCAGTTGTAATGTAATTTCAAAGTGTCCATCTATCTTAAAGCCAAGACAATACATGTATAAAGAATTTGTTCAAATGCCAAAGGATGTGTTGCTAACGTTATTGAGATTATATTTATATCATTTATTTTCTGATTCTTTAAAAGTAATTTATATCTTTATTTTTTCCCTTACAGGTATCATTTCCTAAAAAAGTTTATATAGAGAGGATACTGATTTATGAAACTTTCCATGCAGGAGGAGTGGTATCGGTTGATGCCAAACAGCCAAATGGAAAATTTATTAAGATTTGGCAGACAAAGGAGGTTTCTAATATTGAGTCCAGTAGAATATTCTCACCAGATTTTCCAGTAAGTAACATAATTGTGTATTCTTTTAATACAAAAATAAAGATGATTTAGATGCGAAAATTTAATTTTGAGAAAGACTATTGTCATTTTACTCACTATAATCCTGGTTAGCTCTCTATCAATCAAAATGTGACAAATATTTTTTTTTAGTAAGGCGGTTGATATTAAACCCACTAAAAATCAACATGTAACAAATGTCTTTTTGAGTCAGGCTGTTGATATATACTCAATATTAATCAATTTGTGACAAATGTCTTGTTGAGTTAGGCTTTGCTATTTAATTCCTATGTACAACATGTGACAAATATCCTTTTGAGTAAGTATGTAGCTTTTTTGACTACTGTAAAAGAGGGATGAAAGATACCAAAGGGACAGTCAAACTCATAAATAGAAAATAAACTGACAACGCCATCGCTAAAAATGAAAAAGACCAACAGACAAACAGTAGTACACATGACACAACATAGAAAACTAAAGAATATACAACACGAACCCCGCTTAAAACTAGGGGTCATCTTAGTTGCTCCAGAAGGGTAAGCAGATCCTGCTCCACATGTTGCTCCCGTCGTGTTGCATATGTGATAACTAATCCGTTAAATAGTCTAATTCGGTAGGTCTTATTCATGAAAGAGAAGGGGATTGTAGTTACGACGTAAGGAACATATCTGATATCATTTGTGAAACGGTTATTCCATAACGGTCAACCAACTCGTGATGGCGTCCGTAAAATTTACGAAGGGATGATTTCAACAAAACCATTTGGAACTCTTGGTTTAATAGCTTCCTTGTGAGCAGCAACCCTCTATCAAGAAAATATCATAAATAAATTATGTCTTTTTGAGTAATCTTGTGTTCATTTATTTAATTTGTTTTTACAGAGATTATTATTTCCGTGCAACGAAATATTAGTGAAAGTGAATTGCACAGGAACAGGTCCAAGTCATTATGTAGAAATTGATGCTATAAAGATAATAGGAACAACAGAACCTGGAACACAAAGCAATCAAGTTCCGTATGAGCATCCAAATAAGAAGAGCATCTTACAACAGTGGGTATCCAGAGTTGTTAACTATTCTTCCCAATACGATACCAAGTCGTAAGTTGTTTCATTACAATATGAAAATGAATTTATGATATCAAATTTTTAAATTTGTTTCATTATGTCTAATTTCTTTTTTAATTTTACGCTCGTCCAAATTTTGAGGGGACGTATTACGGTATACAAACATCCGGCGTGTGTCCGTCTATCTGTCCGTTTGTCCGAGGTCCACATGTCGCACCGTAACTTGAGAATCGCTTATCCAATTTTTATGAAACTTAACAGAGTTGTTTCTTATGATGGTCAAACGATCTGTATACTTTTTGGTGAAAATAGGATATAAACTTTTTGAGTTACGGGACTTTATACCGTAAACAGCGGTGTTTTTGTTTACCTGTCGCACAGTATCTCACATACGATTTATTGTTGATGCCCAAAACTTGACACATTTCTTATTTATATTAATCTTAAGTTCTGTATACTTTTTGGTGATGATTAAAAATTCTATTTTAGAGTTTTTGAGTTTTTTGTGAAAAAAGGGGGACTTCACATGTCGTACCGTATCTCAAAAAGATTATAATTATTACTTGAAACTTTACACACTGCTCAGTTATATTAATCCCAAGATCCGTATCGCTTTGATGATGATGAAAATTTATATTTTAGAGTTATTTCTATTTTAGAGTTATTTCTTAAAATATGGGGGCGGGTTACATGTCGCACAGTATCTCAAAAACGATTTATGATTATTGCTTACAACTTTACACACTTCTTAGTTATATTAATCCCAAAGCATGTATCCTTTTGTTGATGATTTAAAATTCTATTCTAGTTATTGAGTTTTTTTTGTAATAATATGGGGAGAGGGGGGTTAAGTTTTTTATTGCATTAAACTTCTTAGTTATATTAATCTTAAGATCTGTATACTTTTTGGTGATGGTTCAAAATTCTATTTCGGAGTTATTGCGTTTTTCGTAAGGGAGTTTTCACATGTTGGACCGTATCTCCATAACCATGAATGATTATTGCTTTAAACTTCTTAGTTATATTAATCTAAAGATCTGTATATATTTTTTGGTGATGATTTAAAAATTTATTTTAGAGTTATTGAGTTATTTCTAAAAAAAGAGGGGGTTTCACATGTTGGACCGTATCTCCGTAACCATTAATGATTATTGCTTTAAACTTCTTAGTTATATTAATCTAAAGATCTGTATATATTATTCGGTGCTGATTCAAAATTATATTTTAGAGTTATTGAGTTTTTTTTTGTAAAAAAAGAGGGGTTTTTCACATGTCCTGCCGTAACTTATCTCAGAAACTATGATAATGGTAAAAAATTTCTCACACAAAACGAAGGACGTATCATGCGCTCATGGCGCAGCTCTTTATTATTTGCAACCTGAATAATATTGAGAATGGAAATGGGGAATGTGTCAAAGAGACAACAACCCGACCAAAGAACATATACTAGCCGAATGCCATCAATGGGTCTTCAATGCAGCGAGATAAGTATACATATACAACATTGTTGCTAATACACTACCAAGAAGTTACCCTCGTCTATTTAGGTACATTTCTGGTACTCTTCGGGAAGACTAAATCCTTTTCATGTTATACTTTCTATTAATGATAACTGTACAATTACTTATTCAATAAATTCAGTACTAGATTTTCAGTACTATTTTAAAACTGATGTTTCAGTGCTAATTTTGTCTGTATTGTTTTCTTATCGATTTTGTTAGTACTGTATTATTTCTGAATTCGTCAGTACTTTTTCATTATAATACTTATTTATTCAGGACTGTTCATGTATGGCATTTTTCATTAATGTTTAAGTATACATTACTGTTCAGTAAAAAAAAGCCCTTCTTTAAGTACGTTGCTATGCATCTTTTTTATAGGATTTAATTTGTTTTTATGTTAGGTACACTTTTGTTTATTTTTTCTTACAATTAGTTACGATGTTAACATTCAAAATTATACAGTTTTATAGTATTTTTAAACTGTATAATTTTTTATAGGATTTGAAAAACTAGGCAATTGATAACAAATGGCCATGAGTCTTGGATTGTTTTGTATATTTGAGTTGGGTTAATTGTTGTTTCTTCGACACACATTCTCCGTTGAAATTTTGTGTGTTCGAATATATTCAGATATAAGTATCATGTTAACAGGAAGTCGAAGGGGTACAAAGTACTGTACACATTCAAATTCAGGAAACTCTATATTTGTAGTTCCACAGAAAATTGAAATAAATTTGTATACTGTAATCCGGGAAATTTTCGCGCCGTCTTTGTTTCGCGTTTTATGAACACAATCTTTATTCGCGCCGTTTTGAATTTGGCTACTTCCCTTTGGCCTATTTCAATATTTTTTATATAAGGGATATAGGAAGTGAAAAGCTCTACATGTACAGTAAATTAAGTGATAAAATCAATCAGAAATACTTACTGTTAAAAGAGATTAAGAGTAATTCCCTGTAAGCCTCAAAATCATGTGGAAATGACATGTCACAGAACTGGTACAAAATTTGTAAAAATACTGAAAAATAAAACCAGTTTCATTTAAAATTTTGCGGTTGCTATGGTAACGACTTGAACACTTTTTGGTTAATTTAGGTAAAAAACAATGGCTTAAAATGTGCAATTACAGTTAGTTGTATATGGCCTTTTAGAGAATAAAAAAGAAAATTTTTGTTTGTTATTATGAATAGTATGGTTATCATGATAATAAAGTCATGATATCTTAAAAACAAAGTGGAGAGGGGACATATAAAAAACAATAAAAGGGAGATAACTTCTAAATTAATGATACAATCATAAACATAGTCATCTGGAAAAATTTCATGGTGACGTCTATGATCAATGGTCCTTTGGTCTTGATAACTTTCATAGAAACAAGGGGGAGAGCCTGTAAGCAAAATATTGGAAAGAAAAAAACGAAAACAAAACTAAGAAAAACAATGAAATCTTCCCCAACGTAGGGAGAAGACCTTAATAAGCTGTATCTAGAGGTCATAGTATACAAACATGGAGTTTTGAACAATATTTTTGCTCTATTTTTTTCGTTTTTACAATAACTGTTATTTTATCCTCAATTGAAAGAATAAGTTAATTGTGTTTCAAGCAAAATCTTCTACAATTTAAAATGCTGTTGTTGCTATTTAATGAGCATGGACTGATGATATCTTTAGGGACTATAAGCAACCTGGCAGATGTATTGACTTAGTGGTAGCAATGTTACTGCACTAAATGCACATTGTAACATTAAATAGTCCAACAGCAGAGGTTTCAACCCAAAAGTTGTTTTGTAGTAGTAACATAAACTGTACAAAATTACAGCACCAAATAAGATTTTTTTAAAACTAAAAATTAAAAAAAGAGCTTATAAACCGAAATGACCGTTAAGAAAAGCCAACGACGGGCAATGAATCAAAGCTTTGATTGAATATGATGTGTTTCCTCCTCAATTTCAAAACGTTTGCAACATCAAATTTTATTTCAAATTATCCATGTTTGCATGCTTCTGAAATAGTAATACTCTCGTGAACTAACCACCAACAAACAGAGTTTTCGACCTGGTGGTAGTGTTGAAATAAATGACACCAATTTTATTGCACCAGATTGCTATTTTGTTGATAAATTGGTAGCACACGAGGCTAAAATTTGCAAACTATGAGAAGGCATATATCATGATTATTTTCTTATTTATTAGCTGGCCAGCTTCTAGTATTGTTGGAAAACCAAGAGTATATCCACAGTATGGTGATAAACCAGGAACATGGGCCCAAAAGACCAAAGATGCCAATCAGTTTGTTGAGGTAACTTTAAAGTATCAATCTTGATAACTAAGAATCATTGTAATTATTGATATTGACCATTTGCTTGAGGTAATCTCTGATATTGAGCAGTATATATAAAAAAAGAAAATGTGGTATGATTGCAAATGAGACAACTCTCCACAGTAGACAAAAAAAAGAGACACAAAATGCTCATAAATGTTATTCAGTCTGTTGATCTAACCAATGCATTGGTGAATTGATGAATGAAATGAATGATGATAAGTCTTTACAATACAAAACGCGAGTCTGAGATATATTTTTGAATGTTAAATGATTACAAAAATGTTACAACAGGAAATTTTAATAACACAATATCTCAGTACAATGTCAGAACCAAAGTGCTATTTAATGAGCATGGACTGATGATATCTTTAGGGACTATAAGCAACCTGGCAGATGTATTGACTTAGTGGTAGCAATGTTACTGCACTAAATGCACATTGTAACATTAAATAGTCCAACAGCAGAGGTTTCAACCCAAAAGTTGTTTTGTAGTAGTAACATAAACTGTACAAAATTACAGCACCAAATAAGAATTTTTTAAAACTAAAAATTAAAAAAAGAGCTTATAAACCGAAATGACCGTTAAGAAAAGCCAACGACGGGCAATGAATCAAAGCTTTGATTGAATATGATGTGTTTCCTCCTCAATTTCAAAACGTTTGCAACATCAAATTTTATTTCAAATTATCCATGTTTGCATGCTTCTGAAATAGTAATACTCTCGTGAACTAACCACCAACAAACAGAGTTTTCGACCTGGTGGTAGTGTTGAAATAAATGACACCAATTTTATTGCACCAGATTGCTATTTTGTTGATAAATTGGTAGCACACGAGGCTAAAATATTTGCAAATTCAAAGCTAATTTAAAAAATAAAAAGATAAAAAAAAAATATTTTTTTATCACAATTATACGTATGTGCATTGTGATGTATATTGTGATATATGTGTAGAAATATTGATGAAATTGTTCCTGTCCTGTTTTAGGTAAAATTTGCAGAAAAGATATTCATCGAAAAAATAGATATTTATGAGACATATCATGCGGGAGGTGTGAAGAGAATATTAGCCAAACGTCCACATGGAGAGTGGTATACAGTGTGGAGGACAGCAAGGACATTCAGTAAGAAGACCAGTAGGATATTTTCCCCACCTTTTAAGGTAAATTAATAATTTTGAACTCTTCTTGCTTCTTTTTCTTTAGAAGAAACAAGAATTTTAATATTTTGTGTAAAACAGGATTTTAGTTAGAAAAAAACAAGCATTAATTGTTGCTATATGGAAGGATTTATGATTAAGTTTATAACTTTATACAATGTACAATTTAACAAGATTGTCAAATACAAGAAATTTGTTTTAATTAATTTCGCAGAAACTGACCTTCCGATGTAATGTCCTAAGGATTGAAGTTGACTGTACTGCATCTCGCTCATGGGTTGAAATTGATGCCATTAAAATTTCAGGAAAAACGTTCTCTGATGGTATGTAAGCAAAACCTATCTAATCTATGTTAATAAACTGGCGTGGCATTTTTTAAAATAACATAGTAAACTTATTATAATGTCTGTATCATTTATATCTACCGAAAAATATTAGTTTTTGATTTCACTGTTTATTTGAAAATATTGAATGTTACTCAATTTATTTAAATCATGATACCATATTTACACTTCTTTTTTTATCAACATCAACATTTTATCAAGAATGATTTCATATATATGTATTTATTGTAAATTAAAAATATGTCTTAAGGTTTCACAGATCTGGAAAAACTGTAGAGTTTTTAAAGGAAAAGAATTCTAAAAGTCCCTTGATTTCACAAATTATATGGTATATTCATGTATACTCACTCATCATTAGAGTTATACACATTGATAAAGCTAAACGCATGCATTAAGGGTAATATTCTTAAAATAATTTCTTATAATTGTCAAGGTCTTTATACAAAGGAGAAACGGAGAGATGTTTTGAACTATTTAAAGTCAAAGAATTTTAATATATACTGTCTTCAGGACACACATTTTACAGAACAAGATGAATCAAACATAAAAAATCAGTGGAGAGAGAATGCCTTTTTAATTCATTTACATCCAATCAGAGAGGTGTGGCCATCTTTTTTAAAGAAAACTTTGATCTTCAAATTCACAAAGTTAAAAAGTTGAGGGTGGAAATCGTCTTGGATTGGACATTACAATTGAAGAACAAAGAATTACCGTAGTAAATATTAATGGGCCAAATGTAGACACTCCTTGCTTTTATTAAAAGGTGGCAGACATTATTGAGGAAATTTGATAACCAATCTTGTATTCTTTGTGTTGATTTTAACGTCATTCAAATTTTTAACCTCGACACCTATAATTATATTAATATCAGCAACCCAAAGTCTAGAGAAAAAGTATTATACATAAGACTTTAATTTAGTTGATACATTTAGAGAATTATACCCCAATTTGAAAAGATTTACTTGGAGGAAAAAAAACCTTTAAACAATCTCGTTTAGACTTTTTTCTGATTTCTGATAATATTGTTCACTTTGTTAATGATGTTAAAATGATAATAGTTACAGGTCTGATCATTCACCTGTGGTCTTTTCTTTCAAAATTAATGAATTTATAAAAGGCAGAGGCCTTAGGAAGTTTAATACTTCCCTTCTTCATGATACTGACTATGTTAAAGAGATAAAAAAAAACTCATAAGTATAGTAAAAGAACAATATGCCGTCAAGATATATAGAGATGAAAATTTACAAAATATTGACAACTCTGAAATTGAATTTAGTGTTGATGACCAGTTATTTTTCGAAAATCTACTCACAGAAATACACGGTAAAACTATTTCATATGCCTCTTATAAAAACAAGGCGGGTATAAAAATTAAAAATGAGATTATTTCAAAATTAAAACAATTAGAAGAAAATGCTCTAACAGTAGAAAGTCTGGAAGAGATTGATCAGAAAAAAGCAGAACTTAAAATGTATAGACAAAGAAGGTTCAGGGACAATATGTTGGGTCAAGAAGTCAGTGGATTGAAGAAGGAGAAAAACCTATCATTTTTTTTAAATCTAGAGACTAGAAATCATATTAATAAAACTATTCAAAAACTTACTTTAGAAAATGGTGTTATAGTGGAAGAACAAAAAGAAATCTTAAATCAGACAAAGGTGCTTTATGAAAAACTTTATAGAAAACAAGATTGTTTGAAAAAGGTTAATTCAACACGGGACTATTGTTATGACGAGATACCGAAACTTAGCGAAGATGAAAAACAGTTATTGGAGGAAAATATTATTTTTTCTGAATTAACTGCAGCATTAAAGAGGATGAAAAATAACAAGAATCCGGGATCTGATGGTTACACTGCAGAATTTTTCAAATGTTTTTGGATTGATATTGGTAAATTTGTCCTTAGATCTATAAATTTTGGATATGGGAAGGGCCAAATGTCTGTCACCCAGAGACAGGGAGGGATTACATGTATTCCAAAAGATGGTAAACCAAAACAATTCTTTGAAAATTGGAGACCTATTACTCTACTAAATTCTACATATAAATTGGCATCAAGCTGTATAGCAGAGAGAATAAAATCTGTTTTGTCAAAATTAATAAGTTCGGATCAAACTGGTTTTGTTCCATGTAGATATATAGGCGAAAATTGTCGATTAATATATGATATTCTACATTTTGCTGAAGAAAATAATATTCCAGGAATTCTCTTGCTGATTGATTTTGAGAAGGCATTCGATTCCATATCTTGGTCATTTCTTTATGATGTCAAAACATCTGAAATGTAATACTCGGATACTCGGTCATGATACTCGAGTACTCGCAAGTACTCGGATGAATCTGAAACGTCTATTGAAAAGTTTAGATTTTAGTAAGGACGCAGTGTTTTGTTACCTTTCATAAACATATTAACGAAAGACAAATGAACTACAAACATTGCTTGATCCTCTTTGTGTCATTTAAACAATGATTTACAGACAGCCGTTTTTTTTTTTACAAATAACCTATCATAACAGCAATCATTGTTTGTATACGTGTTCCTGAACCAAATTCTAAACAAAATAAAAAAATATTTGCTATAAAGTCCGGCAAAGTACACAATGTATGTGTCATCTGTTCCTGATGAGTTGGTATTTTTTATGATACGACATGTCCATTAATTTGTCAACAGCAATGTTGGACTTCAAATTACTTGTGCTTTTTCGTTTTGCTCAGTCTTACTTTTGCTGTGTTTAGTTGTTTTGCACTATCGTTTGTCTGATTTTCTTTTTTTTCAAGCCATGCCGTTGTCAATTTATTTTCAACTTTTGGGATTGAATGTCGTTCTCGTGCTTCTGCCTATCTTGAAATTGTAAATTAAACAATTATAGATAAGCTTCAAATACAGAGCAATTAGATTAATTTAAATGTACATTTCATACCAATCACGTTTACATAGAAGGTTTGATTAACAAACAAAGGTAAGTTTGTTCGGCTTGTGGTGAGTTAATTTTTACTCCAAAGTGTTGATCCGTGTACAAACACCGTTAAAAATGTCTCTAATCAGTTGCAAAGGGTTCCCCGCAGTTCACTTTCATTTTGTTCTTGTTTGGAATATGTTCTAGTCAACAATTTCAGACGAAAAACTGTATGACTTTTTATTTTTTGTTACAAGTTGTGCACATGAAAAGGACGTTGCTGGTATTATTATAACAAATAGTATCCACAAGCTATAAATATTTATGTAGTAAATTAGTTTTAATTAGTTTTTCGAAGGGGATATTTCAACGGAACCAAAGTGATTGGAAATGTGAAGAGAAATATTTCAAGATGTTTAACAGGCAAACGAATATCCGAGTACTCAAACTGTACTCGAGTACTCGGCCTTCAGAGCGAGTACGCGAGTACTCGAGTACTCGTTGCCATCCTTAGTTTAAACCTTTTATAACAATATAACAATAAAACAGCTGCGGTGACACAAAACTGTTGTCTGTCAGAATTCTTAACTATAGAGAGAGGCTGTAGACAAGGAGATCTTTTATCCCCTTATATTTTCTTGCTATGTGCCGAAATATTGAAAAACTATCGATGATACAGAATTTGTACTTTCTCAATATGCAGATGATACATCATTGATATTAGATGGCTCGCCAGAATCGCTCGATGCATCTCTTCATGTTCTCAAATTGTATGCTGAAATCTCGGGACTTCAGATTAATATAGAAAAAACAAGTGTTATTTGGATAGGTAGCAAAAAACATAGCCAGGATCAAATTTGTGTAAAGTGGGGATTGAAATGGGGCTCCAGTACATTTAAGCTACTTAGAATTACGTTTTCAGACGACCTAGATAGAATGACTAATTTAAATTATAGGCCAGTTTTAGATAATACAGACAACAATTTGAAAAATTGTCAAAACAGTATCTCACCCCCTGGAAAGATTACCATTTTAAAAACTTTGGTCATAGCTAAATTAAATCATCTGTTTCTATCTATCCCTAGTCAAGATGAGAAATTGTTACGTAATTTAACAAATAAAATGTATGCTTTTATCTGGGATAATAAACCAGATAAGGTCAAGCGAGATGTTTTATGTCAAGGGTGGTTTAGAAATGCTAAAATTTCCAACAATTATATCAATTTAGGCCAAATATTTTGCATTATTATGGAATATCGCACTCGCTTAAAAAGTGGTAAAACACGATCAATATTGAAGTAAATGAGACAAAAAAAATCATGCATTACTGCCTTTTAACATAAGTATATTTTTTGAATCAAAAAAAGGTTCAAAGGAAATGTACAAAGTATTGAATGAAAAATATGTTACATTTGCTGCAAAGGAAAAATGGGAGAACCATATTAATATGACTAGTATTAACTGGAAAAAAATACACACTTCGTGTACAAAATATAGTAAAAGCACTAAGCTTTGCTGGTTCCAATATAGAATTGTCCATAGAATTTTGGGAACTAATTCACTACTTTACAAGATGAAAATAAATAGTGACAACATATGTGCATTTTGTAAAGAAGGACCAGAGACCATAGAACATTTATTTTGGAGCTTGTCTCTGGTTGCCAGTTTCTAAATCTAAATCAGTATCAATGTATATTCTATTAAATTAAACAGTTTTGTTAGTCAAAAGCCAATTAAAAGCTGCATTAATTATTCAGATTTCTATCAACTAAACATGCATTTAACGATCCATTTTAATTTTATTTAAGGATGTATTCTTCTGACTTTTCAGTCTCGTTCAGTCTCGTTGAAATCTCGTTCTTGAATTATTTCAAAATCATGTGATACAAGTGAAAATTATTAATGAATTTCAAAAAAACTATAATCAAACATAACTCTGTGACAAAATTGTGTATTTACAACGAACGGTTTTTGAGTAATCCAGTTTTCAAATTTTACGACCAATCAAGTCAGTATTTTTAGCCAAAATGTTGAGAAAATGGGTGAGGGATACAAAAAATGGTTTTACAAGAGTCATGTACAACCCATATCATTTTGGTCTTTTCAAATTTCTTAGATATGTATTTTTTCAATTATTTATAACAAGAAAGTTGAAATAATATGCATTATGTTCTTAAAACTGAGAAAAATCACAAAAATAGAAAATTGACTGCATTGTAAATTGTACACAAAAAAGCGTCAAAAAATGATAAAACTTTCTTATATTAACACCTACCTATAGTTTTTTTAAGTAAAATTTATTCAGATTGGTCCGCTTCATCTTTATAGAAAGTATGAAAAAAAGTTTAATTGTGGAACTCTGATTTTTTTCACGATAATAGCCCAAAAATAGGTAAAAATCGATGAAAAATGGGAAAATCATCAAAATTGGGCATTTTCAAAGGGCCGTAGCAAAAAGAGAAGTGACCAATTATTTTGTTACAGTCTTATAAACTTAAAAATTAGGTTAAGAAGAAAAGTTTTATTTTTAGAAATTTTTGGCTTCTCAGAGGTGTACATCCTTAAGTATAAAATATAAAATGATCTATTTTAGACATGCTTCCCGCACATAATGATTTGACGAATGATTTAGCCAAGCTTGTCAATAATCCAATGTTTAGTGATATCCAGTTTGATGTAAATGGAGTTAAGTTCCTTGCTCATAGGGCCATCTTGTTTGTCAGATCAGAATACTTCAGGGCCAAGTTTGATTTTGATAAAAATGGTTTAAAGGTAAGAATTGACAGGTTTCACAACTTTATGTCAACCATAATCAAGCCATAAACTGTGCACCGTCCAGATAAGTTCAAGGTTAACGTGAGAAATTGTAAAAACTTAGTTCACAATTGATTATTAGGAAATCAGTTTAGACTATTAGAAAAAAGTAAAATCACAAAAATACTGAACTTAGAGGAAGATCAATTGGGAAAGTCCATAGCTACGAATGATCAAAGGAGATGAGGGTAACCATTAAATGAAGTAATCCAAAAACAGATTAAAACCTAAAAGAGAGACGAAAGATGCCAAAGAGTATCATAAATAAAGGCAACAGTAGTATATCGCTGTTTAAAAGTCATAAATCGATTGAGAGAAACCAAATTCCGGTAATCAAACTAAAACCGAGGGAAGCACGTCAACAATGAGAGGAAAACAACGAATTAACAGAACACATCAAATCATTAGTCGAAAACAATTTTTTGTCATTGCAAAAAGCGGAAAACGATCAACAGAAGAACCAAATTTATAAAATTGTAATCGTGTGCAATTACTTACTTTAAAAAATGTCATTTATAAAGGAGGGATAATAGGCATATAATTTCTTTTTGTAATACTTGAAAACATATGAGAAAGTTAAAATGTTCTTAACTTGTTTAATTGATATGTTTAGCCTCGGTCACCAGTAGTATTAAAGGACATGGAATCAGGAGTATTTGCTGTTGTATTACATTATGTATACACACACAGACTTCCGCCATTTTGTTCAACACATGTTCTACCATCTGTCTGGAGAAGTAAGTTAATTACTTAAATAATATACAATTACCTTGCAATTTTACTTTAATGTGTTTGAAAGTAATTATTAATTGAAAGCACAGGCACTTGTCTCGGAAAAAATTTCCTATATACCTTATTATAACACAAGATACTTAACTTGCATTTTAAAAAATGTCATGTGGTGACGAAGTTCCGTTATATGCCGCTTTATAGGCTGTCAACCCCGCTAAAACTTGTTATATCGTAAATCTAAATGGATTTATCTTTACAATGTTGTATAACATGCCTACATTTGTTGTCGGAATCATCCGTAGCAATCCTACCAAAGTATGTCAATCGTAATAATTTTGCAAACTGCTGAAGAATTGGCAATAAACGCGTCACATGTCCTTGTATATCTCGGTTTCCGATTGGTCAATTCTATTGGAAAGTCTAAATGATTCTCGGAGTTATCTGATCTTGTTTCATATCATACGTAAAGTCAAGAGAGAGTCTGCAATAAATTGACGTCATGGGAAAATTTGTAACTTATTAGACATACAACAAACAACACTTGTTTTTTCACGGTATATTATACAATTTTACTAACTGTATGATAAGTTCTATTCATACGAAACTAACAGGTTTGTTTTAAAACAATTTTTATAATAAATCATAATGACATTTACTGCGGACGTGTATTGCCAATTCTTCAGCGACACATGGACACATTATTGTTTTTGTAATATTATGTGAATGCAATCAAATCTAATATGTATAGTCCTCAAATTCGGCGATAACTGTATTGTATCAAAATTAAACTTCGTGTCAGTCAAACCATTTCTCACCAAATCGAGGCATTAACAGTACTATTATCTCCATTTAAATGGTACATCATGAAATGAAAGAGGGACGAAAGATACCAAAGGGACAGTCAAACTCACAAATCCAAAACAAACTGACAACGCCATGGCCAAAAACGAAAAAGACAAACAGAAAAACAATAGCACACATGACACAACACAGAAAACCAAAGAATAAACAACACGAACCCCACCAAAAACTAGGGGTGATCTCGGGTGCTCCGGAAGGGTAAGCAGATCCTGCTCCACATGTGACACCCGTCGTGTTGCTTATGTGATTACAAATCCGGTAAACAGTCTAATTCGGTAGGTCACATTCATGAAAGGGAAGGAGATTGTAGTTACGACGTAAGGAACATATCCGATATCATTTGTGAAACGGTTATCATGAAATAAATTATAATAATTAAAATTTTTTAATAAAAATACCATTAAAAATGACAAAAGGAAAAGTTCGAAAATCTGTAACAATGTCTTCGAAATAAAAGCAGTATGACGTCATACGTATATAACCGATGTCAAGACTAGACATATCAATGCTTTTCGTACGTGTCTGAATGGTTAAAATATTGAAAAAAAGGAAAATTTTGAGGAACAAAATGTGTCTTTTATTTCTTTTATTTTTGAGGACTACATATTAAAAATTGTGGATTTCATTCTTTAGGGACTAGAAGAACGTAGAATCTAACCCTTTAAAATATTTGTCTCCTTCCCATGCATTTATTTTTATAAACGAAGTGTATTAGCATGTAATTATGTATTTAAAATATACACCTTTTTATCTCAAGTAAAGGTATGTCATCGGTATATATTTACTGTATTTTTTGCAAAAATGAAATTTTGTCAATGCTTTTGTTTTAAAATATACTAATTGAGTGTATTGGTAACCACGCAATCACACTATTTGTAGATTAAAAGAAATATATGAGATAGAACTTTGAAATAAAATATGAATATATATGCTTAAACAAATTAGAATGAAAAATCTTGTCAATCGACTCTCTTCTGTTGTTACAATTCAGCAATATAGAAACTTATAATTCGCAGCAGAATTCGGGGAATAACTTTTTACCACAAGTTCCCAATGCTATTTTCACTACCATTTTCGGTGTAAAATATAGATATTTATTTTTTGTTTACAAATAAGCAGTCTAACACATAAAAATACAATTTGTTTAAAAATTTGAAAATCTAGGCAAAGAACTAGACTGATTGTGTACTGTTTAAGATCAATCCAGATATATAGTGCTCACTCTTAATTTCACCTATTGCGCAGTTCTATACGTTTTATCTCGTTGATGATTCGAGAGGCAAATAAATTTAAAAAAATCAAAACTTAAAACAAAAGTCTAGAAATAATGAAACGAAAAAGGACAATAAGTATAGGCAAATTCAGGCACCAGAACGTACTATTAAGAAGATAAGTTATCTCAGTTCAAAGGAGTGAATCATTTGGGGGTATTCTATTTAATCATAATTTGCATTATTTTCAGCTGCTGATAGATTTGCTATGGATGGTTTGAAGGCACTGGCAATTTTGAAACTGAAAAAATCATTAACTGTAGACAATGTTATATACATTTATCAAAACGTGATAAACGGGCAGCCTGTTATCGGTATGTTTAACACATTTGTTTTTTTTTGTTTGTTTCTCAACACTGATCATTTTTACTATATCTATTGAAGCATACTTACACAAGCTTACGAATGTCTTTTATCAAGACAATTTATCAGTAATTTTTTTACTAGCTTATTTAAACTAAGGTCAACAATGTCATGCATGTCTGTACTTTACTAGTACATACTTCGGCTGATAAAAGTAGCTTAGCCCAAACTGATGGTTGTTCAATTACTTGCGGCATACATCATGTATTGTACTACAAAAATAGATAGGGCTGACGTTTGGAAAGCTCATTTGACTCCAAAATCTATTTCCATTATATTGTCGACTTGAACGCAGGATTTAAAGACAAACAGGCACCCATGATGTCACATGATCATAAAACATGTAAAACAAAAACCTTTTGCTACACAAATAAACAGATCTGACAATGTAGGAGTAAATTTATGCCTGTACTAAGTCAGGAATATGATAGTTGTTTTCTATTCGTTATATGTGTTTGAGCCTTTCATTTTGCCGTTTAGACTTTGAGGTTTTGTAGATTTTAGAAACAGTGTATACAAATATTGTTACTTCGAAAAAATATTGCATACGATTCATTTTAGTAACCCTTGTTGAAAACCCGCTTTTGCTCCAAAGATTGTAATTCGAAATTAAGATATCAACTTAAATTCATTATTATTCTCAAAAAGACTCTGCAATGTGAGAGATATCGCACAATTTCTTGTCATATTTTTATGAAATTTTTAATATTGGTTTAATACAGCAATATCTTTGGTCAGTTTCAAACTTTAAATAAATAAGTTCTGTCTCTTCTATATATAAATGTAATTTAGGAAATAGCATCGTAAGCAGTCTCAAACCAAAATTTTAAGATACTTCATTGTTTAAGTCGGTTTTTTTTTTAAATATTAGTGCTTATAAATTACTTTGCAGTTGATATGTCATTTAAAATTGATTTTGTTTTATATTAAGTTTTCAAAATTGTATTATTGTATAAGTGATGTCTTGGTCGAGTAAAAAAACAGTCAAAAAAGTAGTGTTGTTGTTTTTTTTTGTTTTTTTTAAATAAAACTTATTAATTAAATTGTTAAACCAGATGACTACATTTGTTGAATATTAAAAATTTCAGATAACATGAAAGAAGTGTGTGAAAAGTTTTTGCAGAACCATATGGCAGAAGTTATGAGACATAAAACCTTTAAGAACTTAGGCAACGACTTTATTGCAGAATTAGCAAGGACAATGGGTTAAACTGGCAAATGAATTGAAAGGTATTGAAAGCAATCTATAAAAACGATATTTATTGAATTAGTTTTTTTTTAACAATATCAAGTTGATTATAATTTGAACCAAGTAAGGAAGTAATGACTGACAGGAACACATTTCTAAACCAGGAGTAAGGTTTTGCTTGATCCTGGCTTACACATTGAGAAAAAAGTAAAATCACAAAAATACTGAACTCAGAGGAAAATCAATTCGGAAAATCCATAATCACATGGCAAAATCAAATAACAAAACGCATCAAAAACGAATGGACAAGAACTGTCATATTCCTGATTTGGTACAGGCATTTTCAAATGTAGAAAATGGTGGATTGAACCTGGTTTTATAGCTAGCTAAACCTCTCACTTGTATGACAGTCGTATCACATTCCATTATATTGTCACCGATGCGTGAACAAAACAAACAGACACAATAGTTAAAAATGTCAAAAATAGGGGTACAGCAGTCAACATTGTGTTATCATCTTAATCACTATAAAACAACAAATGTAACGAAAAGGCACAAAAAGGCATACATCAAATTAACATCCTCATTTTGATTATATTATACGATTTTATTTGTTTATGTAAAATGCACACATTAAGGAAGGAGGGTTTTGAGTACTGGTGTAAAATTGCGCGTTTGAAATTCGCACAGGTAGACATGAAATAATTTTGTCGTTCAAAGTATGACGGGATGCATAAATACAGTCACGCAAAATAGATATAACAAAAACTGACTAAACAGTATAAAGTAATAACAAATAAAATAATAGTGTGGTTCAAAGTATGACGGGATACATAAGTACAGAGTCACGTCAAATGTATATCTCAAAAAAAGTTGGTTAACAGTAAAAGTACTATTAATAAGTAAAATAATTTTGTCATTGAAAGTATAAAAATTTCAGATTTTAAAACTTACACAGCAGTATATGTGAATTGAATACCAATGAAGTTTAAAACTTACTATTTGTAATTACAGGAGATGTATGAAAAATCAACGACCAACAGATGTAGACAGAGAAGATATAATGTGCATTTGAGATTAATTTGATGACGAATACCATCGAGGTGTCCGTAGGATTTTCAATCAAATAAGCCATTAACATTATAATAACCAAAAATATTTTGTATTTTTTGCTGGTTTTCTCATTATTATTATCTAAATACTGTATTTTTAATATACATTTTATGGTTAGCGATTTGAACATTTTTCTGGATTTCTGTCATCCCTTTATTTCTAATATAATATTGGTGTTTCGTGAATACAAATCTTAGTATTTTTCTTTTAGAAGTGTAAAAAATTATTCATCATGAAATGCAAAAAAAAAATTATAAAAACTATTGTTCATTGCCGAACGTAAAGGGATTTTCTATAATCATTGTCCAAAATAGTTTGTTCCTTGCTTTGCACTTTTCTGTCTTTGTATAATAATGTTCTCTTGAATAAGATAGGTAATTTTAATTCGTTTTTAACATTAATGTTAAAGTAATTTTGTACCCCAAAAACATATTCCAACATTTTAAGCAATATTATTTTATTATTTGATGTTTCAATAGTTATCATGTCATTTACAGGCAATATCTCTTTAAAAATATGATAGTTTAAAGAAATAAAAATGCTAAATTTCTGAATTATTTTCCATTTTTCGATTGACCTTGATCAATTGTATAAAGACTATTTTCATAGCATCCAATTTTGGTAACATATAGAACAAGATTGATATTTAGTTAATTTGAAGAAAAAAATATTTATAAAAATCATAATACTTTACATAGATAATTTTTTATTTGCATTCTTTATTCATATTACATGCATGACATTTGAGGTTTGGTATTTTCATTTGGTAATTTCTATTATTTACATTAAGTCAATTGTTTTTTTTTAGATGTGAATCATTATCTGTTATATTTTACTGATAAAATAAATTAATTTTTAGCCCTTGTTTGGTTTATGTTTTTTTCATTGAATGAAAAGTTGTCTACAAATCTCTAATTTTGTTTTTAGAAAACAAAATACCCATGATACCAGGAAAGATAGTGCACACATATTTTCAGAATATCAGAACATAGTTTATTAGAAATTGACAATGAAGGTAGGTTGAAAACAAAACTTTACGACAAAAGAGATGATTTCAGCTTTCCAATTGTGAACTTTCCATTGCTAAGTAGCAACATTCCAGCAGCACCTGCATACGGGGTATATATCTACCAAATGATACGATATTCCCGTGCTTGCATTTCCTATCATGATTTTCTTTATAGAGGGTTGCTGCTCACAAGGAAGCTATTAAATCAAGAGTTTCAAATGGTGATGTTGAAATCATCCCTTCGTAAATTTTACGTACGCCATAACGAGTTGGTTGACCGCTATATAATAACCGATTCACAAAAAATGAAATCGGATATGTTCCTTACGTCGTAACTACAATTCCTTTCCCTTGCATGAATGTGACCTACCGAATTAGACTATTTACCGGATTTGTTATCACATAAGCAACACGACAAGTGCCACATGTGGAGCAGGATCTGCTAACACTTTCAGAGTACCTAAGATCACCCCTAGTTTTTTGTGGGGTTCGTGTTGCTTATTTTTTAGTTTTCTATGTGTCATGTGTACTATTGTTTGTCTTTGGCGGTGTTAGTTTATTTTCGATTTATAAGTTTGACTGTCCCTCTGGTATCTTTCGTTCCTCTTTTACTAACATCGATCTAAATTTAAAAGAAAATAGAGTACTATATTGAGAGTTTGTTCTAATTACTTATTTTTGGAGTTGCTACCTTATTCATGCACACCCCGAAACTACGTTTATCATATCTACCACTGGTGAAGTATAAAGTACAAATGGAGTGACACATGTAATTGAAAGTCATTGAAAAAAGTAACATAATGACTTCCAATTCCACTTAAGATTGGCTTAGGTTTTGTGTGAACGTAGCGTTCGTCTGTTGTATAAAAATATTTTTTAACCTGTTACCTTTGGATGGCTATTATTCGTTGGTGTCTCTGTCCTATATTTTCTCCCATTTATCTGTTTATTTATTGTAACCCTGTCGTGTAATGTTGTAATTTTAATGTTATAATTAACACTGCCATTAAAGCGGGAGGTTTGACATGCCACAAAACCAGGTTCAATCCATCATATTTTTCATAAAATTCGCTGTACCAAGTCAGGAAAATGGCCATTGTCACATTATGGTTCGTTTCTCTGTTTGTTACGTTTCAGTGTTGTGTCTCTGTTATGTCGTAGATGGATATAATACATATACTAAACAGACTGGACGTGGCCGGATACTTGTATATCCCAACAACAAAAAGACACTAAGTACAGATCTGAGATTGAACGCAGTAACTGACAGTTACTTCAAAGCCACTAACAACTGAAAAAACAAAAACATAATCATCATCTATGACTAAATGACCAATCAGTTCATATCCATCATCCATTGGATTTAGTATAAAGACGTCACAAACAGTCAGAGAAAACTTGACCTTGTACAATGCCAAGATACAGGTATCGACATATTGTAGATCCATGAATGTGTATATGTATATAACAATAACATTTAGTTTGCTTTTAATTTACTGATATGAAAATCAATATTAATACCAATTAAACAATATTCAATGATCTAATTACAGTGTTGAATATGTTACCTTTTTAGAATAAGATTAATTTAAGAATGGATAAGTTTATAAATTTCCTATCACGCTAAACAACATTTCCGTAAAATGAAAAAAGTTTTTTACAGGTACATGTTAAACCAAAATTCAAAACCAAATCTTTACAGAATAATTTAGTAAAGGTTTTAAGTAATTTGTGGTAAAGAAATCTCTGGCTTGATAATTTACCAGTTAAACATAGATTATGTTCGTCAAAATCAAAAACTTCACAACAGACACGGGCATATCGAACGAGATGTGAAATATAAACACCGATGGTGTCAAAGAAATATCACCATCCGAAAAGCATAAATTGACAATAGAGAATGAAAAATTGTCCCTTTTGTCGTAAATTTTAATGTGAAGTTTTCCTTGCAAAACCGAAATATCTAAATCTAAGAAAGGACAGTTAATACTGTTTAAATTTTATTTATTCCAAGTAAGTTCCTTTGGATAAATTTCAGCAGTATATTTAGAAAATTCTTGATTATTTAAGAAAAAATATCATTAAGATAACGGTAAGTGTTGTTGAATTTATAAAATAAAAGCAATTAAGACGGGTCTTTACTCAGGATGGTCATAAACTGTGATTCATAACAGTACAAAAAAAGTCTGCTATTAAAGGGCACACTTAATGTCCATTTGACAACCTCCAACCTGTCGATAAAATGGGTTGTCATCACACTCCAGTAAGTATAATCTTGATAAAAAATATATCTAAGAAAGCACAATTAATACCGTTTAAATGTTTATTATTCCAACGTAGTTCTTTGGATAAATTTCAAGCATGTATATCTTGAGAACGATATCTTGATTAATTTAAGAAAAAATATCATTAAGATAACGGTTAATTTGTTGAATTTATAAAATAATGCAATTAAGACGGATCTTTACTACAGTTTGGTAAAATCTGTGATTATAAGTACAAAAAAATCTGATAAGAGGAGACACACTAAGCCAATTTGAGAGCCCAGGTGGTCGTGTGGTCTAGCGGACGGCTGCAGTGCAGGCGATTTGGTGTCACGATATCACAGTAGCATGGTTCGAATCCCGGCGAGGGAAGAACCAAAAATTTGCGAAAGCAAATTTACAGATCTAACATTGTTGGGATGATGTTTAGACGGTTGTATATACATTATGTACACAGCCATGTATCACCATCATTGATGGCGATCCGATGGATACATCGTTGTAGAGTTATCACTGCTCAACGTTACTTATAAATATAATTAATTTTCTGTGACTGAAATATTCCATTAATTTGTAGATCCTTACTATAGATAATTAGCTGAACGAAAACAATAACATCTTCATGCTTATAATCATCTGAGTACGCCGCTAGTTTAAAACTGACGAGAAAGGTAACACACGGCAGCGAAAGCTCTTTTTTGAGAGCCCAGGTGGTCGTGTGGTCTAGCGGGACGGCTAGCAGTGCAGGCGATTTGGTGTCACGATATCACAGTAGCATGGGTTCGAATCCCGGCGAGGGAAGAACCAAAAATTTGCGAAAGCAAATTTACAGATCTAACATTGTTGGGATTGATGTTTAGACGAGTTGTATATACATTATGTACACAGCCATGTATCACCACATTGATGGCGATCCGATGATACATCTGTTGTAGAGTTGTCACTGACTCAGACGTACTTATAAATATAATTATTTTCTGTGACTGTATATTACATTAATTGTAGGATCCTTTACTATAGATAATTTAGCTGATCTGTAACAATAACATCTTCATGCCTTATATATCATGTACTGTAGTACGCCGCTAGATTAAAACTGACGAGAAAGGTAACACACGGCAGCGAAAGCTCTTTTTTTGAGAGCCCAGGTGGTCGTGTGGTCTAGCGGGACGGCTAAGTGCAGGCGATTTGGTGTCACGATATCACAGTAGCATGGGTTCGAATCCCGGCGAGGGAAGAACCAAAAATTTGCGAAAGCAAATTTACAGATCTAACATTGTTGGGTTGATGTTTAGACGAGTTGTATATACATTATGTACACAGCCATGTATCACCATCATTGATGGCGATCCGATGGATACATCTGTTGTAGAGTTGTCACTGACTCAGACGTACTTATAAATATAATTATTTTCTGTGACTGTATATTACATTAATTTGTAGGATCCTTTACTATAGATAATTTAGCTGATCTGTAACAATAACATCTTCATGCCTTATATATCATGTACTGTAGTACGCCGCTAGATTAAAACTGACGAGGAAAGGTAACACACGGCCAGCGAAAGCTCTTTTTTTGAGAGCCCAGGTGGTCGTGTGGTCTAGCGGGACGGCTGCAGTGCAGGCGATTTGGTGTCACGATATCACAGTAGCATGGGTTCGAATCCCGGCGAGGGAAGAACCAAAAATTTGCGAAAGCAAATTTACAGATCTAACATTGTTGGGTGATGTTTAGACGAGTTGTATATACATTATGTACACAGCCATGTATCACCATCATTGATGGCGATCCGATGGATACATCTGTTGTAGAGTTGTCACTGACTCAGACGTACTTATAAATATAATTATTTTCTGTGACTGTATATTACATTAATTTGTAGGATCCTTTACTATAGATAATTTAGCTGATCTGTAACAATAACATCTTCATGCCTTATATATCATGTACTGTAGTACGCCGCTAGATTAAAACTGACGAGGAAAGGTAACACACGGCCAGCGAAAGCTCTTTTTTTGAGAGCCCAGTGGTCGTGTGGTCTAGCGGGACGGCTGCAGTGCAGGCGATTTGGTGTCACGATATCACAGTAGCATGGGTTCGAATCCCGGCGAGGGAAGAACCAAAAATTTGCGAAAGCAAATTTACAGATCTAACATTGTTGGGTTGATGTTTAGACGAGTTGTATATACATTATGTACACAGCCATGTATCACCATCATTGATGGCGATCCGATGATACATCTGTTGTAGAGTTGTCACTGACTCAGACGTACTTATAAATATAATTATTTTCTGTGACTGTATATTACATTAATTTGTAGGATCCTTTACTATAGATAATTTAGCTGATCTGTAACAATAACATCTTCATGCCTTATATATCATGTACTGTAGTACGCCGCTAGATTAAAACTGACGAGGAAAGGTAACACACGGCCAGCGAAAGCTCTTTTTTTGAGAGCCCAGGTGGTCGTGTGGTCTAGCGGGACGGCTGCAGTGCAGGCGATTTGGTGTCACGATATCACAGTAGCATGGGTTCGAATCCCGGCGAGGGAAGAACCAAAAATTTGCGAAAGCAAATTTACAGATCTAACATTGTTGGGTTGATGTTTAGACGAGTTGTATATACATTATGTACACAGCCATGTATCACCATCATTGATGGCGATCCGATGGATACATCTGTTGTAGAGTTGTCACTGACTCAGACGTACTTATAAATATAATTATTTTCTGTGACTGTATATTACATTAATTTGTAGGATCCTTTACTATAGATAATTTAGCTGATCTGTAACAATAACATCTTCATGCCTTATATATCATGTACTGTAGTACGCCGCTAGATTAAAACTGACGAGGAAAGGTAACACACGGCCAGCGAAAGCTCTTTTTTTGAGAGCCCAGTGGTCGTGTGGTCTAGCGGGACGGCTGCAGTGCAGGCGATTTGGTGTCACGATATCACAGTAGCATGGGTTCGAATCCCGGCGAGGGAAGAACCAAAAATTTGCGAAAGCAAATTTACAGATCTAACATTGTTGGGTTGATGTTTAGACGAGTTGTATATACATTATGTACACAGCCATGTATCACCATCATTGATGGCGATCCGATGGATACATCTGTTGTAGAGTTGTCACTGACTCAGACGTACTTATAAATATAATTATTTTCTGTGACTGTATATTACATTAATTTGTAGGATCCTTTACTATAGATAATTTAGCTGATCTGTAACAATAACATCTTCATGCCTTATATATCATGTACTGTAGTACGCCGCTAGATTAAAACTGACGAGGAAAGGTAACACACGGCCAGCGAAAGCTCTTTTTTTGAGAGCCCAGGTGGTCGTGTGGTCTAGCGGGACGGCTGCAGTGCAGGCGATTTGGTGTCACGATATCACAGTAGCATGGGTTCGAATCCCGGCGAGGGAAGAACCAAAAATTTGCGAAAGCAAATTTACAGATCTAACATTGTTGGGTTGATGTTTAGACGAGTTGTATATACATTATGTACACAGCCATGTATCACCATCATTGATGGCGATCCGATGGATACATCTGTTGTAGAGTTGTCACTGACTCAGACGTACTTATAAATATAATTATTTTCTGTGACTGTATATTACATTAATTTGTAGGATCCTTTACTATAGATAATTTAGCTGATCTGTAACAATAACATCTTCATGCCTTATATATCATGTACTGTAGTACGCCGCTAGATTAAAACTGACGAGGAAAGGTAACACACGGCCAGCGAAAGCTCTTTTTTTGAGAGCCCAGGTGGTCGTGTGGTCTAGCGGGACGGCTGCAGTGCAGGCGATTTGGTGTCACGATATCACAGTAGCATGGGTTCGAATCCCGGCGAGGGAAGAACCAAAAATTTGCGAAAGCAAATTTACAGATCTAACATTGTTGGGTTGATGTTTAGACGAGTTGTATATACATTATGTACACAGCCATGTATCACCATCATTGATGGCGATCCGATGGATACATCTGTTGTAGAGTTGTCACTGACTCAGACGTACTTATAAATATAATTATTTTCTGTGACTGTATATTACATTAATTTGTAGGATCCTTTACTATAGATAATTTAGCTGATCTGTAACAATAACATCTTCATGCCTTATATATCATGTACTGTAGTACGCCGCTAGATTAAAACTGACGAGGAAAGGTAACACACGGCCAGCGAAAGCTCTTTTTTTGAGAGCCCAGGTGGTCGTGTGGTCTAGCGGGACGGCTGCAGTGCAGGCGATTTGGTGTCACGATATCACAGTAGCATGGGTTCGAATCCCGGCGAGGGAAGAACCAAAAATTTGCGAAAGCAAATTTACAGATCTAACATTGTTGGGTTGATGTTTAGACGAGTTGTATATACATTATGTACACAGCCATGTATCACCATCATTGATGGCGATCCGATGGATACATCTGTTGTAGAGTTGTCACTGACTCAGACGTACTTATAAATATAATTATTTTCTGTGACTGTATATTACATTAATTTGTAGGATCCTTTACTATAGATAATTTAGCTGATCTGTAACAATAACATCTTCATGCCTTATATATCATGTACTGTAGTACGCCGCTAGATTAAAACTGACGAGGAAAGGTAACACACGGCCAGCGAAAGCTCTTTTTTTGAGAGCCCAGGTGGTCGTGTGGTCTAGCGGGACGGCTGCAGTGCAGGCGATTTGGTGTCACGATATCACAGTAGCATGGGTTCGAATCCCGGCGAGGGAAGAACCAAAAATTTGCGAAAGCAAATTTACAGATCTAACATTGTTGGTTGATGTTTAGACGAGTTGTATATACATTATGTACACAGCCATGTATCACCATCATTGATGGCGATCCGATGGATACATCTGTTGTAGAGTTGTCACTGACTCAGACGTACTTATAAATATAATTATTTTCTGTGACTGTATATACATTAATTTGTAGGATCCTTTACTATAGATAATTTAGCTGATCTGTAACAATAACATCTTCATGCCTTATATATCATGTACTGTAGTACGCCGCTAGATTAAAACTGACGAGGAAAGGTAACACACGGCCAGCGAAAGCTCTTTTTTTGAGAGCCCAGTGGTCGTGTGGTCTAGCGGGACGGCTGCAGTGCAGGCGATTTGGTGTCACGATATCACAGTAGCATGGGTTCGAATCCCGGCGAGGGAAGAACCAAAAATTTGCGAAAGCAAATTTACAGATCTAACATTGTTGGGTTGATGTTTAGGACGAGTTGTATATACATTATGTACACAGCCATGTATCACCATCATTGATGGCGATCCGATGGATACATCTGTTGTAGAGTTGTCACTGACTCAGACGTACTTATAAATATAATTATTTTCTGTGACTGTATATTACATTAATTTGTAGATCCTTTACATAGATAATTTAGCTGATCTGTAACAATAACATCTTCATGCCTTATATATCATGTACTGTAGTACGCCGCTAGATTAAAACTGACGAGGAAAGTAACACACGGCCAGCGAAAGCTCTTTTTTTGAGAGCCCAGGTGGTCGTGTGGTCTAGCGGGACGGCTGCAGTGCAGGCGATTTGGGTGTCACGATATCACAGTAGCATGGGTTCGAATCCCGGCAGGGAAGAACCAAAAATTTGCGAAAGCAAATTTACAGATCTAACATTGTTGGTTGATGTTTAGACGAGTTGTATATACATTATGTACACAGCCATGTATCACCATCATTGATGGCGATCCGATGGATACATCTGTTGTAGAGTTGTCACTGACTCAGACGTACTTATAAATATAATTATTTTCTGTGACTGTATATTACATTAATTTGTAGGATCCTTTACTATAGATAATTTAGCTGATCTGTAACAATAACATCTTCATGCTTATATATCATGAACTGTAGTACGCCGCTAGATTAAAACTGACGAGGAAAGGTAACACACGGCCAGCGAAAGCTCTTTTTTTGAGAGCCCAGGTGGTCGTGTGGTCTAGCGGGACGGCTGCAGTGCAGGCGATTTGGTGTCACGATATCACAGTAGCATGGGTTCGAATCCCGGCGAGGGAAGAACCAAAAATTTGCGAAAGCAAATTTACAGATCTAACATTGTTAGGTTGATGTTTAGACGAGTTGTATATACATTATGTACACAGCCATGTATCACCATCATTGATGGCGATCCGATGGATACATCTGTTGTAGAGTTGTCACTGACTCAGACGTACTTATAAATATAATTATTTTCTGTGACTGTATATTACATTAATTTGTAGGATCCTTTACTATAGATAATTTAGCTGATCTGTAACAATAACATCTTCATGCCTTATATATCATGTACTGTAGTACGCGGCTAGATTAAAACTGACGAGGAAAGGTAACACACGGCCAGCGAAAGCTCTTTTTTGAGAGCCCAGGTGGTCGTGTGGTCTAGCGGGACGGCTGCAGTGCAGGCGATTGGTGTCACGATATCACAGTAGCATGGGTTCGAATCCCGGCGAGGGAAGAACCAAACATTTGCGAAAGCAAATTTACAGATCTAACATTGTTGGGTTGATGTTTAGACGAGTTGTATATACATTATGTACACAGCCATGTATCACCATCATTGATGGCGATCCGATGGATACATTCAAATAGTTGTTTTTCCTTTCGTTTGATGTGTTTGAGCTTTTGATTTAGTCATTTGAGACTTTCAGTTTTGAATTTTCCTCGGAGTTCAGTCTTTTTAAGATTTTACTTTTCACTGTTGACAGCTTAGTATAATTGCAATCCTGTTTTTATAGTTTTCGTTTGAAGATTTTAGATAGTCAGTTTTGGATTTGATAGTCAAAATTGTACGTTCACAAATTTTGAATTTATAAAGAAACTATTTTATCTCACCTGGCCTAAAAGGCCAAGTGAGCTTTTCTCATCACTTGGCGTCCGGCGTCCGTCATCGTCCGTCGTCTGTCGTCGTCCGTCGTCCGTCGTCGTCCGTCGTCGTCCGTCGTCCGTCGTCCGTCGTTAACTTTTACAAAAATCTTCTCCTCTGAAACTACTGGGCCAATTTAAACCAAACTTGGCCACAATCATCATTTGGGTATCTAGTTTGAAAATTTGTCCGGTGACCCGGCCAACCATCCAAGATGGCCGCCATGGCTAAAAGTAGAACATAGGGGTAAAATTCAGTTTTTTTGGGTTATAACTGAAAAACCAAAGCATTTAGAGCAAATCTGACATGAGGTAGAATTGTTAAACAGGTGAAGATCTATCTGCCCTGAAATTTTCAGATGAATCGAACAACCCGTTGTTGGGTTTGTTGGCCCTGAATTAGTAATTTTAAGGAAATTTTGCTCTTTTTGGTTATTATCTTGAATATTATTATAGATAGAGATAAACAGTAAACAGCTATAATGTTCACCAAAGTAAGATTTACAAATAAGTCAGCATGACTGAAATGGTCAGTTGACCCCTTTAGGAGTTATTGCCCTTTATAGTCAATTTTTAACCATTTTTCGTAAATCTTAGTAATCTTTTACAAAAATCTTCTTCTCTGAAACTACTTGGCCAAATTAATCCAAACATGGCCACAATCATCTTTTGGGTTAGTAGTTTGAAAAATGTGTCCGGTGATCCGCCCATCCAGCCAAGATGGCCGACATGGCTAAAAATAGAACATGGGGTAAAATGCAGTTTTTTGGCTTATACATGTAACTCAAAACCCAAAGCATTTAGAGCAAATCTGACATGGGGTAAAATTGTTTATCAGGTCAACATTTATCTGCTCTGAAATTTTTAGATGAATCGGACAACCCGTTGTTGCGTTGCTGACCCTGAATTGTTAGTTTTAAGGAAATTTTGCTGTTTTTGGTCATTATCTTGAATATTATTATTGATAGAGATAAACTGTAAACAACAATAATGTTCAGCAAAGTAAGATTTACAAATAAGTCAACATGACCGAAATGGTCAATTGACCCCCTTAGGAGTTATTGTTCTTTATAGTCAATTTTTAACAATTTTCATAAAATTTGTAAATTTTTACTAACATTTTCCAATGAAACTAATGGGCAAAGTTCATTATAGATAGAGATAATTTTAAGCAGCAAGAATGTTCAGTAAAGTAAGATGTACAAACACATCATCATCACCAAAACACAATTTTGTCATGAATCCATCTGATTCCTTTAATATTCACATAGACCAAGGTGAGCGACACAGGCTCTTGAGAGCCTCTAGTTTTATCTCCATCAGGTAAGGATGACTTTATGATATTTGTAATGCCTTGTTTGGGTAAATATAACTCTTCAACTGTGTCGGTTCAAATACATACTCGGATTTCAAATATTAATCTTTGTGCGTTCCTGATAAAGGTATTCAAAAAAAGGGATTCGGATGCATAAACGTTATACCGTGTTGTTTTCATTGAACGTATCTAAAGGTTTGCAAATGTTCTGCCGAATACGATGAGTAATGCCGACAATTTGTTGAAAAAGTCTACCTCCAAATTCAAAAAATATGTTGTCGATTAGAAAATCAAGCATACTGATCACTTGTTAAGTTGTGTAGCATGTTAACTTTTTGTTCACTATTAACAGAATATGCCTTATGGTATCCCAAAGTAATACACATCAATTCCCCCCCCCCCCCCCCCCAGTATTTTTAAAATTTAACATTTAAGTCAAGAAGGATTGCTTTATTTAGCAAAAAAAGTTAATCCGTTTTGGCATGGTATCCTGGTTAATTTTTCCAAGTTAAAAAATAAGCTTAAAGCTGAAAACAATACGGAAATTCTGTCCCAGTACATATGGCTGAAACCAAACATCAAAATGGATGGCAAGATGATTTTGAGGTTCAAATGTATTGAAAATAGTATATTTTCATTAATGATTTGATGTATGATAATAATACATTATTCACATATGATGAATTTAAAGAATTATGATATTAATACTAATTTTGTAGAGTTTATTGGTATTTTAAGTGCGATTCCGAAAAGATGGAAAAGCATAATAGAAGGTAGTTCAAAACTGCAAATTATTGAAAATAAATTAATAGATAAAGTTAAAAAGGAACCAAAATCTTGTAATTTTTTCTTTACAATTTTTTTGGAGGATAATAAAGTGATATCTTTATCTTGCCGTGAAAAATGGGAAAGAGATTTACATACATGTATGCAGATTGAAGATTGGAATGCTTATTATTCCATGCCCTTCATTATGACCAGAAATTCGTTTTTACAAAACTTTGAATTGAAGATTGTTCTTAGGATTTTACCATGTAATTCATTTTTATTGAAATGTAAATTAAAAGAAACTGAACTATGTACATTTTGTTCAGAAATTAAAGAGAATATTTTTCACATATTCTGGGAATGTAATGTATCACAAAACTTTTGGCTATCCGTTATAGAGTGGATTAAAAAATTATGGCATCCTCCTGCCTTTCAGTGCTAAAGAAGTTATTTTAGGTGTGTCGGAGGATTTTGTCAACAGTAAAATAGTTAATAATGTTTTGTTGTTATTCAAGTATTATATATACAAATGTAGATGTACGATCATGCCACCCACAACATATGGTGGAAAAGAATATTTAAAGTATTGGATTAATATAGAAAAAATACTCTGTATGTGTCTTAACCCCTGTACAAAAAGTAAAAATTGATCAGAAATGGAATTTGTTAGAAACAGCGTTTATTTAATTTATCAACAAAATTATTTGTAATCTTTATATTTATATCTTATTATATACTAAGATTTAATTGATCTTTCAAGTATTACTTTATTTTCCACAATGTGTATCGAATACTGTAGTATGTAATTTTACATGTTTCGTAAAAATAAAATAATTACAAAAACAAATTTCCCCCACAGTAGAAGCAATATTTTGCCATTTGATTAGGCACTTTCCATTTTGAATTTTCCTCGGAGTTAAATATTTTTGTGATTTTTTTTTAAAGATTCTGGTACTGAGATGACCATATTTGTCAAATTCGAGAATAAGACTTAAAACATGCAGAGGAAGCTTTAATTTCTGGTCTGGGGGATATATTAATGGAACTAAATAAGAAAAGTTTGAATTGTTAATGAAAAGAACATCATCAAACATCTTAATGTGAAAGTAAATGACCTAGTTTTTTTTTTATCTTTTTGTTTTTGACAAGTGTCTGAAGGAACTCCGATTCATATGAAAATAATAACAGTCGTTCCAATACATGAATGCCATAGGAATTCCGACAATTTGTTGAAAAAGTCTACCACAAATTCAACAAATATGTTGTCAATAAAAAAACTCTTATTTACTTATTTTCTGTGTATCATATTTGACCTTTTTGTTCATTTTTAATAAAATATGCAGTATGGAATCGCGAAGTAATAAAGGTATGCTACCCTTTATCAGGTTGAAAGGCATTGTGGATTGTTTCTTTGACGGCAGTCATTCAATAGATTGCACAGCTTCACTTCTAAGTTGTGATTTCAATATTTGAATAAGTGTGGGATTGTATTGTACAGGGAATCTAACGTTCCCAAAAGAAGTTAGCCAACTGAGTTAATAGCGCGTATATGTACGTAAAGTGAGTTTCGGCATTTGTGGTTTTGAGTAACGTTTGGCATATGGAATAAACATTTACCAACTTATTTGGTATTCAAGAGAATGCACCAATTACTCAGACTTTGTTAAATGTCACCAGTGTCTGAGCAAAAAGTTGATAAACCAGGGGTATGTCAAAGAAAGTCTCGTCCTTTTTCTAAAAAACAAAATGATAGAAAGGTTCCAACCTAGTAGCCAGTACTTCGGTACTGGCATGAAAATACTGATTTTTTGTGTTATTAAAATTTGCTGTGACAAAATGTTAGAAATTATTATTAATAAAGTAATGTATCTACCTCATGCAAAGCTCTGATTCCTTTCACGGATTTGGCTATACGTTTTGGACCTTTTTGGATTATAGCTCTTCACCTTTTATATAAGCTTTGAATTTCAAATATTTTGGCCACGAGCATCACTAAAGAGAATGTATTGTCGAAATGCGAATTTGGTGCAGAAAAATTGGTACCGTTAATGTTATTCCAAGACCTTGTTGATATATATTCCGTATCAACTTCACACAAATAATACACGATGTACTTGAAGTATAGATTATGAGAAATGACATTGTTTATCATCTGAATATCTTTCATTTGTCTTTATGAATATTACTTTAACTGTCTAGTCTTTTTTTTTGAGGTATCCATTTGTCGTGGCTCTGTACTTATTTTTGCTAAAATCCTTTGTCAAAAGCCTTTTTGTGTTTCTTTGTCACATTTGATGTGGCTATGTATATATAAATCCCGTCATTAGGTTATTGTACTATGACAATTTGTGTGTTCTTGTCTTTAACTTTTGCCAATATGCTTTGTCTATATGCCTTTATTGTTTTTCTTTTTTACCTATCATGTGACTTTTACTTATAGATCCCGTCATTGTGCTACATGTTTATTTACAAATTTGTTTGTTTTATAGTGATTAAGATAATAACTTAATGTTGACAGTTGTACCGCTATTTTTGACCTATTGCATCTGTTTATTTTGTTCGTACATCGTTGTCAATATTATCGAAATCTTTGCGACTGGCATACAAGTGAGAGGTTTAGCTAGCTATAAAACAGGTTTAATCCACCATTTTCAACATAATAAAATGCATGTTACAATTCAGAAATATGACAGTAGTTACCCGTTCGTTTGATGTGTTTAAGCGTTCGATTTGTTTAGGGTCTTTCCGTTCTGTATTTTCCTCGGAGTTATGTATTTTTGTGATTTTACTATTTTCTAATTTCTCGGTTTTTCTCGAAATTAATTATTTCCAGCAAAATCGTGAAACGAATACAGATTTACAGAAAGAAAAACATTTGACCGAGAACAAAGATTTCACATTCAAATTATAGTCTGTGATAAGTCCTATTGGTCAATAGAAAGAAAATCGTTTAAGAATCTAAAATCAATGTCTTATTTATTGTTTTCCATTTAAAAATACAATACAGGTAATTTTTTTCACACGTTTTCTCAATTTCAAAAAATTTGATGTTTATGACTTCTTTTCAATTATTTTTCAACAGTTATATGCAATAGAAATTTTTGCTACAAGAATGTAATATTGCTGCGATTCTTTTGATAGGAGTATAACATTACCTTGTCATTGTGCTTTTATCTGTTTGCACTCTTCGTGCTCTTTTCTTGGAATTTAGCATATTACCAATGCAAGCTTAGTTATACACAATTATTGCAACTAAAGGGTTCGCTTATTAGTTATGAAGTTTAATTAAATGTAATAATTTAAACCTACAATTAATCAAAAATCATGCAAATCAGGTATAAAGAAATTAATCTGCGATAAGAGTGCATAGTAAATAATTATTTAAATAATATTTACTTAAATGTATACTATCAGCACAAAGGATATAAAATCGACAAATTAAAGGCGGTCACGATTTTTGTGTTTATCCATTTGTGCATATCGTATAGTTCTCATTATTTTATTATGATATAAATTATGGTATAGAGTATTTGTTCCAACAGGAAAAGACATTATGACAATATTTATAACAAAGTTTCCATTGGAACTTCTGTTAGGTGGAACAAATATACGTTCACAGCTCAACAATATCTACATACTCTTTTGAAGAACCTTTGTCAACCCAGGTTTTAGTAGGTTTTGAGTTATAATGTGTATTCTCCTGTGTAGTTTACTTCGTGTTGTGTTCTTATACTTCTATATGTCTGTTCTTCGTGTGGTATGTCTTTAAACTGCAGTATGTCTTTTCTACGTTTTATGATTTAAGACTGCTGAATGTCTTTTCTACGTTTTATGATTTAAGACTGCTGAAAGTCTTTTCTACGTTTTATGATTTAAGACTGCTGAATGTCTTTTCTTTGTTTTATGATTTAAGACTGCTGGATGTCTTTTCTACGTTTTATGATTTCAGACTGCTGAATGTCTTTTCTACGTTTTATGATTTAAGACTGCTGAATGTCTTTTCTTTGTTTTATGATTTAAGACTACTGAATGTCTTTTCTACGTTTTATGATTTAAGACTGCTGAATGTCTTTTCTTCGTTTTATGATTTAAGACTGCTGAATGTCTTTTCTACGTTTTATGATTTAAGACTACTGAATGGCTTTTCTAAGTTTTATGATTTAAGACTGCTGAATGTCTTTTCTACGTTTTATGTTTTAAAACTGCTGAATGTCTTTTCTTTGTTTTATGATTTAAGACTGCTGAATGTCTTTTCTAGGGGTTTTCTTTGATTTAAGACTGCTGAATGTCTTTTCTAGTTTTATGATTTAAGACTGCTGAATGTCTTTTCTAGGTTTTATGATTTAAGACTGCTGAATGTCTTTTCTACGTTTTATGATTTAAGACTGCTGAATGTCTTTTCTACGTTTTATGATTGAAGACTGCTGAATGTCTTTTCTAGGTTTTATGATTTAAGACTGCTGAATGTCTTTTCTTCGTTTTATGATTTAAGACTGCTGAATGTCTTTTCTACGTTTTATGATTTAAGACTGCTGAATGTCTTTCTACGTTTTATATTGAAGACTGCTGAATGTCTTTTCTACGTTTTATGATTTAAGACTGCTGAATGTCTTTTCTACGTTTTATGATTAAGACTGCTGAATGTCTTTTCTACGTTTTAGGATTGAAGACTGCTGAATGTCTTTTCTATCGTTTTATGATTGAAGACTGCTGAATGTCTTTTCTACGTTTTATGATTGAAGACTGTTGAATGTCTTTTCTACGTTTTATGATTTAATACTGCTGAATGTCTTTCTACGTTTTATGATTTAAGACTGCTGAATGTCTTTTCTACGTTTAATGATTTAAGACTGCTGAATGTCTTTTCTACGTTTAATGATTTAAGACTGCTGAATGTCTTTTCTACGTTTTATGATTTCAGACTGCTGGATGTCTCTTCTTCATTTTATGTTTTAAAACTGCTGAATGTCTTTTCTACGTTTTATGATTTAAGACTGCTGAATGTCTTTTCTACGTTTTATGATTTAAGACTACTGAATGGCTTTTTCGACGTTTTTATTATGTAAGACTGCTGAATGTCTTTCTCTTTGTTTTATGATTTTAATAGCTGAATGTCTTTTCTACGTTTTTTCATTTAAGACTGCTGATAGTCTTTTCTACGTTTTATGTTATAAGACTGCTGAATGTCTTTTCTAGGTTTTATGATTTAAGACTGCTGAATGTCTTTTCTACGTTTCATGATTTAAGACTGCTGAATGTCTTTTCTACGTTTTTTCATTTAAGACTGCTGATAGTCTTTTCTACGTTTTATGTTATAAGACTGCTGAATGTCTTTTCTACGTTTTATGATTTAAGACTGCTGAATGTCTTTTCTAGGTTTTATGATTTAAGACTGCTGAATGTCTTTTCTACGTTTCATGATTTAAGACTGCTGAGTGTCTTTTCTATGTTTAATGATTTAAGACTGCTGAATGTCTTTTCTACGTTTTATGTTATAAGACTGCTGAATGTCTTTTCTAGTTTTATGATTTAAGACTGCTGAATGTCTTTTTCTACGTTTTATGATTTAAGACTGCTGAATGTCTTTTCTTCGTTTTATGTTTTAAAACTGCTGAATGTCTTTTCTACGTTTTATGATTTAAGACTACTGAATGGCTTTTCGACGTTTTATGATTTAAGACTGCTGAATGTCTTTTCTTTGTTATATGATTTAAGACTGCTGAATGTCTTTTCTACGTTTTATGATTTAAGACTGCTGATAGTCTTTTCTTCGTTTTATGATTTAAGACTGCTGAATATCTTTTCTCTGTCTTATGATTTAAGACTGCTGGGTGTCTTTTCTACGTTTTATAATTTAAGACTGCTGAATGTCTTTTATAGGTTTTATGATTTAAGACTGCTGAATGTCTTTTCTAGGTTTTATGATTTAAGACTGCTGAATGTCTTTTCTACGTTTTATGATTTCAGACTGCTGAATGTCTCTTTTCATTTTATGTTTTAAAACTGCTGAATGTCTTTTCTACGTTTTATGATTTAAGACTGCTGAATGTCTTTTCTACGTTTTATGATTTAAGACTACTGAATGGCTTTTCGACGTTTTATTATTTAAGACTGCTGAATGTCTAATCTTTGTTTTATGATTGAAGACTGCTGAGTGTCTTTTCTACGTTTTATGATTAAAGACTGCTGAATGTTTTTTCTACGTTTTATGATTGAAGACTGCTGAATGTCTTTTCTTCGTTTTATGTTTTAAGACTGCTGAATGTTTTTTCTACGTTTTATGATTTAAGACTACTGAATGGCTTTTCGACGTTTTTATTTAAGACTGCTGAATGTCTTTTCTTTGTTTTATGATTGAAGACTGCTGAGTGTCTTTTCTACGTTTTATGATTAAAGACTGCTGAATGTTTTTTCTACGTTTTATGATTAAAGACTGCTGAATGTTTTTTCTACGTTTTATGATTAAAGACTGCTGAATGTTTTTTCTACGTTTTATGATTTAAGACTGCTGAATGTCTTTTCTAGGTTTTATGATTTAAGACTGCTGAATGTCTTTTCTACGTTTTATGATTTAAGACTACTGAATGTCTTTTCTACGTTTTATGATTTAAGACTGCTGAATGTCTTTTCTACGTTTTATGATTTAAGACTGCTGGATGTCTTTTCTACGTTTTATAATTTAAGACTGCTGAATGTCTTTTATAGGTTTTATGATTTAAGACTGCTGAATGTCTTTTCTAGGTTTTATGATTTAAAACTGCTGAATGTCTTTTCTACGTTTTATGATTTCAGACTGCTGAATGTCTCTTCTTCATTTTATGTTTTAAAACTGCTGAATGTCTTTTCGACGTTTATGTTTTAAAACTGCTGAATGTCTTTTCTACGTTTTATGATTTAAGACTGCTGGATGTCTTTTCTACGTTTTATAATTTAAGACTGCTGAATGTCTTCTATAGGTTTTATGATTTAAGACTGCTGAGTGTCTTTTCTACGTTTTATAATTAAAGACTGCTGAATGTTTTTTCTACGTTTTATGATTGAAGACTGCTGAATGTCTTTTCTTCGTTTTATGTTTTAAAACTGCTGAATGTCTTTTCTACGTTTTATGATTTAAGACTACTGAATGGCTTTTCGACGTTTTATGATTTAAGACTGCTGAATGTCTTTTCTTTGTTTTATGATTTAAGACTGCTGAATGTCTTTTCTACGTTTTATGATTTAACTTTGTTTTATGATTTAAGACTGCTGAATGTCTTTTTTAGTTTTATGATTTAAGACTGCTGAATTTTTTCTACGTTTTATGATTTAAGACTGCTGAATGTCTTTTTGTTTATGATTTAAGACTGCTGAATGTCTTTTCTAGTTTTGATTTAAGATGCTGAATGTTTTTCTACGTTTTATGTTTAAGACTGCGAATGTCTTTCTCGTTTTATATTTAAGACTGCTGAATGTTTTTTCGTTTATGATTTAAGACTGCTGATGTCTTTTCTTGTTTTATGTTAAGACTGCGATGTCTTTTCTGTTTTGATTTAAGACTGCTGAATTCTTTTCTACGTTTTATGATTTAAGACTGCTGAATGTCTTTTCTCGTTTATGTTTAAGACTGCTGAATGTCTTTTCTACGTTTTATGATTTAAACTGCTAATGTCTTTTCTACTTTTATGATTTAAGACTGCTGAATGTCTTTTCTACGTTTATGATTTAAACTGCTGAATGTCTTTTCTTGTTTTATGATTAAGACTGCTGATGTCTTTTCTACGTTTATATTAAACTGCTGATGTCTTTCTCGTTTTTGAAAAGACGTATGTTTTCTTCGTTTTGTTTTAAACTGCTGATGTCTTTTCTCGTTTTTGTTTAAGACGCTGATGTTTTTCTCGTTTTGTTTAAGACTGCTGATGTTTTTCTTCGTTTTGTTTAAGACTGCTGATGCTTTTCTTGTTTTTTTTAAGACTGCTGATGTTTTCTCTTTTGTTTAAGACTGCTGATGCTTTCTTCGTTTGTTTAAGACTGCTGATGTTTTTCTTCTGTTTTTTTAAGACTGCTATGTTTTCTTCGTTTTGTTTAAGACTGCTGATGTTTTTCTCGTTTTGTTTAAGACTGCTGATGTTTTTCTTCTGTTTTAAAGACTGCTGAATGTTTTCTCGTTTTGTTTAAGACTGCTGAATGTCTTCTGTTTGTTTAAACTGCTGATTCTTTTTTCTTACGTTCTTTGATTTAAGACTGCTGATGTTTTTCACGTTTTATTAAAGACTGCTGATGTTTTTCTTTCGTTTTGTTTAAGACTGCTTGATGTTTTTCTTCGTTTTGTTTAAGACGCTGAGTTTTCTTCGTTTTGTTTAAGACTGCTGATGTTTTTCTTCGTTTTGTTTAAAGACTGCTGAATGTCTTTTCTCGTTTATGATTTAAGACTGCTGATGTTTTTCTCGTTTTATGTTTAAAGACTGCGAATGTTTTTCTCGTTTATGTTTAAAGACTGCTGAATGTCTTTCTTCGTTTTTGTTTAAACTGCTGAATGTCTTTTCTAGTTTTATATAAGACTGCTGATGTCTTTCTACGTTTTATATTTAAGACTGCTGATGTTTTTCTTCGTTTTGTTTAAAGACTGCTGAATGTTTTTCTGTTTTATGATTTAAGACTGCTGATGTTTTCTACGTTTATTTAAGACTGCTGAATGTCTTTTCTCGTTTTTTTTTAAGACTGCTGAATGTCTTTTCTACGTTTATGATTTAAACTGTGATGCTTTTCACGTTTTATTTAAGACTGCTGAAGTCTTTCTACGTTTTATATTTTAGACTGCTGAATGTCTTTTTAGTTTTATATTTAAGACTGTGAATGTCTTTTTTGTTTATGATTTAAACTGCTGAATGTCTTTTCTCGTTTATGATTTAAGACTGCTGATGTTTTTCTACGTTTTATGATTTAAGACTGCTGAATGCTTTTCTTGTTTTATGATTTAAACTGCTGAATGCTTTTCTAGTTTTATGATTTAAGACTGCTGAAGTCTTTTCTACGTTTTATGATTTAAGACTGCTGAATGTCTTTTTTGTTTTATGATTTAAGACTGCTGAATGTCTTTTTAGGTTTAATGATTTAAGATGCTGAATGTCTTTCTACGTTTTATGATTAAGACTGCTGAATGTTTTTTCTATGTTTATGATTAAACTGCTGAATGTCTTTTCTTGGTTTATGATTTAAACTGCTGAATGTCTTTTCTTTGTTTTATGATTTAAGACTGCTGAATGTCTTTTTTCTACGTTTTATGATTTAAGACTGCTGAATGTCTTTTTGTTTTATGATTTAAGACTGCTGAATGTCTTTTTAGGTTTTATGATTAAGAATGCTGAATGTCTTTTCTGTTTTATGATTTAAGACTGCTGAATGTCTTTTCTACGTTTATGATTTAAGACTGCTGAATGTCTTTTCTAGTTTTATGATTTAATGAACTTCTGATGAATGTCTTTTCTTATGTTTTATGATTTAAGACTGCTGAATTTTTCTACGTTTTATATTTAAGACTGCTGATGTCTTTCTAGTTTTGTAAAACGCGATTCTTTCTTGTTTGATATTTAAAACTGCTAAATGTCTTTTCTACGTTTATATTAAGACTGCTGAATGTCTTTTCTTCTTTATGTTTAAAACTGCTGAATGTCTTTTCTTGTTTATGATTTAAGACTGCTGAATGTCTTTTCTACATTTTTGATTTAAACTCGATGCTTTCAGTTTTGTGCTTGAATTTTTCTTCGTTTTGTGTTTTAAACTGCTGATGTTTTGTCCTTGTTTGTTTAAGACTGCTGATAGTATTTTCTTCGTGTTTTTTAAGACTGCTTGATGTATTTTTCTGTGTTTTTTAAGACTGCTGGATGTTTTCTTCGTTTTGTTTAAAGACTGCTTTGATTGTCTTCGTGTTTGTTTAAAGACTGCTTGATGTATTTTTCGTGTTGTGTTTTAAGACTGCTGATATTTCTTCTGTTGTTTTTAAGACTGCTTGATGTTTTTCTTGTTGTTTAAAGACTGCTGATGTATTTCTCGTGTTTGTTTAAGACTACTGAATGTTTTTCTTCGTTTTGATTTAAAGACTGCTTGATGTTTTTCTTTGTTTGTTTAAAAACTGCTTGAATTGTCTTCTGTTTTGATTTAAGACTGCTGATGTATTTTCTTCGTTTTATGTGTTTAAGAGACTGCTGAATGTCTTTTCTTCGTTTATGTTTAAAGACTGCTGATGTTTTTCTTCGTTTGATGTTTAAGACTGCTGATGTATTTTCTACGTTTTATGATTAAAGACTGCTTGATTTATTTTCTTCGTGTTGTGTTTAAAGACTGCAGGATGTATTGTCTTCGTGTTGTGTTCTAAGACTGCTTTATGTATTTTCTTCGTGTTGCGATTTAAGACTGCTTATGTTTTGTCTTTGTGTTGTGTTTTAAAGACTGTTAATGTTTTATCTTGTTTGTGTTCTAGACTAATGTACTTTATTCTTCGTGTTGTGTTTTAAAGACTGCTGAATGTTTTGTCTTGTGTTTGTGTCTTTAGACTAATGTATATCTTTTCTTTGTTTGTGTTTTAATAGATAAAGGAAGATGTGGTGTATTTTTGGTTTCAATAGACAACTCTCTATTCAAATAACAATTTATAAAGTGTACCATTTAAAAGTTCAAGTACAGCTTGAGACTTCGATTATTCTTATTCTGTTTGTTTTAAGACTGTTTTATGTTTTTCTTCTGTTATGTCCATGTTAGAAAATGCCTTGCACAAATCAGAATCTTATTGTTGTCTATTCGTTTGAGCTTTGATTTTTTCATTTCTGTAGAACATGTCGTTTTGATTTTTCCGTGTGAGTTTAGTACTTTTGTGATTTTACCTTTTATGAATAGAGTTTGTCAAAAACAAGACTTTTTAAAATTTTCAATAGGGAGCAAGGGCGACTCTGCAATTGTTATGTATCCTCCCAAACTTTTTAAAAGAGATTTTATCCCAACGCATGTTTTTTTTATACACTGTATGACGATTTTTGTTTGATGACATAAATACACACGATCGATAATGTTAAATTATCGTTGAAGTGAATTAACGGTATACTTTGCTTCGACTTTTCGGACCATATCAAGTACAAATAACTGTATTACATTTTACAAATAACTCATTAAAAGTGAAAAATAACACGATCAATGTGTTGTAAGCGATAACCAGCTCAAAACAACTGAAGTAGGTTTTAATGCGTTAAAAGTTGTCTACGGTATTTTTATACCTCTATTAAAACGAATGACAAATTACATATAAGAAGCATATTTAAATGATGTTGTAAACCATATATATAGCAGGTATTTTTGTGTTTTAATTAGTAGTAAAAAAATAAATAACCAGGCGTGTTGATATCCAGTAAAAGTCTTTTAACAAATGAAAATCTATTTATTTATTAAACCATTATGATTTAATCGATCTTACAAGTGTTAATTAACTTTTTATATTTTGTGTCTAATACTGTATTATGTAATTTCACATGTTTCATCTTCAAAAATAAAATAATTACAAAATAAAAACAAAAAAAGATCAAACATTTTCGACGAGTGATACATACAATTTAATACAATGTCGGGAACATGATGCAGTAGAAAAATCTTTGTAACATCATTCACTGAAAAAAGTTATAAAGAGTATCAACAGTATAAGAGACACAATCTGCATAATTGATAATTATGCTTTTATAAAAATAAAGATCGGATAATGCTGACACGCCACGAACAAAGGAGTTATGGAAACGGGATATTGTACGTTTTACTTTTCAAAAGCTTACTGTAAAGGTATTTATTCCATAATAACATAAAGCTAAAATACCAAATATATATAGTTCTTTATTAGAGAAATGTTCGATTCGCACTAGCATTGCTAATTTGTAAAAAAGAGCGTGAGACACCAGAGGGAAATTTAAACAAATAAATCGAAAATAAACTAACAAAAAACAAAAATAGCAAACAGACAAACACAACATAGAATATAAAGACTTAGCAAACGAGCCTCTCCAAAAACTGGGGGTGATCTCAGGTGCTTCGGAATGGAAATCGGATGCTGCACATGTGACATTCGTCGTGTTACTCTGTAGGTCATATTCGTAAAATGGGAACGGGATTGTAGTAACGATATAAGAAACATATCCGCTATCACATGTAAAACAGATATGCCATAATGCTCAACCAACTCGTGATAGCGTCAGTCAGGTTTACGTGTTTTTCAACAAACTATCGACATTCCTATGTGAACCAATTGTCCCCCTCTTCTTGCCGATACGATCCTCTATCATTATGCGACTGACAACAGGAATTTCTCAGGAAGACAGAAAAGAATTTGCTAATTTCCTTTAACTTTACTTTCAGCTATATAGATGATGTTCTCTTACTAAATAATTTAAAATTAGGTGACTATGTTGAACTATGTTGCACGCATTTATCCCATCGAACTAGAGATAAAGGATACAACAGATGTAGTTATTTCTGCCTCATAACTTGATTTACATTAAGAAAGAGACACTGAGGGTCGGTTGAAAACAAATCAAAAGAGATGATTTCAGCTCCCCCATTGTCAACTTTCCACTTCTATGTAACAACATTCCAGTACCACCTGCATACGGAAGATATATCTCCCAATTAATACGATATTCCCGGGCTTGTATTTCCTATCATGATTTCTTGGATAGAGGGTTGCTGCTCACAAGGAAGCTATTAAACCAAGAGTTCTAAATGGAGAAGTTAAAATCCTTTTGTTATTGATATGTTATAAAAAGTGTAGTTGCAAAACTCCAAATTTCTTGTTTAATTAAAATAAACACAGAAAAGTTCATAAAACCTGACAAAACAACATGCTCGCTTATATCAACTAACGACACGAAAGCATTGTCTGAATTGGTATAATTATTTCCCGGACACCCTTTCCATACATAACAAGCAATTTATTAATCATTGTACCAAGCATTTTTATAATGTTAGATTCCGAAAAGAATGTTTTAGTCCGAGTGGTTAGTTGCAAAGTATAATTTATGTCTTATATCTGTTTAAACAAAAGTGGACGAACTATTTCAATCAGTTTTCAATTTGGAATGAGATATAGAAAAGTCAGGATTGATTTTTTAAAATATATTTTTGCAGTTTAAAAGAGACTAAGATTGTATAAAATCCTATTACAGATGTATTGACTTTCTGATATCTCATTTGATTCACATGGCCCTTTCGAAAGTCCGAATTTGGATACAGTGATAATGAATTTCATTGATGATATGAATTTAGTGTCGTTGGATTATGTGAAGACTTGTAGACTTGACTGAGCTAATTTAATAATTTATATTTCTAGAAAAGTAAAGTTTTTTCTTAGCAAAATAGAAATAAAAAAAACATATGGCTAATAATTAAAAGAATGAACGAGTAGTTTTTTTTTGATATGGTAGAATACTATACATACTCCCCAAAACAACACCAAATGTGTCGGTTATGGAGTAAAACAAGTTAATTACATTTTATTATACATCTCAAATTGGTACAAGTGTTGTAAAGAATACAATAGCAACACAATTTGGACGAGGTCAGTTAATTTTACCGGAAGTAAGCGTTATTTTGTATTTTCTATGGTGAGATATTATGTTTCGTCGGTGTAAATAAAGACAACAGTAGCATATCGCTGTTCAAAATTCATAAATCGATAGAGAAAAAACAAATCCGGGTTACAAACTAAAACTGAGGGAAACGTATCAAATATAAGAGAACTTCGACACAACAGAGACACAACACCGAAATGTAACACACAGAAACGAACTATAATGTAACAATGGCCATTTTCCTGACTTGGTACAGGGCATTTTATGAAAAAATGTTGGGTTGAAACTGGTTTTGTGGTATGCCAAACCTCCCACTATAATGGCAGTGTTAATTATAACATTAAATGACAACATTAAACGTCAGGGTTACAATAAACAGATGGGAAAAAATATAGCAAACGAATAATAGCCATCAAAAAGTAACAGGTTAAAAAATATTTTTATACGCCAGACGCGCGTTACGTCCACACAAAACTATGTTCATATGAAAAAAGTTTGAAAGACATAACACCTACAAAGTTGAAGATAGCCGAGGACCAGAAGTTCCAAAAAGTTGCGAGGCCAGGGTTATCTACCTGGGACAAACACATTATTATCAAGAATAATACATAGTTTTGCAAACAGTAAATTTTATCAAATGACTATATAATAGATATACATGATTAAACTGAAGTAGTGACTAGCTATAGAATAAAAACGAATACATTACAAAATCACAGCCGTATAAGCCATAGTCATTGCAACGCCCAAAGTGACGTCACATTTAAATTTCTAAAACGTGTTCCGAAAATTAAGAAAGAATTTGGATAAAATTCAAGATTAGATTTGTATGACTTATCTAACTTATATTAATAACAGTGAAAATTATAATACTAATAAATATTTAATTGTAGTAGTAATTAGAGAATTAATTGTATTATCTAGCTTTGTCGGTGTTTCTTCTGATCAAACTTCAAACCAAATATATCGTGTAAATTTCGTTGATCCAAAACTAAATCTACCAAATGAACTGGATGAGTAGTTATCCCCAACAAAACACAAAAATACAAAAGAAAAAAATACGATTTACAACTACAAACGTTAAGACATTTGACAAAGTCCGATGACAACAACAAACACAACATCAAACCCAACAAATGAATTTGGGATGGAAAAGTACCGTGCCACGTCTTAAAGCAACACGAATTCACAATCAGCAAAACAGTCACATTCGTGAATAAGTCACGTTCGGTAATAAACCCATTAATTGCCATAATTTACATAGTTTAGTTTAAGTTTAAACATATTTTATTTGCTGAATTCAAGCAAAATGGATTAGACACAAGTAAATCATACTTATGAAGTCTTCTCCATAATACAATATAAAGTTACAATAATAGTATAATATAATGGACATGTATATAAAACAAACAATTTATACAATATAATACTAGCTTTCATAGGTGAACAAAGAGGATAGAAAGTAAAAAAGAAAAAGAAAGTTTGAAAAGTCGTATAATTCTGTGACGATGACTTGTGAATTGATGACAATGATGACGTTCCGTGTCAGCAATAATAACGCTCTATCAAGGCATAAGAAATCTGTTTGACCTTTTTATGAAATTTTGAACATGTTTGAAAATTTAAATATTTTGTTCGTTGGAAAGTTCCAAGTGTCCGCAAATTAATAGTTTTGTATCTAAAACAAAGTTTTTAGATAGTCAGTTAAGGTTATGGAATAAGGTTTTTCTACATAATGTGTAGTTTGTGCAAACGAAGAAGTAATGGTAGACATCCTCAATATCGGACCCACAATGGCAAGAAGGATCATCTATAATATTAGCTCTAAATAGGTCATTGTTTAAGAATGAAGCGGAACATCGCAATTGCGTTAAGATTATATTTAATTTCCTTGGGCCGTACAAATAAAACTTTTCAATTTTACATAATAGACTATCGTTTTTTAATTCTTTCTTAAATTTAGAAATAGAGTCGACACTGCGAATTTTTGGATCAAGTTTATTCCATTCACGTATAGTAAGGGAATAAACGATTCGGTAGTAAGGGAAAGTCTACAAAATGGAACAATAACATCATGCTTTTGGTTCATATTATAAAACATCTGTAATTTTCTTCTCCTTCTTCTTTCAAAAAGAGATTCCCAGCCAACCTCAGAATATAAAGTTTCAGTTTTTGTAAATATTGGTAGACCTGTTACTATTCGTGCGGCCTCTGATTGCAAATTTTCTAATTTATGTGAGTAGCCTATTCCATAATTATCCCACACTTCCGTGGCATATTCAAAAATGGGTCGAAGAAAAACTAAGTATAGTTTTTCTAAATTATTTCGAGATAATCGGTATTTAAGTTTACGTAGAACATTTAAGTGTTTCTTTACACTTGTAATTATACTTTCAATATGATTGTTCCATTTTGCGTCACTACTAAATTTACATAATTTACATGTCTACTATATCCTGTGTTACAACTCTAAATTTTACTGACAAGGAAAAGTAACACTAGGCCACCTTAAGCTGAAATTTTGGTGCAGTCTAAGAGATCGAGTGTCTTGACCGCTATACACACTACCGGGGGCACGATGTTTCAATAGCATGAGTTCGAATCACCTGCAATTTGTCAGATTTAACATTGATGTGCTGATATTTAGAGTTATTATGAATATACATTTAGATATTTGTTTTAGTTGTGTATCAATTTCATTGGTGATCAAATCGATGGATCTTTCGTAGAGTTGTCACTTGTTTATACATACATGTATAAATATAAACGCTGAGACTTGTATTACTATTGTTAATTTTTTTCAACAAAAATAAGGACATTCGACTAATGATTATTAACACGAAAAATATAAAGAATAAAAATAGATTTTAATGAGAAATAGTGGATACATTGATTTTTGACAACCAATGGAATTAACACTAATCTATCTTGTGTTTTCAATACGCTGATTAAGTTTTTGCATATAGTATGAACTTTCATTACGTAACATATATATGTTTATTTCTTTCATTATTTGAGTACACTCAAAAATGGGATTGAAATTTACTTTTAGCATCATAATGTCTATACTTTCATTTAAACACATTGTTGGACGAGGTAATACTTCCATATTTTATTCAAAAAGTGGTTACAGCATTGTCGGGATCAGCAGCATTAAATCATACGTTTCAAGAAGTAAAATTGAGTGTGCAGTTCAATGTGCTATAGAGGAGGGATGTCGGACTGCAAGTTTTAATAACTCAGCACACATGTGCTACCTTCATGCAACAGACGAGTGTCCCAAAATAGAAGCTTCTGAGACAAGCTCTGTTTTATATATTGGAAAAACAGGTTTGTTTTATTTCTTTATCTTTCTTTCGTTTAGTAATATCATCTAATATTATCCACGTCAGCTTTCGTCATTACTTTACAAAACACTAAATCAACTGAATTTAAACAATTCATTTTCTTAAAAAAAAGAAAGAAAATGACCATCAAATCACAAGCTGAAACATTTTAACTAAGTACAATTTGCAAAGTCATAGAACGAATGATTGGTCTAAATGTTCTTAACGGAAATATGCCGTTCCAATGATTATACAAGTGCATTAGAAATATCATTAACCACTAGAAGTTTCACTAAAATGATCTTCTTACAAATGACTTTACTGTCGACGCCTCCGACGCTGTCGCTACAATTGCATGGAAGACCAATCCTATGTCTAGTTTTATCGACTTCATAGAGAGAAGACAATAATACAACTATTCAGGACCTGAAATGTGATCTCAGCTATTTATTTACTGCTGTCTTATGTGTTGTAAATGAAGCAATAGTAGTATACCGCTGCTCCAAAGTCATAAATTGACTGTAAGTGGCCTTCCTTAACCAGAAAAGATATTTATAATGTTTGACAGTCTAGTATTATATTTAGTATAACGACATAACATACTTGTATAAAGATCTCTTGTGAGAGTTTTCTTATTGGCTATCATACAACATCTTCTTTTTTTTTTAAATTGTACACACTAATTTTTAACAAATATACATTAGTGAATTTGATGTCGAATGAAAAGAATAAGGTGTGGTAATAGTAACTTTCGTGTTACTTGTGTTAATTCGCATCTAGTGATAAGTTTAATTCTGCAGGTCAAATTTGAGAAGAATATTGTGGTCACTACAGTTGGGACATGTATGTCGTTATCTATTAACAAATTTTATATAACGGTCAACCAACTTGTGTGGCGTCTGTAAATGTTTCGTGGTGATAATTAATTGCTGGTGTCCAAATTCATGAATGTTAACAACCTATGAGCTTATATTGCTTTACATGCATTAGGCGTACCAACGTATAGGCGCTCTTGCTTACATTTCAGATGTTTAGTTCTCGTATGATATGTTCTGTGCATGTTGTTCACCACTATACCTTGACAAAGGTTAAGTCGTATTGTCATCAAGATTCATCACAGTTGAGAAACTTGGATTTGATAATGCTACACAAACAAAATTTGCTCTTGTGTGAGTTTATCAAGAATCTCACATAAGATGCATGTGACCAATTTCACGTGAGATTCACATCAAAAGAGCTTATACATGAAACCTACGATAAAATTTCCTGTGAATTTCAAGTGAATTGAGATTCACTTCTAATGAATCTCACATGAGTTTCACGTTAAATCTACCCCAACAAATCGTAATCGTCATGATTTTAACTACATATGAAAGTTAAGGTGTTATTAGAATTATTTCATTTGAAAAATTCACATGAATTTCATGTGAAAAAAAGAGATGATGTGATTATCATGTTAAACTCACATGATCTGATTTCGGGTGAGTTTTTCCTATCAGCTCATTTGAGGTGAATTTTTACGTGAGATTCAGATAAATCTTAATTAACGTGAAAGTGATGTGAGTGAAATTTGCCTGTGTTGGCATTAAAATAATACATTCACTGATTTCGAATATCAATCATCTTTACACTGGGTAAATTTGCCCCTCTATAAACAGTTATTCCAAGGTAAAACTTAATTTAATGTTAAAAATAAACACTATAGTTAGGAATAAAATTGTAACCTAAATTTATTCTCAATTGTAAAATATGTTATATATGTGTCTGAGAAAACACCTTGGTTATCTTCATGTGAAAGACAACGAATTGTGTTGTTCTTCCAGGCATAAGTGTTTCTGGCAGATCATCATAATAACTTCAAAATGTTTGTGCTTCATGCAACGAATTATCTAACTCATATAAAGGATCTGTAATTTTAATAACTAAACTGTAAAAAACAACAGTTTAAAGATAAAGTAATTCAATACTTCAGACTTGGTCTACAAAAGACTCATCAGTTGCGCTCGAATAACTGTGTGAAATGCTTCATTAAAACCAACCAAACGAACAAATAATTGTCTTCCTTACCGTTTTATTTTTAATATATAATATATCAAGGTTTTTCAAAACAAATATGTAATAAGATATTGTTGAGTCATTGCGACTCTTTGCAAAACTTCATCTAGTTCACATATTTTTCTACATTTCAGTTTCGATATGGATTCAGAAATTTCATATTTTTGTAAACATTTATCAAAATGTTTGCTCATATAGAATTCTCATACTTAGACAGAAATGATTGATCATCTGAATTATGTGTAATATTTATCAGCAAAATCATATTATCTTTACAGATGGTGAGTGTATTGCACCTTGGAACACCAGTGTCAGTCAGCATACATACACCAGGATACCCGCAGACACTATTGTAATGGAAGATCCTGACTATCCTATTGTTTGATTGATTGAATCTTGTCATAGAATAACATTAAATGATTATGATCACATGTCTAGTCTTCTAATATTTGATACACCTGGTGTTTCGGTTTAGGCTTTAGGCCAAGGCAATCCTCACCAGGTACCCCTAACCCGTATTTTTTAAGTATAGTTTTAATGATTGTATACATTAGATACTGAATAATATTACTGGGGCACGACACCTGGCGTTTTCCTAGATTTTCAAAGTATGGTTACAGCTTTGTTTTTTCCCGATGAATTATCTGAGTTTTAATGATGTAAGCATGTCCTTCAAGCTATTTTGCTTCTTGTAGGCTATAATGGGTGGTCTCTGAAAAAGCTGTTTGGCAGTTTCGTCTTTTTCAATAATGTGCCAGTGCTTTCGTATGGTTTTGCCTAGGGATTGTATTTAGTTATGAAGCATAGGGGAATATTTTTTCCTGTGATTTGTTTCCATATTTTAATGTACTAGCTCTGCTTCTATCGAGTGCTTTGGCTTTTTAACTATTTTGATCTGAGCGTCACTGATGAGTCTTATGTAGACGAGACGCGCGTCTGGCGTATAAAATTATAATCCTGGTACTTTTGATAACTAATTAAATATCAAAGGATCTATTTCTTGTTTTTTGTATCCTCTTTTTAAGAGTTTACTTTTGAAGAGCGAAATTTGAGAGTCTAAGTCCTCTTTATTATTTGAGGATCTGAATTGTTTTACCAGATATAAAACCATTAAAACAGATGGTGGATGAGACGATGATCTGTCCAAGTATGTAAAAATGAAAAAGACAAACAAACAACAGCACACACGACAAAACATAGAAAACTAAAGAATAAACAACACGAACCCCATAAAAAAACTAGGGGTGATCTCAGGTGCTCCGGAAGGGTAAGCAGATCCTGCTCCACATGCGGCACCCGTCGTGTTGCTTATGTGATAACAAATCCGGTAAATAGTCTAATTCGGTAGGTCACATTCAGGAAAGGAAAGGGGATTGTAGTTACGACGTAAGGAACATATCCGATATCATTTGTGATACGGTTATTCCATAACGGTCAACCAACTCGTGATGGCGTCCGTAAAATTTACGAAGGGATGATTTCAACTTCACCATTTGGAACTCTTGGTTTAATAGCTCCCTTGTGAGCAGCAACCCTCTATCAAGATGATCATGATAGGAAATGCAAGCACGGGAATATCGTATCAATTGGGAGATATATACCCCGTATGCAGGTGCTGCTGGAATGTTGCTACTTAGAAATGGAAAGTTCACAATTGGAAAGCTGAAATCAACTGTATGCTAGTTTTTGATATGGCATATGTAAATTTTATAAGAGGATGTATGCTAATGGCGATTTCGAAGAGTTCAAGGAGATTTTTTTCCGAGCCTTCAAATAAGATATATCCATCATCCCTATAAATTGATAAGTGTGCGATTGCATTCGCATGTCTAAATCTGTTTAAAATATCGGTTATTATTTCAAACATTCGTAGATCTGCTAGACTAGGAGACATTGGTGCCCCTTGAGGTACACCAAATGTTTGTCGATATATTTTGCTGTTAAATTCAAATTCATTATTTTCTAGTGATATTTTCTAAAAATCTAGAAAATCATCTTTTGGCGGTAACGGAATTTCGTAGTGGCAGGATTCAATTTTTGGCCGAGCTCTATTAACTGCTTCTATTATTTCAGTGTGATAAAGGTTAGTGTACATGCTACTTATGTCAAAAGTAGCAAGGAAAGATTCATCTGGAACTTAAATTTTTTCTATTTTGTTTATAAATGAAGTACTATCCTGTGTATATGTTGTAAATAAAGGCAACAGTAGTATACCGCTGTTCAAAACTCATAAATCCAGGGACAAAAAACAAAATCGAGGTAACAAACTAAAACCGAGGGAAACGCATTAAATATAAGAGGAGAACAACGACATAACACCGAAACGTAACACACACAGAAACGGACCAAGCATCAGACAAAACACCACGAGAATAACAAATATAACATGAAAACCAAATACGTGAATTTGGGATAGACAAGTACCGTGCCACGTCTGATCTCAATATCTCAAAAATAAGAGAAAACACAAACGAATCAACGTTAAAATGCAACACACACAGAAACGAACAATAATATAACAATGGCCATCTTCCTGACTTGGTACAGGACACTTTTAAAGGGGAATAAAAGTGGTGGGTTGAACCTGGTTTTGTGGCATGCCAAACCTCGCACTTTAATGGCAAAGTTAAATATAACATTGAAATGACAACATAATATTACAGGACTACAATACAAATAAATAGGAGAACATATTGGACAAAGAAAAACATGATTAATAGATAACAAAAAGCATCAGGTTTAAAATTCAATACGCCAAAAACGCGCCATGTCCACACAGGACTTACAAGTGACGCCCAGATATAAAAGATCGAAAGTGAAAAAAGTACAAAGTTGTACAGCACTGGAGATAAAAAGTTGAAACGGTTTCGCCAAATACGGCATTGTTTTTATGCCCGGGATAAGAACATTCTTATTATATAGAACAATTCATGCTATTGCAAACAGTAAATTTTATCAAATGAATATGAAAGAGATATACATAAAGAAACTGAAGTATTAACTAATTACAGAAAACTAAACCCGAATACATAACGCCCAGATATAAAAGATCGAAAGTGAAAAAGGTACAAAGTTGTACAGCACTGAAGATCAAATTTGTAAGTTCAAATTTGTAAGTTTGCTGACAACTGGTTTTAAGAAATAATCAATGAGATGTCCGATTCTTTCAAGTGGACTATTGCAAAGTGATATAATAGGTCTGCCAGGAATTTCAGCTGTTTTTAGAAGTTCTTTGTTGGCGCCGATATTTTTTGTCAATTTAATGTCCATTTTATGAATTTTAGGCAGTAAGTATAGTCTACCTGTTTGTTTTTCCTTGTTTGAATTCAGATAGTTTCGTGTTGTGTCATAAACATATCCCTTTAGGTGCAATTGATTTATTTTATTTTCAATTGTTTTTGATATACCCAAGGTGTTAGCTTCTGACAGTTGTGTATAATGTATGTTGTCATTGAGCTGTTTCATTGCTTGATTTAAGTACGTTTGTTTGTCTAGAATTACTGTCGATGCATTCTTATCAGCTTTCTTAATTACGATATCTTTATTCGAGCTTAGAGATTTTAATCCTTGCCTTTCTGTTCTGTCAAGGTTATCTTTGAATGGTTTTAATTTTATTTTGTCTAATTCAATCTTAGTTGTAAAGGTGTAATTTTCAATGGCATTGCTTGCAAAAGTTGGTTTATATCCAGATTTCATCCAGAATGGATGTGTCTTAGTTTTTTTAATTCCTGTGTCAAAATGGAACTTGCATCTCATTTTGCGTGCAAGTTCATCAAAATCCCTCATAAGTTTTTGTTTTATGTATTTGTCTGTAGGTGTAGGTACACATTTTAATCCCTTAGATAAAATAAGTAGTTCAGCATCACTACAGTCTTTGCAGGAGAGTATGTCTACAAATTTCCTAGCTTCTTCAACTTTTTTTATATAATTGTTTTTCCTTTTTTCTCTAGTTTTGTTTTTGAAATATATGCTTCGGCTTTTCATTTTTTTTAAACGTTGTTTCCTTTTTGTTTGAATATTACAATGTCTATTTCCTTTGACCATTAAAGATAGCAAGGGTAATGAACTTTCCCGTGTGTTTCCCCTTTGTATTCAAGTGTGTATAATTTAATCGATGACTTATTGAATTATACAGCTTTTAATGATTATTTTCTATTGGAGAAAATATCATACAAAATCGCATTTAAATGAATATTTTCTATTGGAGAAAATATCATGTAGATATGAATCTTTCCTATTGGAAGAAATATCATGTGAAATCAATGGTTTCGTTTGAAGAAATAAAATTGTTTTAACGCTATAATCCGATGCGAGTGGTTAGAAAACAAAAAACTGTGAGAATGCTAAGTTGGCAGATACGTTACGCCTTAAATCACGTGTAGACCAAATATAATTTGTTGACTTTGATTGGCTCAAGGTTGACTGCAAGATACATTTGACACGAGTTTAATTTGTAAGATAAAGATGTAAACATTTAAATCACACATTGGATGATAATTGTAAGACAGCTGTTTTTATGATAACATATAGATTACAAGGTTGAAGTTTGTAGATAATCTATCAATCATACTTTCAATTTTCCAAATGTTGAGGTGACAGTATTAATTCTAAGTAAAGTAATTATATACTTTTTAATGATTGCTTGTTTTCTAATAATAAAATAAGATACTTGATACAACGCATATTAGATGATAATTATTGCAAATTCTCATACTGAGGCAATGTAATACTAGTACTATCTTTCAACTATGTTGTTGACAATAAATAAACAAATCGCTGATTCAAACCTGTATTGTGATAATCCGTTCTGAACATTTATAATCAAAATATTTTGAAACAGTTAATTAGTCCAACAAGAAGAAGTTAACCAGTACGATACACTATCCTAACATGGAGTTCGCTTAATACAATTGTCTATTGTTAATGTATCTTCCCCCTCCTCGTCTGTCACCACCTCTGGTGTTACTGTTACTGTTACGACGATTTTCTCCTCTAAGGCTGTCTTTCAGCTCTTTCAGTTCTCTTTTCATCTCCTCCATATCTTTGTCTTCATTTCTATGTTTTGTTTCCTTCCCGTTTTCGAGAGTATACCGTCCACTTTCTAAGGTCACTAATATTGTCCACCTTGGAGGGTATCCTAGACCAATATTAAGGTATAGTGTCCGCGCCTAAGCCCAACTATAGCCTCTGCACCTAAATACGGTGTTCGTGTGAATCATACCCTTAGGTATGCATTCCCATGTCAAGCCAACTCTGATGTCCGCGCTGAGGCCTGGATAATGTGTTCGCGTCCACGCCTAAGCCCAAATATGGCGTCTGCGTCCGCACCCAAATACGGCGTTCGTGCGAATCATACCCTTAGGTATGCATCCCAATGTCAAGTCGAACTATGACGTCCGCGCTGAGGCCCAAATATAAATACAAATGAATTTTTAATTACCTTTATATTATAAATTATGTTACAAATAGACATAACAATTATGAAATTAAAATTCGAAGTTCGCAAAAAACAACGGGATAAACTATATGAAAGGAAGCGATAAATAAAGGCAACAGTAGTATACCGCTGTTCAAAACTCATAAATCCATGGACAAAAAACAAAATCGGGATAACAAAACAAAAAAACGAGGGAAACGCATTAAATATAAGAGGAGAACAACGACACAACACTAAAATGTAATACACACACATAAACGGACCAATCAGACAAAATCCCACGAGAATAACAAATATAATATCAAAACCAAATATGAATTTGGGATAGACAAGTACCGTGACGGGTCTTATCGCAATGCGAATTTACACTCAAAAATAAAAGAAAACAAACGACGCAACGTTAAAATGTAACACACACAGAAACGAACAATAATATAACAATGGCCATATTCCTGACTTGGTACAGGACATTTTTAAAGAAAAAAATGGTGGGTTAAACCTGGTTTTGTGGCATGCCAAACCTCGCACTTTAATGGCAATGTTAAATATAACATTTAAATGACAACATAATAGTACAGGACTACAATACAATTAAATAGGAGAACGTATTAGACAAAGAAACACATGATTAATAGATAACAAAAAGCATCAGGTTTAAAATTCAATATGCCAAAAACGCGCCTCGTCCACACAAGACTCACCAGTGACGCCCAGATATAAAAGATCGAAAGTGAAGAAAAGTACAAAGTTGTACAGCAATGAAGATCAAAAGTTGAAAAAGGTTGTCTCAAATACGGCTATGTTTTTATGCTTGGGATAAGAACATCCTTATTATTTAGAACAATTAATGCTATTGCAAACAGTAAATGTTATCAAATGAATATAAAAACAACCTTCTAGTACCAACATGTTCAAGTCAGTGAGATTTTTAAAGCTCTAGTTGCATCTCCTACCTCTTTTTTTGTCGGTCGCTTGTATTTATTACAGCAACTTTATACAACTTTTTATTTTTCGGAGATATGTGTCCTTTATTTACTACTACTATTAATTAATTTATCATTCATTCTGAATCATGAAAAAACGTCTGACTTTCAAACAACACAAAGTTCTGTAATAACCAATGTTTAAATCCGCGAAGATCTGTTAAAGTCAAATAACTTATGTTTTGTTTTACTTCTCAAAATTCTGAATATTTTTACATTTGTCTAGGGAACCCCTCCCCATCCCCCCTTTTTAATAGGAAAAATTTGGTTGAATATTTAGTCAATCAATGAAGCATGAAATGAGCGAGCGCCCCCTTTCTTATGCAGTCAGTGGGCGTCCCCGTATGAAAATTTGTGGATACGCCACTGCATTGTGTAAGAAAACAAATGTCTCAGACATATTTTAATTGATCATTTTGAAAAGTTGACTTTCTTTCGTACTTCGATCATCTGCTGATATGTATATTCTGTGGCATTTTTTGTGCATAAAAAATACACAAATAGCTATTAAAGTTGACACTAAAGTTAAAAAGACAACACTTAACTATTGACAATAGAATTCTAGTAAGAATAGTTCAATTTTTCAATCTTACGCCAATGAAGAGCAGAATAATTGATGATATATATCAGGCGATTTAGAATATAATATAGATATGGTTTTACTGATTACATTGTTAACAATAGTCAGCATGTGTAGATCAGTGTTAGTTAGTTGATTATTTAAAAATTTCTACTTATTTAATTGTTTGTTGCTTAACGCCCAGTGGCAAATATTTCATGCATGTTCAGGACTATGTACTTAAAAGGTGAATGTACACAATTATTTTATAAGTCATTAAACATTTTTATTCGTAAAGAGGGAATCGAACAGGGAATCTAAAAAAAAATATTTATTTGTTGAAAACTTTTAGTGCGTTCTATTTACCATGTTTAAGTTTTAATTAGTTACACTGACATTTGGTAGTCCTATAACATATGACCTCGGGGGCATTATTTACTATTTCTATTTACTGTTCTGATAAAAAAAATTTACTATCAATGTGCTTTCAAAAAAATAAAAATGAAAATATCAGTAAAAAAACGTTAAAAATTTAATAAGAATGCGAAGTCATATGTTATAGGAATATGACATTTGGATAATATCCGTTCAGGGTGTTCTATAATTAAAAGGATATATATATATATAAATGAAGAAGTTGCGACATAATAATATAGACGTATTATATACTGAATAAGCTTTTAAAATGAAAGACGTAACGGTTTGCTATTTATTTGTTACAAGTTAAAAATATATCAGATATCTACTTTATCTAAAATATTTCTAGTTGCACTTTAGATCATGATTTCCGGTACAGTGGTGTCTTTCCGGTATACTAGTGGACGGGTATGCTGATGCCTGTACGCTGGCTGATGCCTCTCCCTTGGAAGGCTTCCAAAATCAACTGTTATTATTTTGGACAGAATTCCCTGTCAATGAGTGACGCTCAGGTATGAACATGTTTTGTATAATTGAACGTTATTTCATAATGATGTATTTTGATTGGATGAGAGACATGGTATATTTCACCAGTTGTATTGTGATATTTTTTTCTCTGCCGATGTAATTGTCGGATGGATCGGCTACAAAGTAACAACACTTGGTTAGCACCTTATAAAGAACATTTATGCTATGTTTAACTTCATTCCATTCAGTGGTTCTCTAAAAGAAGACATTTGTATGCATTTCCAATAGGGTCCTATGTTAAACTAAGTCCCCCGCTGGCGTCCATTTTGTATGATGGATCATCTACAAAATAACCACACTTGGTCAGCACCTCATAAGAAATATTCATACAATGTTTGGTGTCATTCCATTTAGTGTTTCTTTTAAGTATCGGTCTTTGTAAGAATCATGCAGGTTGCTGTTGATAGGCGATTCATGACCCCTCTTCAAATGTCTTTATATTTTGTTTATGAAGAAGGTAAGGTATGAAAATAAGTTTTATGTATTATTTTTTTTCTTTTGAATCTTGGTTGCCATGGAAACCATCTTTACAAAATTTTGCCTAAATACGTAAATAAGTAGCCTTTGAAAAATGAAATATAAGGAATTTTAAAGAACCATAGAAGTAAAGTTAATCAATACAAATAATATGTATATTTTCAGTATTGACAGATCAAACCCCAAACTATACAAAAACGTTTAAATTTTAAATTTACTAAATAGTTTGTTTCCAAAGCAACCATTTAAAAATGTGTTAAAATTCGAAAATGAAAATTTTTAAAAACTCTTAAATTTCAAATCTGTTTATTTCCCAAGACCAACAATACTATGACATGTCATTGACAAATTTTGAAAGACCACATTCTATATATTTATAAAATAAAAAGAAAGTTGTGTGTTTTTTTTTCTTTAAAAAAATAATTTTAGTAAAAAATTGTCAATTTTCACCAAAATTCAGATTACCAAACAGATGAATACTGAAACATTTTGAACTTAAAAAGCTAAATCATTCCATGTATACGTTCATTTCTGACACAAATTTGGTAATAAATAAATGAAAATATATGATTGATAGAGATATTTTGGTAGAGAAGGAACATTTTTCTCTCTGGGCATGGTGCCCCCCCCCTTTTTCTGGAAAAAAAATCATTTTTTTCAAAATTCAAAAAAATATTAAAAATTTAAAAGATGGAATTTAATTGTGAACATTTTGAGCATTTAAACATGAAATTTCTTCAAAGGGTTAGGGCAACAATAGAAACCCCTACACCATTTTTATATATTAAAATTGTTTTGTTAGAAATTGGGAATGTGTCAAAGAGACAACAACCCAAACAAACAACAGAGAATAGCCGAAAAGCTGATGACTGAATGAAGGAAAGCTGTGTCCCTAAATACACTTGTTTTGTGCAAATTGAAATTAAAAACCTTTTAGATGCTATTTCATAGTTTTTAAAATTAGACTCTGTCCAAGTTTCATTTCAATCTATGTAAAAAAAACATTTGACCCCGATGTTCCATTTTAGCCCTAGTGGCTAAGTTCCTTGAAGTGCAAGGAAATAAAATACAAAATTTATACAAAATATTCCCAAGTTGGGCTCGGCGCAGGACGTTTGCGCTTTTTCATAGGACATTTGGGCTTTATTTTTCGGACACTTGCGCTTCAAATCATAGGACATTTGCGCTTTTTAAAAAAGGACATTTGCGCTTTTTACATAAGACATTTGCGCTTTTGTAATATTTGATTTTTATGACTTTCCTCCTTTTTTATCCGGCAATTATTCCGTTTTCTCTAACGTTGACTTTGAATTTTGATGTCCGTACGGGATAAAAGAGTGTGAACATCTTCTCTTGAATAAGGCAAATTTGGTTGAGATTTTCTTCTTAAAAAAATAAAATTGAGAATGAAAATGGGGAATGTGTCAAGCAGACAACAAACCGACCAAAGAGCAGACAACAGCTGAAGTCCACCAATGGGTCTTCAATGCAGCGAGATGTACTATGTACACAGTCTTTGTTACTGACTGTAAATCCTTAGGATGCAAAGAATCCTCACCAACATATTTTAATCCAGCATGAATTATATTTCGTGGTATCTGTGCAAGGTCGGTTTTAATTCTAGCATAACATTTTTTTACAGTACATCTCCATGAAAGGTCTTCACTTTATAAAGGTTTGATCAAAACGATATAAAAAAAAATTATTACAAAAACATTGTTTTGCTTTACTAGACTCTATAACTTTAAACTCTATATCTAAGACCGTGTTAGTGTAAACTAACTTATGACAAATAAGTTGAATTTATTTACGTAATTATTACTTCTCATTAAAATTACAGGTAGACAACTATAGGTAAAAAGCGCAAATGTCCGATCAATTTATTACAGGTGAATAAAAATATAAAGCGCAAATGTCCATTGTATTTGAAGCGCAAATGTCCTATCGATTTACAGGTAAAAAAAGCGCACGTCCTATGCCCTTTGGTCTGAAATTGATTTAGCATATTCAGATTAAAATGATTTGTTTTAAAGTAAGCAAACTAGATGAACAAATTGTGGAAATTTCTTTAAAGGGCAATAGCTCCATATGGATTCAATTGACAATTTTGGTCATATAAACTTATTTGTAGATATTACTTTGGCACGTATTTGGCACAACTTTTTGGAATTTTGGATCCTCAATGCTCTTCAACTTTGTACTTGTTTGGCTTTATAAATATTTTGATATGAGTGTCACTGATGAGACTTATGTAGACGAAACGCGCGTCTGGCGTACTAAATTATAATCCTGGTACCTTTGATAACTATTTACTTTGCTGAATAATAAAGTAATATACCGCTGTTCAAAATTCATATATTGTATAGAGAAAAAACAAATCCGGGTTACAAACTAAAACTGAGGGAAACAAATATAAGAGAACTACGATATAACAGAGACACAATACCGAAATGTAACACACACAGAAACGAACTATAATGTAACAATGGCCATTATCCTGACTTGGTACAGGGCGTTTTGTGGCATGCCAAACCTCCCGCTTTAATGGCAGAGAATGAATTTTTTGCTGTTTACAGTTTATCTTTGTCATTAATAATATTCAAGATAATAACCAAAAACTGCTAATTTTCCGTACAATTAACAATTTAGTGACAGCACCAAACAATGGGTTGTTAGATTCATCTGAAAATTTGCTCTTAAGGCTTTAGTGTTTGAGATATAAGCCACACACTGCATTTTACCCCTATCTTTTATTTTTACCCATGGCGGCCATGCTTTTTTACAAAAAAAGAAAATAAAACACACACTTTATTCTAGATATCCTAAGGATCATTCAGTTTAAGTTTTATTGGAATTGGTTCAGTAGTTTCAGAGGAGATGTTTCAAATATTTAACACCGTACAGACGACGACGGACACCAAGTGATGGCATAATTCACAGTTCCTTTGAAACGGTGAGTTAAAACAAAATACGTCCGTTCTATCAGAAATAAACTGAAAATAAAAAATAAAAAACTTGTACCATTGAGAGCGCTATTAACGAGGCCACTTTCCATAAATTTAAATATTTTTAAGGATCATAACTCCTTTAAAAAAGTCCATTGTCCATCATTATAGAACTTATTCGAGATATTGTAGATGTTAAACTGGTTTATACGTTTTATTAAAATCTGACAAAAATTGTACCTGTGGGAGCGCTAACGGGGCTATTTTCCATAAATTTATTATTTTCAAGGGTTATAACTGTTTTTATAAAAGTCGATTGGCCACCAATATATAACTTGTTTGAGATATTGCTTATACCTAAAGTATTAGTTTCGTAAAAATCTGACAGGATTTGTACATCTGCGAGCGTTGCAAGGACCGGACAGACAAACACACGGACAGCCAGATGGACACAAGGACGGATGGCATTTAAAATGTTAAGCAGACCATGTTTAAATTAAAAATAATAAGTTCTAATTTAGAATATTTTGTTTATAAAAATACTGTTTTTGATATAAAAAAAAAAAAAAAAAAAAAAAAAAAAAATATTTGTTTGGGGTCTTAAATCAGTGGTTTTGATAAGAAAATAACACTCTGTAAAGATTAGACCAATGGGACAGTTTAAGTTTTGTACAGTGTATCCAATTTCATTATCTATGGAAAATGCATTGCCATGTATCATTTCTTTTGTTGATTAGTATACTTACTATTGCGCAGAGTCAGATTATGTACCCATAATGGCTGTTACTAATTACCTCCAATGTAAATCGACATGTATCGAAACCTTTATGCAAACACTTATTTGTCTCTATGTCGATTTAACTGTGTTAAAATAGAAATTGAAGAAGAACTACAGAACCTTTCTTTCTATTATAATATATTATAATCTAACTTATGACACTTATGCAAAAGATTTGAAATAAATGCGGAATGTGACCATTGGACACGGATGATGCTCCCGCTTGTATATCATAAAAGTTATAAACGGACATAACTGAAGAACGGTAAAAGTGACACTTACCAATTGTGTACTAACTTTTATGGTGATAAGTATTGTATAAAAGTTTCATAATATTTGGTTGAGGCAAACTAAAGAAATAAATACAAAACAAGAAATTCAGCAACTTTTTCCCTCTATAAAGAGGCATGGTATTGAACAGTAAAAGTGACACCACCAAAATTCAAACTTGATCTGTATTTGGTGGTTTTAAGCATTGTGGTAAAGACAAACTTAAGTTAGAGAACAGAAATGGAAATTCAGCAATATTTCCATTTGTAAAGGGGCATAACTCTTGGACGGTTTAAGTGACACCACCAAAATTCAAACTTAGTCTGTGCTTTATGGTAATAAGCAATGTGATAAAGTTTCATAACATTTGGTTGAGGCACGGTGACCTATAGTTGTTAATGTCTGTGTCATTTGGTCTCGTGTGGACAGTTGTCTTATTGGCAATCATACCACATCTTCTTTTTTATAAAGATAGAGAACAGAAACCAACTTTGGGACATACTGACGGACGGACAAGGATAAACCTTAATACCCCCTCCGCCACGGCGGGGGGCATACAAATGTGTAAATATAACAATTGATTAAATTAGGCAAAATTCAATGAATGGTCATTGCGCATGGTTGTCATGAAGGTTTTAGAATCAAAACAGTATATAATAGTTAGAAACATAAAAGACGCGATTATTCTGCCGTATACCAATAATAATTTAGTTAGGTTTTCAAAAAAAATAATAGACAAGCTGTCCTTTTCCACCATATACAATAGAAATATTGACAAATTCTTGCATAATTTAATGTAAATCGTTGGTATATATTTCCTCAGATAGAACATATAGAATGTGTATGCCCCGACCGTAGCAAAGGGGGCATTACGTTGTACCTCTGTGTTCGTAAGTACGTCCGTTCCAGAGTTATACCCTTATACCAATGGAAAACAATCCTGACTTTTTTGTTTTCGTTCTCTAACTTAAGTTTGCCACAACCAAATGTTTTGAAACTTATACACAATGCTTATTTCCATAAAATACAGAAGAGTTAGAACGTTATTGGTGTTACTTGTACTGTCAATAAGTTATGCTCCTTTTAAAATGGAAAAGTTGCTGAATTTTCCGTTTTCGTTCTCTCTTTTTTATCTGTCAATCTTACCCTGACCTCATCTTCTTAGAACATTGATAATGTTAAGTTATTATGATACTTGTATTATAATCTTTACATAACACTCACAGAGTTGTAAAAGTATTTCAATGATAAATAAAACCAACCAGACATTTCAGGGTGAGCCTTCTTGTTTAGCAGATCTTAGCCTAGGGTTAAAGTTTTTACTGAATCAATCTGTTTCAAAAACCAACAATGAGTTGCATTAAATTGTTACTGTAACTTCTTTATAACCATTTTGAAAGAGAAAGTATCCTGAGCTATTTTTTTTTAATGTTCATGAAGATTTGTTTTATAGATAATCATGTTATGCTCATTGTTGAAGGCTATACGGTGACCTGTGGTTGCTTATTTCTATGTCTTTGTTCTCTGGTGGAGAGTTGATTGTCTCATTGACAATTAAAACACATCCTTTTATTTTTATACATAGACTAACCAGTAATTAAGTTTTGGATTCAACGTTATTCTTTTTCACTGACAGCATCAGTCTAAGGCACGACAACGGGTTTTGCGTATTACCATTTTTTAAAAACTTATGACAAATCTTACATATAAGATTGAAGGGAGGGGTACATATGCTAGTCTCAACTTTAGAAGTTGTTTTATGCTTAAATTCTTAAAATACTTAGTTCACAAGTAAACAAAATGAGATACCACATTTTTTTCAACAAATTTTATAATCTTGAAGAAGAAAAAAATCGAAAAAAAGGGGGTGCACCATACCCAGGGTGATGATTTTTCATTTTGTACAAGTATATCTTCATTTATCATATATTCTCGTTTAAAATTACCAAATTTGTGTCAGAAATACACGTATAAATGGAAAGTTTTAGCTTTTTAAGTTCAAAATTTTTCAGTATTCATCTGTTTGGTAATCTAAATTTTGGTGAAAATTGACAATTTTTTACTAAAATTATTTTTTTAAAGAAAAAAACCACATGACTTTCTTTTTATTTTATTAATATATAGAATATGGTCTTTCATTTGTCAATGACATGTCATAATATTGTTGGTCTTGGGAGATAAACAGATTTGAAATTAAGGTGTTTTTGAAATTTTTCATTTTCGAATTTTAACACATTTTTGAAAGGTTGCTTTGGAAACAAACTGTTTAGTAAATTAAAAATTTTGACGTTTTTGTATAGTTTGGGGTTTTGTTAGTCAATACTGTAAATATTTATATTGTTTGAATTGATTAACTTTACTTCTATGGGACTTTAAATTCCCTTATTTTACATTTTTAAAAGGGTCTTTTTTTCACATATGCAGGCAAAATGTTGATTTGATGGTCACCATGGCAACGGGAATATTACAGGGAAAACATTAAAATTTTACTCATCTACCAAAGTTCTTATGATATAGAGCAAAAACTATTACTTCTGTGACAAAACTTAGAATAAGAAACTGTGTGTCACCAGATAGGCAACACCATTGTGTTTCCATTGAGAAAGCTTCTACAAACAAATAGTCTCTTATAGTTGTCATATTTAAACCAACATATCGTCATTTATATGACAGTTGTTTTCTTTCGTTTGATGTGTTTGACTTTCAATTTTGCCATTGTTTAATGGACTTTCCATTTTGAGTTTTTTTTCTAGTTTTTTTAAGTGGGTTTTTTTTGAGTGTCAAAAACTCGTTGGAAGTACTTGATAAATTGCATGCATATATAGGAGATTTTGAATCTGTTTTGATTTTTCTACACTATATTCCACTTTGCGTCATATTCTTATTAATAAAAAATAACATCCCTAATTAACTGAGCATTTAAAAAGTCAAAAATGCGAGTACATATGTCCAAACTCTTTTAGGTCATTTTTTAGTAGCAATAAACAAAAGAACCATGTCAATTTGACATGCTTTGATACTATATCTGTGCTTGAAGTTTTACTTGATAACAGTTTTGTTCGCTTTGGAGATTCCATATATCGTCAAGTTATTGGTATTCCAATGGGGACTAACTGTGCACCACTTATTGCGGACCTATTTTTGTATTGTTATGAATTACAATTTAGGACTAAAATTAGCAAAGACCCATCGGAACAACATTTGATACAAAAATTTAACAATACTTTTAGATATTTGGATGATATATTGGCTCTCAATAATGACGACTTCAGTATAAAATTGAGAATGGAAATGGGGAATGTGTCAAAGAGACAACAACCCGACCAAATAAAAAACAACAGCAGAGGGTCACCAACAGGTCTTCAATTTAGCGAGAAATTCCCGCACCCGGAGGCGTCCCTCAGCTGGCCCCTAAACAAATATATACTAGTCCAGTGATAATGAACGCCATACTAATTTCCAAATTGTACACAAGAAACTAAAATTAAAATAATACAAGACTAACAAAGGCCAGAGGCTCCTGACTTGGGACAGGCGCAACAATGCGGCGGGGTTAAACATGTTTGTGAGATCTCAACCCTCCCCCTATACCTCTTACCAATGTAGAAAAGTAAACGCATAACAATACGCACATCAAAATTCAGTTCAAGAGAAGTCCGAGTCTGATGTCAGAAGATGTAACCAAAGAAAATAAACAAAATGACAATAATACATAAATAACAACAGACTACTAGCAGTTAACTGACATGCCAGCTCCAGACTTCAATTAAACTGACTGAAAGATTATGATTTCATCATATGAACATCAGGCACAATCCTTCCCGTTAGGGGTTTAGTATCATACCATCATAACATATATGAGAAGAACATAACCCGTGTCATGCCAATAACTGTTTTTAGAATAAATGTGTTTAGTTCCGATGCAAAGACCTTATCAGTGACTCAATATTAACGCCAAAATATGCAATCTTTAATGACTTGACAACAGTATCGTAATTATATCCTTTCTTAATAAGTCTATTCAAAGGTTTTGTAAGTTTCTGAGGTGAATACTGACACCTTTGTGCTTTATAAAGAATATTTCCATAACAAATTGGATGTGAAATACCTGAACGTATTAGAAGTCTGCATGTTGAGCTATATTTACGAATGATGTCTTTATACCGATGATAAAATTTAGTAAATGTTTTGACTAGTTTGTGATATCGAAAACCCTGGTGTAATAATTTTTCAGTAATACATAAATTTCTCTCGTTAAAATCTAAAACATTGTTACATACACGAGCGAATCGTACAAGTTGAGATATATAAACACCGTAAGATGGTGACAAGGGAACGTCACCATCTAAAAACGGATAATTAACGATAGGAAATGAAAAATCATCCCTTTTATCATAAATTTTAGTATTCAGCTTTCCATTAGTGATATATATATCAAGATCGAGAAAAGGGCAGTGGTCATTGTTAGTATTAGTATGTATACTAAAGAAATTCATCCTGTTGAACTTACTTTAAATAAAATTAATACTAACAATGACAACTGCCCTTTCCTCGATATTAATATCTATATCATAAACTTTTTACAAAAAATTATGATAAAAGAGATGATTTTTCATTTCCTATCGTTAATTATCTATTTTTAGATGGTGACGTTCCCTTGTCACCATCTTATGGTGTTTATATATCTCAACTTGTACGATTCGCTCGTGTATGTAACAACGTATCAGATTTTAGCGAGAGAAATTTATGTATTACTGAAAAATTATTACACCAGGGTTTTCGATACCACAAACTAGTCAAAACATTTACTAAATTTTATCATCGGTATAAGGAAATAATTTTGATATAACTCAACATGCAGACAGCTTATACGTTCAGGTATTTCACATCCAATTTTTTTATGGTAATAGTCTTTACAAAGCACACAAATGTCAGTATTCACCTCAAAAGCTTACAAAACCTTTAAACAGACTTATTAAGAAGGGATATAGTTACGATACTGTTGTCAGATCATTAAAAGATTGCATATTTTGGCTTAAATATTGATTCACTCTTAGGGTATTTGCATCGGAACTAAACACATTTATTTAAAATAAAAGTTGTTGGCATCACACGGGTTATTTTCTTCTCATATATTTTATGTAAGTATGATAATAAACCCCTAACGGGAGGGATTGTGCCTGATATTCATATGATGAAGACATCATCTTTCCATCAGTTTAATGGAGGTCTGGAGCTGGCATGTCAGTTAACTTCTAGTAGTCTGTTGTTATTTATGTATTAATGTCATTTTATTTATTTTCTTTTGTTACATCTTCTGACATCGGACTCGGACTTCTCTTGAACTGAATTTTAATGTGCGTATTGTTATGCTTTTACTTTTTACATTGGCTAGAGGTATAGGGGGAGGGTTGAGAACTCATAAACATGTTTAACCCCACCGCAATTTTGCGCCTGTCCCAAGTCAGGAGCCTCTGCCCTTTGTTAATTTTGTATGATTTTTAATTTTAATTTATGGTGTATGATTTGGAGTTTAGTATGACGTCCATTATCACTGAACTAGTATATATATTTTTAAGGGGTCAGCTGAAGGACGCCTCCGGGTGCGGGAGTTTCTCGCTACATTGAAGACCCATTGGTGGCCTTCGGCTGTTGTCTGCTCTATGGTCGGGTTGTTGTTGCTTTGACACATTCCCCATTTCCTTTCTCAATTTTATTTTTTTATTGTTATTTCACTTTCAACTGTAACAGTTGATCAATATAGCTATATTTGATATGCAGATAGACTATTTCTGGCGATTTTTATATACATGTACTTACTTTATTTTTTTTTATTTTTTCACCTAATGCACGTTGGATAACACATTTCTTCTATAACAGACGCTTCTGCCATTTCAAAAGTTATATCAATCAACCTGAGAAAAAAACAAATGCCGGATATATAGCAAACGAAACAATTTATTACAAACATCAACAAACGTTTTTTTGTTTTAAATTTTGATAACTTATTTAAGCTATTCTAGAATTTCCCAAACTCGGACAGAAGCTTTTTCGTGATCTAAAAATAGTTTCCAGAATACTTATTTCTGTTTTTTTTCCCCAGTATTTTACTTATAAATGGAGTTAGATTTTCTTCAACTGAACATATCATTCACTCTATGGTGAAAGTTTTTCAAAATTTTAATAACTTTCTTCCACCATCCTGGATGTATACCAAACTTGCATAGAAGCTTGTTAATTATCATAAGGTATCCACACGAAATTTTAGCATTTGTTTTTTTGATTTTTCTGTATTTCACATTTTATCTCACATACATTTACATTAACTCTTTGTTTTATCGATTTAAATAACTTTCTCAATCATCATGGGTTTTTACCACAGGACAAGGTACGATAAGCTGTTGCAACTATTTTCGTCGAAATTCAAATGAGTAGAATCCAAGAAAAATAACTATTTAAAACAAAAATCTGTTGAAAGACGTAAATTTTATGAAAATCAGAAGTGTTTGCGTCTGTTTGAGCAATTTTCAACAATAAGCGGAAACTTGTTCTTGGTAAAAAAAAGAGAATCTGGAGAACAATTTTGGAACTGTTTTCAATATTTGATTGCATGAATTTATTTACTGTGTTTCAGAGCCTATATGCCAGTAGGTAACACTTGTTTTAGCTGTAGTTGAACTTACTTTTGGAGACAGACAAGAATCACTACTCATCAAAGTTTTCAGTTTATTAGTTTCTTAAGTTGAAGTGGACTATGTTTGCCTTCTGGTTGTCAGTCCATCTATATCACAAATCAGTTTATTAGTCTCTTAAGCTGACTATGTTTGCCTTCTGGTTGTCAGTCCATCTATAACACAAATCAGTTTCTCATACATTTTTTTCATGCTGGAAGAGAGTTATTGTCCTTGTTTAAAAAGGAAAATCACAAAAATCCTGAACTCTGGGGAAAATCAAATCGGAAAGTCCCTAATCACATGGCAAAATCAAATGACAAAACACATAAAACATGAATGGATAACAACTGTCAAAATTGTTATATAATTTGCTTTGTAAAAAGTCAGTTATCTCTCTTTGTGCAGAGTTTAACAAAATACCTTATTGTATAAGTAAAAATGTTCACTTTGATATAACATATGGACAAGATGCAGTATTGACAATTATATTGGACAATATAATTGGTTGTAACGCGTCTTCTGATGGCTGACGTCGTTTTGTTTATCATATCATAGACACAATTTTGTCATGTGAACATACGTCATCGACGTTTTTTCATGAGTTACGCCGGTTTATAATGGAATTAAGAATTAATTATAAGAAATTACTGTAATATTTTGTCACCTATTCGAAATAACATAAAACATGTGGTGCACACTGTTAAATAACCCTCTACGCGGCGTTATTCAGTGTGCACCACATTTTTTATGTTAGTTCTTCATAGGCAGAAAAGTATTACAGTCATTCCTTAAATAATATATATTCAAAGAAATAAGGTTGGTGTATTTTGTAATTTAAGATATGATTCTAAAATTGATTGTTTCATCTAAAAATGTTTCATAAAATATTATTGAGATGCAGGTAAATAACCTTCATTATTTTTAAGTTTTGCAAATCCAAACATAGTTTTGACCTCTCAGTACCCTTGATTTAATTTGAAATATTTATTTATGTTAACAGTTTACTGAACACAGAAATGTGATAGTGTTTTTATGTTATAGTTTTTGTTCAAGGTTTATGTTGAAGTTGAAGTTACATCAACTTGAAACTGAGAGCAAATGTTCATTTTGATGTGATATTTCTAAATAAGGGGTTTTCATCGCAATTTCATGATTCACTGAAAGTGAAAAATAATAGTGCGAGTGAGGCATCTGTTCTGTGAAAACATTTTTGTGTTTTTGTTTAAGACGATAAAACAAATCAAATGAAATATTGAGTGAGACCCCCTGTCCCCGTCATTAGATAATTTTATCATATCTGGCAAACTGTTGAGATCCCCATCCATAAACTATATATATTCCTGTTTGTTATGTCAAATAAATTAGAATGACATAACTGACTAGTCTAAAATGTTCATCCCCACTCTCTGATTAAAGAGATTTTTTGTTGTTTTCAGAGGTTACACATACATAACATTGATACAGTATCTTTATTCTTTTATCTATGCTTTTATATTATAGTATGAAGTCTGAAGCACATTTACCAGATATCCTGTTACTTGTGCATCAGTATTTGGAAAATCAACAGGAACTTATCAATAATAATTGGTTCATCACTAAAACTGAACAAAGGTGACTGCATATACTGTTATTAAAATGGAAATATATTGAATTTATATTAAATTTTCATATTTCTTTATTTAAAAAATACAATGTAGGTGAATCATTATTTATATGGCAACAAGAGAGCACATTATATAACGTAAATTTTAATTAGGAATGCACAAACTGTAAAATAAAATAAAAATGAGAAAAAAAACATTACTTAGACATTAATGCCCACCCCATATTTCTTTTGCATATGAAATTCCTATACAAAAACAACAAGTGTATGATACCATATACGGGCGAGCATGTATTCAAAACTTATTAGTAGAACTTTTCCCTGAATGGACAGAAGAGAC